>CM060105.1:39681393-40038893 GCA_030522415.1 Channallabes apus | reverse complement strand
AGCACAGGTACACACACACACACAGCACAGGTACACACACACAGCACAGGTACACACACACACAGCACAGGTATGCACACACACACGCACAGCACAGGTACGCACACACACACACACACACAGACACACACACACAGCACAGGTACGCACACACACACACACACACACACACACACACACACACACACACAGCACAGGTATGCGCACACACACACACACACACACACACAGCACAGGTATGCGCACACACACACACACACACAGAGCACAGGTACGCACACACACACACACAGAGCACAGGTACACACACAGCACAGGTATACACACACACACACAGCACAGGTACACACACACACACAGCACAGGTACACACACACAGCACAGGTATGCACACACACACAGCACAGGTATGCACGCACACACACACACACACACGCACAGCACAGGTATGCACACACACACACACAGCACAGGTATGTACACACACACACACACACACACACACACACACACAGCACAGGTACGCACACACACACACACAGCACAGGTACGCACACACACACACACACACACACACACACACAGAGCACAGGTATGCACACACACACACAGAGCACAGGTATGCACACACACACAGCACAGGTACACACACAGCACAGATATGCACACACACACACACAGCACAGGTACGCACACACACACACACACACACACACACACACACACACAGCACAGGTATGCACACACACACACACACACACACACACACACACACACACAGCACAGGTATGCACACACACACACACACAGAGCACAGGTATGCACACACACACACACACACACAGAGCACAGGTATGCACACACACACAGCACAGGTACACACACAGCACAGATATGCACACACACACACACACAGCACAGGTATGCACACACACACACACAGCACAGGTACACACACACACAGCACAGGTACACATAAACACACACAGCACAGGTACACACACACACACACAGCACAGGTATGAGTAGCTCACCTCACATATCTTCCAGTTTGAGTTTTTGAAGATTCGTTGAGAATCATTCAATTCTGTTTCCTGTATACTGCACTGCATAGCGTCTATGGGAGTCACGTGACAAAAGAACGAACGACGTAGTAGTAGAAGTTGAAGAGTCATTCAGAAAGAATCGCTCAATTCTTTTTTCTGTACATAACCTATGGAGGCTGGTTTGCGTGCCCAGTAGAAAATGAGCGAATCACTCTCCGAGACTTCTCGTTCTTCTATGTCATGTTAAAGATTCGTTCAAAAGAACGAATTGTTCATGAACGACCCATCACTACTAGCCGATAATTTTACACACACACCGATAATTTTACACACACACAAAATAAATTTTAATGTTTAATGTCATTATTAATTCCACTGATGTTCTGGACAGTGAAATGATAAACAAATTCCCAGGCAGAAATATTTATTCTTATAACTGGTGCACTTTTTAATGTTTTGTTAACTTTAGTTAATTCAAAGCCACACACACAAGGTTTGCCACAAACAGTTTTTTTGTGTAGAAAAAAAGAAATATTGTAATTTATAGTCACCGTTGGATGAAGATCTGAACTGGTGAGTAAAATATGTAAACAACAAAAGTCCTCCTGAGAATTCATCATCGATAGGCTAATTTTCCAGTGCTGAGGTAACCACTAGAATGGACCATGGCAGCATGTTGCAGGCTGCCCTGCTGTCTCTTTAATAAGCTTCAGCTGCTTCAGAATTAGGCAACCTGCGTCCTACCAGGAAAATAACGTCACCGCATATTAACCCGCCTGTTTTCATTTGCATCGTGTCCCTGTTAAGTTTCAGATTGAGTGCAAGGCCGCGCATAGTGCATTGAGGTTTATATAATGTTCCAGAGATCATTAGATAATAGAACATTTATACAATATACATTTTACATTACATACTTTTACATTTATACAATATATTTCAAATGCTCTATAGTAATAGGAATGATGATTACTGTTGCTGTAAAAGTCACAATTTACAAGTTCTGGTGTCACATCGAACACTCAAACACTGAAAATGTTGTATCCAGGAATCTGTTGTAGCCCATGCTGGCTTTTTAATTGCACTTGACTTTCTTTTGCGACAATGACCATTGTTAAATAAATGGTGTGGTTAAGATTCGCCTTGCACCTCCACAGTCCGGGTTCGAATCCCGGTCAGGCTCGATTCCCGTCTCTGTGCGCATGGAGTTTGCATGTTCTCTCCGTGCTTGGTGGGTTTCCACCGGGGACTCTGGTTTCTTCTCACAGTCCAAAGATATGCAGGTTAGGCTAATTGGTGTTCTCAAATTGCCCATAGTGTGTGAATGAGTGTGTGTATGTGTACCTCTTGCCCTAAGCCTCCTGGGATAGGCTCCAGGTTCCCGCGACCCTGAATGCAGAATAAAGAGGTATAGAAGATGATTGAGTGAGTGAGTAATGGAAACCTCACAATGTGGTTGTACTCTGTTTTTTTTGCAGTCGTTTTGGGGCTATGTGAATGAACTGCTCAAGTCCATCCTGAAGGGGGCATCATCAGGAGTCGCAACACACTGTAAAGACGTGCTCGGGTTTACGTGGTGGCTGATCACACACCTCGCACAGCTTGGAATGCGCAACCGTAACGGAGTACTTCAAAATGAGGTAAGACACGGATAGGTTATTAAAGATGAAATGACCATATAATTATTCACCACAATATTATCATAGTCATAAAAGATGATTACATGTCATGTTTTTACTCATAATTATACAACCCCATCTGACCAATCAAATCTTGTAATATAGTGTAGGGCATTATCACAGCAGTTGTATGAAATGGTATGTGGACTACATACAATACATTACATTATAATGTGTATATATAACTTTTTATAACGGTTTCACTAAAACCATCACTGACCAATCAGTACTGCCGCTCTCTATACACAGTTCGCGCGATCACAAAGTGTAAGTCAATATTTCACATATTGACAGTGGCTCATCGATGCCCGAGAATGACATAATTACCCAGCTACATTTGTGAAAGAAGGCAAAAGCATTGGCATATATTTTTCCTTCCCATGATAGCCCGACGGGCGGGGCTGAGATAGATTTTGGTAGCCTGACTGGAAGACACAATACCCCCGGGACGTCGGGCTAGCGATTTTGCGAACCCTGTGCACTATATGGTATAGTCGCACATAAATATTTTATAGTGCTTTATGTGTCAGATGTGGTTCTGCTTTCCATCTACATACTGACACTGAATGCAAAAACATTTTGAGATCATCATGTCATTTTGAGCATTATCTTGTTTTGTAGTTTCAATTTGTTGAACTTAATTTCATAAAACATTATACAGTGGTACCTTGGTACCATGTATGGCCCATCTCACAAATTTTCTCCTCAAGAGCCATGTCATACATAACATTTCCAGCATACGAGCGACTGAACCAAATGCAGGCTAAGTACTTCCTTTCGTGTACGCCCGAAAGCCATTCGAAACTTGTTTGTGTCGGTGTAATGTCCAGCAAAGCGAGTTTAAATATTTCCTTTTTGCATTTTGTGCAAAATTTAGTGCAGACAAAAACACCATGGATCCCAAGAATGTTAGCAAGGACGGTGTCAAGAAGAAAAGGGAGCCACTTTCAATTTGGTTTTTAAAGCAGACGATGCCAAGAGGAATCGTAAATTAGGATTAAATGAGGTTTAATGTTGTTTTTTTTCCCCGCCATATTTAGTATATTTATACTTTTCTAAATGTTTTAATGTGTTCTAAATTATTATAGTGTTGGAAATTAGTAATATTGGTAATTTCTTTTAGGTGGCTGGAATGCATTGTCTGCATTTACATTATTTCCTATGGGGAAAATGCGTTAGGAACTTTCTCCTCAAGGACTCTTCTCATGAACGGATTAAATCATACATCGAGGTACAGCTATATAACAATAAAATGTTGAATTTGTTTTGCAGAAACAAGTAGATGACAACTGGAGTTTTGTCTGTGACCTTCTGAAGTCCAGCTGTGACATCAAGGTGTGTTTGTATGTTGTTATAGTCTTGTACATCTTGCATTAAATGTTTTGAATAATTCAACCCAGTTTTTAAACTTGTAGTGTCATGACATCACTTGAAGTCTGTGCTTAGGACGCTCTGGCTGTGGTTCTGTTAAAACAGCATGTGCTAAAATCTTTTCAGTTGTACCGCAGAAGGTTCTAAACCTCTAAAAAAAAAAAAAAAAAAAAGCAATGTCAGCAAAACAGAATTTATCAGTTAATAAAAAGCAAATATACATCGATTTTTGGTTGCAGGCAGCGGTACAGGAGGAGCAGATGCGGATGTACGTGCATTGCTGTCTGACTCTCAGCGTGGTGTGGGGACCCAGCCTCAGTGCCATCAACACACTTTGGGATTTTTTCAGCAAAAACCTTGTGCGTCATTCTTTCTTTCTTTCTTTCTTAAGCTTTTTGTAAAAAAAAAAAAAAAGTGAAATTTGTGAAAATGTGCAACTTTTTTTTATTTAAATTTTCATATTCCGGGATTTCCCGTGCAATTTCGTCTGCAGAATGGATCGTTCTCAGTACCCTGGTTAGGTGTGACTGGACTGGCCAGCATCGGCTCAACCCCGCTGGCTCTGCTGGATCAGGCCAAGAGCTGCTGTAGACCCGCCCCATTGGACTCCACTAACCACACCCACCTCTATCGCTCCACCAATTCTTTCCTTATTTTCCTGCGGATACTCGCGCTGCACCTGAAACAGGAAAGTGGCGCCCCCTGGAGGCAGATCAAGGGCAGGTCAGTGTGTTTGCCTCAGTGTCTGTCTCTGTGTATGTGTGTTAGGGGATGTCTCTGTCTGTCTGGCTCTGTCTCTCTCTCTCTCTCTCTCTCTCTCTCTGTGTGTGTGTGTGTGTGTGTGTGTGTGTGTGTGTGTGTGTGTGTGTGTGTGTGTGTGTGTTTGGAATGGAATAAATCTGCATAATGACTTCCTGCTGTTTGGAACGTGAAACACACACGAAGGCTAATTAGCTAACGAGCGTGGCGGTTAATTCTCCTTAACGAAGATGCTCGCTTCTCCAGCAGCATCGGAGCGGGAGCCGAGCTGGTCAGGATCCAACACACACACACCCGCGCGCGCATACACGTACACATGCATACACACAGCCTGCGGCGAAGCGGCGGTCGTAGTGTGTGTGTGTGGCATTAATAAGACCAGCAGGGAGAGTGTGTTCATCTCTGACTCTTGAATCTGCAGCATCTGTTCATCTGTGGAGAAAAGCTGTTTGGGATAAACAAACAGATAAACAAACAAACAAACAGATAAATAAACTAGCAACCAGGAAGGTTGGAATAGATGTATGAATTTTCTCGTTCAATGTCCGGATAAATATATTGGTTTAATATATCGTTCTTATTTTTCACATCACTTCATTAGATTCCTTATTGATGAGGATATAAAGGAATTAACTGATATTAATAAGAAAATTATTCGCTAATTTGTATACAAAAATGTATTTTATTTTTAATTTGTGTGACGCAAAAACCTCATACAGTGCTGGTCCCGAGCCCGGATAAAATGGGAGGGTTGCGTCAGCCTAAAACCTGTGCCAAGTTGTGTGCGTGGATCGATAGTCCGCTGTGGCGACTCCTTGGCTGGAGCAGCCAAAAGACATGACAACAACAACTTAGTTTTAATGGTGAACTTAAACATTCATTGTGAAAGAGTAGAGTTGTTTCCCTGCCATGGATTGCACATCGATACCCAGTCTCACTCTGCTAATACTCTGCTGAAGCCAGACTTGAACATGCCAGAAAAATCCTCTACAATACAAAGCAGTCATATCGTAAATCTATTTTATTTTTTTTATATCTGGTGTATATGGTGTCCTTTATCTCACCATCATCTCCTCCACCTTTATTTAACTGACCTGTTCGAGTCTGTACGCGGTGGAAGTGTGAGAGTTATGATGTTTCTGTCAGATTTAACGTTTGATAAGTGATGGAATAAGTCAGCGGTAGTGCACTCAGTCTGTCAGACTCTCTGGTGCGGGTCAGCGTCTGTGGGGGGTTGTATTGATTTCATCCCCCCCCCCCCCACCCCTCCATCTCCCAAAGCTCCAGTGAGGGATGTGCGAACATGTGTGTGTCTGTAGAGCTACAGAAGTGTCTCACTGTTTCTGACATTTAGCATGATCTTTAAAGCCATTTAACCCTCCTGCCCTGGAGGATCTCTCTCTCTCTCTCTCTCTCTCTCTCTCTCTCTGATTCTCACACACTCTTTTCAACATATGCAGATTTACACAAGGTCTCGCGTTCATGCATTTCAATCCTGAAAAGTCACATTTTCCATGTCTCAAGGTCTTCCCCTTTCCTCTTGCCTCTCATTCAGTATCTGTCTGTATCACAGTCTGTCTTTCTATCCGTCAGTTTGACTCTCTCTGTCTCTCTTTCCCCGTAGAATCTACTCCAAGTTTCACGAGCGCCGCATGGCCGAGCTTTCCGAGAGCGGACTACATCACTTCCTGCTACTCTTCCTAGTCCTGTCGCTCTGTGCCGATCTGGAGGACGCCACAGGCCGCGCCTCCGATCTCCTGGCTCTACGATTGCCTGCGGCGACGATGGTGATGTCATGGCGGGGTCGTTTAGCTTTGCTGCTCGGGTACGTGGAGCAGGGTGTGGATGTGGGCGGAGCTGCCACGAGGATCTCCACCAGTTTCAGCAGTGCTGCACGAGAGTTTTACCTGAAGACCACACCCGTCCCGAGGAGGACCGAGCTATGGCGCTTGATCTCCGCCTACCTGGAAGGTGTGGGCCAGGTGTGGCAGACCAGCACCACCTTGTGTCTGTCTGAGGAAAAGCTGGTTAATGAAGGGTTCGGCCTGCTGCTACCTGCCTGTGGTGCTAAAGAGCTTGACACGGTGCTCGATTTCTTACAGATGGCACTGACACAGTTGCGGTAAGCACACACAAATGACACACATGCGCACACACACTGAGGAGTTCAGTGTTTAAGTAATTGTGTGTAGTGTCTTATGCTTATTTGAGTGCTAATCAGTCTGTAAGTGAGAAACCGATGAGCGCCTACAGGGTCACACAGACAACTCGACCCCTCTCTCTCACACACACACGCACAACATCATGAATGGGAATGTGATGAGCACCATTAGTGTCTGATTGGCTCCTGGTCTGAGGCATGTGCTCAAATCTTCTCTCCACATCTTGTAATCATGCTAACGATCTCCAAAGTCCATGTTATACCCCACCCCCTTAATTAAGGCTTTAATTGTGTTAGTGTGAACGCATTCATCATAATGATAAAGACCTCATTTGTAAGAGCATATGGATCAGTGAGGGCGTTTTTACAAACTGGGTCGGTATGCTGAGCCCCGGCTGCATCCTCGGGTCTGTTAATGCCCCAATGCGATGCCCGTTAGTGCTCTAATTCTTCAAGTCCAGATCTGTTTAGCATACTAAATGTTACACCAAATTTGGTGACTAGTATTGTAATATGAAGGTGGGACAAAGCCAGTCTTGGTAAATGCTTCACAGTCGTGTATTATAGAGCAAAACAGTGGACACGCCATCAGCAACTCAACATCTTACTAATGCATATAATGTGTCGCACAACCATGGTCTTGAATTAGAATTTTTGTCCAACTATAAATAAAAAAATCAAATACACATACAGTGGAACTTCAGATTGCGAGTAACACGGTTTGCGAGTTCCGCAAGACGAGCAAAGATTTTTAATAAATTATGACTTTAGAAACGAACAAGTCTTGGATTACAAGTACCGAGTATCATGTATTCAAGATACAAGATACAAGATTCAAAGAACTTTATTAATCCCAAAGGGAAATTGCTTAAATTTCGCGCGCATGTATCACGCGTGCCCTTCTTGTTTTGACACCGAGTGTCACGTGATCACAACTGAGCCAACAGTTTTTCTCTCTCTTGCGCTGCGGAATTGTGGGTAATCGTCTCCCCTGCTGGGTCTTAGTGCTCGTCTCTTACTGGTATAATCAACATCCGTGGACGTGTGTACTGTTTACTATAACACTGTGACCACATGTGTGTGAAACATTTAATTTTGTGTCTGTATGCGTGTGTGTTACTAACGGGAGTGTTCACGCTGGCGAAAGCTGTGAAGTTTATCAATAAAACGTTATTTTGGTGGCTTAAACCATTCTGGCCAAGCAAATATGAACTATACAACACCTAGCAGGTACCCAACTATATAGTAAAAGTGAAATTGTCCTGGCCCAGATTGATAGCTGCAGAATTTATTCCATTTTTGTTGTCATTGCATGTTTAAGTCATTATGTCAGTTTATTGGGGCCGTGTGAAATAGCCTTCATTTAACTCTGAATTGTGGGATAAAAAACAGGCCTAGTGTGTGTGGTCTAAATGTTGTTTCTCATTATTGTTTAAAAATCTCAAAACATTGTAATTTATCATCACAAGATACTTTTTATCATCACAAACAAGTATTTTTTTCTTAAATAAAAATCTTTGCCTTGTAAAGATTCTGAGCATGTGCCTATAGTATCTTAATTTTTAAGGCCAAATCTGTCATCTGTTTTTGTTAATAAACTATACTTTAAAATGTAATTTAATGAACCCTTTAATTTTTATGGCTTCAGTTTAATTTAAGTTGTTCAACATTGATGTTCAATAAATAATCATAGATAGTAGATAGTGTGTGTTGCCTTCAATTAATCAATCAAGTAATGCACCCTTCATTCAAAAATCTCTCACTTGTGAGCATATTTACTGTACAAAACTTGTCAGTGAACTATGAGGGCAAAAAAAAATCGTTTATTAATCGTAATCGAGTTAAAATGTTCAATTAATCGAGATTTTGATTTTAGGCCAAATCGCCCAGCCCTAAGTCTATATGAGTTAAAAGAAACGAAACTACTAGAGATGCTAGGAAACTCGGTGGTGTCTCATGATTCTTTTGTGTGGCAATTCATGTATTATTTTCTTAATTTTGAATTTGTATTTGTTAGTATTTGTTGGTAAAATGTCGCTGTTCCTATATAATGCATGTGTATAGTCATAGATTACAAGCGAAGTGTGTGTATGTGTGTGTAGGGCTGCTAGATGTGAAAGGGTCATTCCGTGCAGTAAACGAGTCTAATGAATTCGGACGATAATCGATTGGCTGAGAACTCTTAAGTGGTGTGTGTGTGTGTGTGTGTGTGTGTGTGTGTGTGTGTGTGTGTGTGTGTGTGTGTGTGTGTGTGTGTGTGTGTGTGTGCGTGCGATACTAGCCCTCTTGCTTTGAGGCTGACTGACAACACAGGAGGATCATCTCCACTCTAAGGGAGATTACAGATTCCTTCAGCTGCTCAGTCGCACTAATGCTAGCTGTCCAGAGAAAGACAGGAGGGTGAAAATTAAGTGAAATTAAGTCCTGTTGTATCTCCTAAGCTGTCATGTTAACCTCTCGTAATTGATGATGGTCTTTTTTTTTTTCTTCTTCTTCTTTTTTAAGCAGAGAAATGTGAATCATTAATTGCAAAAAGGATAAACTGAGTGAAGCGTAGTTGAACAACACTGAGTTGGGGGGGGGGGGGGGGAAACAACCTTAAAAACTTTTAAAAAAATGGATGCAGGTGTGATCTGTCCTTTTAACCCGATAACATTTATTATGGACAATTTTTCAGAGTGATTATGTCCCAGTTGTAACAGGAAGCAGTCTGTCTAACAGAAGCACGAGCTCGAGTTTGGCTTGGGAGTTTCTTTCCTCGTACCCTAATAAAGTTTATAAAGTATATAATTGGTTTTACAGATATCATAATGTAACTTAGCAAGCACATATTTGTTGTTACTGTTTGTATAAATGATGCACTTTGTGTCTGTTTTGCAGGAGGGTGCAGCAGAGTTCTCAGTGTGCCAGTGCAGCTCTTCCTCTCAGCATGGTTAGAGAGCGCCACCTGGCGGTGGCCGTCACTCTGTGGACTCACTTCTTGCCGTTCCTGCGTACACTGAGACTCTCACAGACTCCACCAGAGGAGCTAGCGCACGCTGCTGCAGGTCAGATCTCTGATCATCTCTGAAGTTGTGTAATGTGAATGTGATGTCCATAACTGTTTTGAGCGTGTGGTGATAAAGCAACACATGGACAACAAGAAGACAGCAGGGTATATCTGTAGAGTGTCCTTTGTTCTCCTCAGAGCAGTTGTACAGAGCAGATGTGTACGCAACCTCCAAACATTACTAGCTTTTAACACAAGGCTGAATCCCAAATCCGTCTCCAACCCCTGATCAAGATCACTACTTTGGTCTGTGAAGTAAGGGATTGTACACACTAGCTGTCCATTTAACACTATATCTCAACTGTGCTGATATTCAAGCACAACAGCACTTATATATATAGGGCTGGGCCGATAAACGATGATACATCGAATCGCGATTTATTTGATTTTAAAAACGATGAAAAGCTCTAGACATTTTTTGCTCGATATGGATTAATCTAAGAGCCAATCACACAGCAGAACAATACGACAACACCCAATCAGCGTGCAGTTTGCGTGTGCCGTGCAGGTCAAAGTTAATTTCCTACCGCACTTTGCGAAGCAAACTTGACTCCAGGACGACAAAAAAAAATGACTGGAAGCAGCAACGAAAGTGAATCTAACCTCGATTATCCAAAGATGTTGAAATTGCCGACAAAAAAGGTAACACGAACTCCGTTATATGAACGCATCACCCAAACGACCACACTGAGAGCATGAAAATGCGGGCCGATGCTACTCCGTCAACTAGCAGGGCTAGCAGTGGGGCTGTACCAAAGCAGATATCGATCGTGTCGTCTTTCGTGGCCATTACACCTTATGAAAGATGTTTCAAAAGGAGCAAGGATATAACCAGGGCCGTTTCTAACATTCTAGCGAAAGATATGATGCCCCTAAGCACACGAGGCTGAAGTTTAGCTCCTTATTCGCAGCTTCCGATTCGTTTGGCTTCTTATTGCGCAGCGTCTCATTCTGCGGCTGAAGTTTAGCTCCTTATTCGCCTCGTTACTAACGGGAGTGTTCACATTGGTGAAAGCTGTGAAGTTTATCAATAAAACGTTATTTAAACCATTCTGGCCAAGCAAATATGAACTATACAACACCTAGCAGGTACCCAACTATATAGTAAAAGTGAAATTGTCCTGGCCCAGATTGATAGCTGCATCTAGCCATTGTTAAGTTAAGCATCTACTAAAGTTAAAGTTTTCAGTGCTAAAACAGCTTATGAGGATTTATAACACATCCTACGATTTCACAGCATTTAAGGCTATCACGCTTGACTGCATAATTTAGAAAATGCTGTTGTATTCACACTGCCCTAACAAACACCAATTTTGCGTGTGGTTGTGCGCTGTAAAGGTAGATATAAATAAATAAATGATCGTCTAGACCTGCTTGACGCTATTTAATAAATATGCATATATCTATCTATATCTATATATATATTAAGCATGTTACGTGGCGTTAATGTTTTAAAAAGTGAGTAAGCCTTTACTTAAGCCTTTCATGCTTAAGCCATTATGTCAGTTTATTGGGGCAGAGTGAAATAGCCTTCATTTAACTCTGAATTGTCGGATAAAGACAGCCCTAGTGTGTGTGGTCTAAATGTTGTTTCTCATTATTGTTTAAAAATCTCAAAACATTGTAATATATCATCACAAGATACTTTTTATCATCACAAACAAGTATTTTTTTTATAAAAATCTTTGCCTTGTAAAGCATGTGCTTATAGTATCTTAATTTTTAAGGCCAAATCTGTAATCTGTTTTTGTTAATAAATTATACTTTAAAATGTAATTTAATGAACCCTTTAATTGTGGCTTCAGTCATTGTTGGGATTCTCTTTTACAGCTGGCAGCATTAACAGCTTATATCGAAATATATATAGTTATCGTTCAAATAATCGAGATTACTTTTTTGCCATATTATTTTATAAATATAATCACTGTTCATGTGATCTTTTTCTTTTTTGATCCCCCCCAGGTCTCACTCTGTTAGCACTGGATTTGCCTATCTCTGCCCCTCAGGATCTTCAGCCCCGCCCGCTCACGGCCATGATTCAATGCTTTGGATGGGATGAGATGCTTCGTCCATTACTGGTGACACGCTACCTCAACAACCTGCTGCAGAATGAGTACATTCCAGCTTTCTTTCCGTACTCTCTATTCTTTCATACATTACTTTCTTTACCTATTTTCCTTGCAAGATCTGCCTTGCAGTCCTTTTCTTTCTTCATCCTTTGTTTTTTTTTTCACCTTTTACTGTCTGTTCCTCTCTTCCTGTCCTTCCATCCTTTATGCCTTTTCTTTTTATCCTTTTCCTTTCCTGCCTTTCCCTTTTTCCTTTTTTATTGCTTTCCTTCCTTTTTTTGTTTTGTTGCTTCCTTACATCCTTCTTTGTTTCCCTCCCATAAGTTTGTTTTCTATCAGATTTCCTTTTAAATATATTTTTCTTTCTCTTTTGCATAAGTTTGTGTGTCTGCCTGTCTACAGGGAGATGGTGGGTAAGATGAGTTCTGCTGCAGAGTCAGCCCAGGCTCTGTGTGTGAAGACGTGGATCCGCTGTATTGTACAACAGCATCAAAACAACACCCCTGACACGCAAACCAGCAGAACAGGTACACTGAGAATGTAAAAATATCTGATTCGTTGATTTATTGTATACCGCCTGGAAGTGAAAGATGATCAAAGCAAAGAGTCTGAATATTACAATAAGCTTACCAAAAATGTTAATACATACACACATAAAGAGCACTGAAGACGAGAGCAATGAGCTGCTTTGTCTGTGCACATTGCCATCTTTATAATGAGGTAAGACCAACATACGGTAAGAAATTAAGAAACCTTGGCTAGCTCAAGGTTACTTCACATTATTACTGGATTAAAAAACCTCTTTAAACAGAGAACAATGTGGATTTTTTTTTTCCACGACAAGTGATGCATTTCTTCGTCACTTCGTCAATATAACTTAAATTACTGGTGTTTAATTAATGTGTTTCTGACTAACAATAAAAATGTTTGTATAGACAGGAGTTTAGCGGAGCAGTTAGTGGAGATGACCTCGCTGATCCTCCGACTACCAGAAGTGGAGTCACTGCTACAGAGAGCCGGACTGAACACCAACGTTGCTGTGCACGATCCTAAAACTGCCCTGACCTTGTTTATAAAGGTGCACAAAATATGCTCTCTCTCTCTCTCTCTCTCACACACACACACACACACACACACACACACACACACACACACACACACACACACACACACACACACACACATTATCACATTTATTTTATTCAGTACAGGTTTTAAATTTTTTTTATGTTTGTGTGTAGTGTGTAGGTCGTGTGTATTGTGGGCTGCAACAGCTGTCTGAGCGTGCGTCTCTGGTGTGTAAAGCGCTGGAGTACATAGGCGACATCATGAAGTTCATCAAACCCAACCTGGTGAACAAGAGCACAGAGGGGTTGCACATCACCTACTGGACTCTTGGTGTGGCACAATATGCATTACACCTTATGATTTCTAATACACACACCACACAATGTTTTTCCCCAGTACAGGTAGTCCCAGACTTACAACCATTTGAGTTAAAAATTTCCACTGATCTAAACGGGCCGCGGTTCTACTTCCGGTAGAACAGAAGTAGCACATGTGTATTGTACAAAAAATAGACACTGCAGTGCACCAGATACCAAAATTTTAAATTATACAATATTTTCAGTGTTTAAGTGAATGTATAAAATGTCCAGTATATTGTGTGTTTGTTTTGGGAACTCATTACTCCCGCACTCCCACACGCAGAGTACACTGTCCAATACAGTGGAAAACAGCTCAGAAACAAAATGGAGTCTGCAATTCCCGATGCGATTTAAAGGCGCAGAGGCAACTGTTACAGCAAAGGTTTATTTCCTTAGGCGCAGTTATGGTTTTTGGCCACATGATGGCAGTGTGGGGAAAGGAAGCAGATTCAGTTAAGTGGATCAGTGTGCTTTACATTGTATATTCATGTACATTGTGTTCACAGGTTGTGTGGTTAAGCACTGGAGCCCTCTACTGGCCACATCTAAAGCTCAGCCCCTTCTCCTGCGCATCATAGAAGTCCTGCTCCTCCCTCATTCCCTGCTTCAGGATAAAGCTCCGCCTCCTCAGCTGATCTCTGCTATTCGGGACACACTGCCGCTCTATCTGCAGGTCTGTGTATGTCTATTACGCTGTTGTTTTCTTTATAGTGTGTGTTGTCTGTACAGCCAATGTGTGTGTTTGTACGCTCAGGGTCTCTCTGGAGCAGTGGGCGTGTCCCAAACGCAGGTGACGTACCTCAAGCAGCAGCTGTTTAGCATCATCACTCAGTACCTGAGTCGCTTTCTGCCAGCCACGCCCACCGCTGGAGCAATAGCCAATCACCCAGTGCTTCTGGCTGGCTGTGAGGCCACACTCACACCACGAGGGGCTGCACTGAGAAAGACCATACTGCAGGCGCTCAGGTAAAAAAAATATGTAATTTGAATATCTCTCTCTACAGTCGGAGCTAATGAGTGATCAGTAAAGTGTTTTATCTTTAGATTTTAAAAACGCTTAAAAAAAATACATAATTTTATTTTCCGATACAAAACTACAGAGTGAGAAAAATGTAAAGAGCAAATGATGGATGCAGAAAGAGAGATATCATTAGGGAAAATTAAGTGAAGCATGTCCATGTCTCTTTCTGTAGGGATAACTTCCTGCAGTTCAAAGGCCACGCCCCTCCTCCTCGATTGGCAGCCGTCCTCATGTTCCTGTCGGAGCTCCTGAGACGTAATAACGACACTGACCCGGCCCTCCTCACTGTGACCCTCACACATGTGCTGCGCTGCGTGATGCTCGTTAATGAGCCTCAAGGTGGGAAACGCACACACACTACACTCGTGTGTAAAAGTTAGTGTCCCTCTTTTAGTTTAATTCTGTGTGTTTTTGTGTAAAAACTTAATAAAAATCATCAGATCGTAGCTGGTCTCAGTATTAAACCTTAGACGAGCAACAATAAATCACACTTAAACCTTGGATTGCGAGTAGAGATGTTCCGATACTTGGGCTCAGGGCGATACCGAGTACCGATCCGATACCTGGGTGTGTATCTGTACAGTGTATATATATATATATATATATATATATATATATATATAGCATTTCTTTTTTTTAAGTAAAATACTACTAGCCCTGTGTAACGGGTTCGACCCTAATTGCACGAGCGACACCATGTAACACGGACACGAGGCGAGGTCTTACAGGGTAAAGGGTAATTTATTTAGAAAAATGGGTAAGGAAAGGGTTAAAGGCTCTATGCGGTCTTTTCCGCTTTGGCGGCAGGGATGCGAAGGCGGGCTCGACGCGGAAGTGAAGGTGCCGCGGGAGCTCGTGCAGCTCGTTCACGCGCTCCTTTCGCGGAGATCAAAGGCGCCCCCCTTTTTAAAGTCTCTGGGGCGCATCACATCGCCCCACTCTTGTGCCACTGTCTCTCATAAAATCCATCGCGTCGCAAAGTCCAGCTTCCCAACAGTCAGACCCCGAGCTACACTCCCCGCTGTGTTTTATAGCGCCGGCATCATTAGCGGTGATAGCTCATGGGCCGTGGCCTGATTCTGTGGCCCTGCTCCTTCACATACCTAAAGAGGGGGGAGGCCGCCTAACTAGTGAGCGAGGAGCAATATCAATTTGGGCACACGCCCATCACAGGCGCACACCGTGACACTCTGTAAGTAAGTTTTCCTAAACATAAATAGGTTAATAATTTAGGAAAATGGTATCGGATTGGTACGTGGACTCAAATACTTGCCGATTCCGATGCCAGATTTTTTTGTGGCATCGGTAGCATTTCCGATACCAGTATCGGAATCGGAACAACCCTAATTGCGAGCATAATTTATTCTGGAAGTGTGCTTGTATATTTAAAAAATGCTCATATACAGTGGTGTGAAAAACTATTTGCCCCCTTCCTGATTTCTTATTCTTTTGCATGTTTGTCACACTTAAATGTTTCTGCTCATCAAAAACTGTTAACTATTAGTCAAAGATAACATAATTGAACACAAAATGCAGTTTTTAAATGAAGGTTTACGTTATTAAGGGAGAAAAAAAACCTCCAAATCTACATGGCCCTGTGTGAAAAAGTGATTGCCCCCCTTGTTAAAAAATAACTTAAATGTGGTTTATCACACCTGAGTTCAATTTCTGTAGTCACCCCAGGCCTGATTACTGCCACACCTGTTTCAATCAAGAAATCACTTAAATAGGAGCTACCTGACACAGAGAAGTAGACCAAAAGCACCTCAAAAGCTAGACATCATGCCAAGATCCAAAGAAATTCAGGAACAAATGAGAACAAAAGTAATTGAGATCTATCAGTCTGGTAAAGGTTATAAAGCCATTTCTAAAGCTTTGGGACTCCAGCGAACCACAGTGAGAGCCATTATCCACAAATGGCAAAAACATGGAACAGTGGTGAACCTTCCCAGTAGTGGCCGGCCGACCAAAATTACCCCAAGAGCGCAGAGACAACTCATCCGAGAGGCCACAAAAGACCCCAGGACAACATCTAAAGAACTGCAGGCCTCACTTGCCTCAATTAAGGTCAGTGTTCACGACTCCACCATAAGAAAGAGACTGGGCAAAAAAGGCCTGCATGGCAGATTTCCAAGGCGCAAACCACTTTTAAGCAAAAAGAACATTAAGGCTCGTCTCAATTTTGCTAAAAAAACATCTCAATGATTGCCAATACTTTTGGGAAAATACCTTGTGGACTGACGAGACAAAAGTTGAACTTTTTGGAAGGTGCGTGTCCCGTTACATCTGGCGTAAAAGTAACACAGCATTTCAGAAAAAGAACATCATACCAACAGTAAAATATGGTGGTGGTAGTGTGATGGTCTGGGGTTGTTTTGCTGCTTCAGGACCTGGAAGGCTTGCTGTGATAGATGGAACCATGAATTCTACTGTCTACCAAAAAATCCTGAAGGAGAATGTCCGGCCATCTGTTCGTCAACTCAAGGTGAAGCGATCTTGGGTGCTGCAGCAGGACAATGACCCAAAACACACCAGCAAATCCACCTCTGAATGGCTGAAGAAAAACAAAATGAAGACTTTGGAGTGGCCTAGTCAAAGTCCTGACATGAATCCTATTGAGATGTTGTGGCATGACCTTAAAAAGGCGGGTCATGCTAGAAAACCCTCAAATAAAGCTGAATTACAACAATTCTGCAAAGATGAGTGGACCAAAATTCCTCCAGAGCGCTGTAAAAGACTCGGTGCAAGTTATCGCAAACGCTTGATTGCAGTTATTGCTGCTAAGGGTGGCCCAACCAGTTATTAGGTTCAGGGGGCAATTACTTTTTCACACAGGGCCATGTAGGTTTGGATTTTTTTTCTCCCTAAATAATAAAACCCGTCATTTAAAAACTGCATTTTGTGTTTACTTGTGTTATCTTTGACTAATAGTTAAATGTGTTTGATGATCAGAAACATTTTATGTGACAAACATGCAAAAGAATAAGAAATCAGGAGGGGGGCAAATAGTTTTTCACACCACTGTATCAAAGTAAATTTCCCCATAAGAAATAATGGAAACTCGGATGATCCATTCCACAACCCAAAAATATGAATATAAAAATAATTAATATAAAATAAAAATTATCTTTGAGAAGAATCGTGACTGGTGTTAGACGAGAACAGAAGCAGGAGCATGTGGTAGGATGACTTACCACACGCACACACACACACCACACACACACATACACATACATACTACCGGAATCACTCCTCTAAACAGGTTCATCTCCCACGCTGCTACAGCCTTTTTAAAAAATAAATTCTTTACGTAGTCCATTATTTCAGTACAGTTACTGAAGAACAGTCACTACACAACATCCAAGAGTGCTTTATGCGCACATACACAGACATGGCAACAATATTAAAATACCAATACATATATGTCAAGACCTCGCTTGTAACAAGTTAAAAATGTAGTAAAAAAATTTGCTCGTCTTGCAAAACTCTCGCAGTTTTCACTGTGCCATTATTTATGTAACAAAAATTAAGCCAAAAATAAAAAATTATGCGATACAATACTAAGTACCTCCGCCATGACAACAATGAGTCAGTTCATGGACGTTTTTGGTCATTTGCAACTGCACTGCTCTCTTAAGGTCCCACCACTGCATTTCAATTGGGTTGCGGTTTGGACTAAGACTTTTGACTACTATTCCAAAACCTTGATTCTTTCATTTTTTCAGCCATTTTGATGTAGATTTACTGGTGTGCTTCAGATCGATGCTCTGTTACATGGCCCAACACTTTCACAGTTCTCGTGCTGTTAAAAAAAAAAAAAACACTTTCTGATTTAAAAGCCTGGACCGTTAACATGTACTGTATATTCATATGAGAATTTAAACAAACCACATTCTGTTTAAGTGTGAAAAATGACAGATTTGAGGAAGTAAAAGTAACAGTTAATGTTACAGTGTGTATTCATGCATTCATTAAACATTTAACCAGAGTAAGAACTTTCACCAGAACTGTCTTCCCAGAACTTGCATCAATTATTGATGCTAAAATATGTACAAATTCAAACAAACATAAGAATTTCAATTCAAATACATAAGAATTTCAATCTTAATTAGCCGTAAAACTGAATAAAATATCGAAATTACAATAATGCAGCTATAACAAAAATTACAAGCTTCCCATAAGCCTTTGAACTTGAACTTGATAAGCCTTAATGTAGGCACTGCACTTGTATCACACAATTCAGTGCATCTGCTGACCTATAGAACAGGTTGGTCAAAAACAACCCGGAAATGAAGCAACAGTGACACTTTGTGCTTTTAACGATCAATTATATTTTAGATACTTTTTATAGATATTAGTAAAATGTTAGTCGTTGCAGTTTCTTTCTTATTTGTGTATACCTTATCATATATATGAAATGGAAAAATAAGAAACTGTAAGTGAAACTTTATATTTCATGCCAAGAAATTGGACTACAATTTTTTTAAATAGAATTTTAATATTACTTTTCAGTTATCCTAATTGTTTCTAGAGGAGGCCAGTAGTTATCATGTAAATTCTGTAAAAGTCAGGGAAAATTAGAGCTGTGTGATTTTACTCATCATGCAGTCTTGCAAAAAAAACAACTGTTGGTCAGTTTTATTGAATTGTTGGATCAGAATCACAAGTAACTTGGGTAAATTTCCAAATGATGATAAATCCTGTAAAATGAACACCTTCTTTAATAATACACCACAGGTTTTTTCAGAAAATACAATTCGCTTCAATCCTCCACAAATACTACCTATTTCACACAATTATTGCTTCCTCTTCTTCTTTTATGTTAATGATGCTGGTCAGGCTGAAATTATTATCCTGGAAGGGGACTAACTCGTTTTGTTTATTTATTTATTAATTTTATTAGTCAAATCGTTTGGGGTCCTCGATTTGGTCAAATACAAACTACTTTCTGAACCAATTCATTTATGCTAATAACACTGGCAAAATTGCTGATGGAGATTTTAAAAAAGTGACAAAAATCAATTCTCAAAGTTCTGGCACTATTTCAGTTAGCGATGATTGGCATAATTTCGAAAAATCTTCATGAGGGACAGTTTCATCATATTGCTTGTTGGGTTTTGCAAATGCTCTTCACACAATGCTGTTCTTGCAAGAACTGTTCCAGAAAACCTGACTAACAACTGACTGTTGATGTTGCTACATAATTAACTCATGTAAAATGTTAAATTTTAGGTCAGTGAGGTCACATCTTAATCTTTTGTCCGGTGCCCTCTTGTGGTACAAAGAACATAATGACACATGCATATCAGTGGCTCTGAATTTATCACATCCTGATAGATTAAACATGACCTATGAAGGTTTAATGGTTTATTTATAACTAAAGGTTCAAGTTTAACTTGGACATTGCTTTTCTGACAGGAAAAATAGCACATGAATTAAAAAATGTGCCACAAAAAGTGTGTTCTTAATTATGAATTTACATTTGTAATAAGATCAATAGTATTTATTTAATTATCAATCATTATATGCATCTCTTCTAGACTGCAAAATACTTAAAGGTGTGTACATAAATACACTTTCTCCATGCAACCACTGAGCCCTTGAGCAAGGCCCTTAACCCTGTCAACTCCACGGTTGCCATATCATCTGACCCCAAGACAAATAAAGGCTTTAACATCTGCGTATTTCTGTGTGTTGCAGTGAAGAGGCTGAGTACAGAGTGTGTGCAGCTAATCGTGGAGAGATTTTCCTCTGCATCCACAGAGGAACTGTGTGAACTTATCACAGTTCTCAGGTACTGTATGAACCTGGTGTTGGCTCTGCTGGTACACCTGTATTACACTAGAACCCAAATAACCATAAATATTCATCGTTCCTGCTTCATATTGTGTGTGTGTGTTCCCAGAACATTCGTGGAGGAGAACGAGGGTGTGTATGAGCAACAGATGTACGGTGCCTTGGAGATGGTAGCTGTTCTCAATCCCAGGGCCGTGTCGCCTCTGATTCCAGTTCTCTCGCAGAGTTTACGAAACACAGAACAGAAGAGAGGAATCGGAAAAAACACATCACTTAGGTAACGGTTATAAGACACATGCTGATGACATACCAAAAGTATACATATACAAGTGTATTCGCATTCGTATATCATACAACATGATTTTCTACTTGCATGAATTTACATATAAAGAGACTCTCTAACCTGAGCTTTAATCGGCTCCGGATCATATAGTTTCTGAATTACTACAGTTTTGGTATAGGTGGCACAAATTAAATGACAGCACAAGTCATGTTATATTAATGAATAGAAAGAAAACAATTACAAATAAATCAATACATTTGTATAAATAATATTAACCATTTAACTAGGACAAAAGAAAAGGCAGGAAGTGTTTATATACAAAGGGTGGTCATAACATTCGTATTATCATATGATAACTAAGGAAAATACTTAACCAAATTAGGTCTCCGGATATAAATCCCTTTTTCTTGTTTAAAAAAACTCCCGGTATCCTTTCTCCCAATGCCACTAGAGGGTCCAAACCAAAATGTGCACCCGGTTATAAAAATTTAAATGCGCCTTCATGACAACGCGCCAGCCCATTCAGCTCACGAAAACGGTAAAACTTGTGGGCGACTTGTAAATCTCTGGCAGTCAGTGATCTGCAATGCCCAAGTGCCTAAACATGCAGTTCCTCAAATGTCCACTGGGGGCTGGCTCCATAAATTATTAAATTCCCATAGAGCCCCATGTCAAAAATGCCCAGTTTATAAATAGATATAAAAAAGTTTTGGTTTCAATAGTTAGATTTCCTATTAATGACAATTGTACAGAGGGTGAATTTGTATGTCACACATCAATTAAAATTACAATGAGCTGTAACGTTATGCATAATTAGGGACATGGGCAATTTGAGTGACAGCTCATTGCAGATGTCAAACTGCTTTGCATCACTTTAGCTAGTCAGCTAACTGGAATCTTTGTAGTTTAACACAAGAAAAGCCGAAGTTGACACAGGATGACGTGTAGGGTACGAATGAGTTCAATCAAATGCAGTAGAATATAAATTACCGCCACCCTAGCATTTTAGCTAAGCTTGTGGGTGGTAACTGGGTTAGTTAGACGGGTCCAAACAACAGCAAGGTTTCTTTTGTTCTACCCATTTATGGATTATCCCAGGGTTTAGGTTAAGTCAGATCCTGTCCAGATATGTCTAAAACAGTCTCTGGCAGTACCCGAGCTGCATTAGTGGAAGATTTGGCACACACTTGGGGAGCGCTCTTTTGACATTTTGTTCTTATTTACCTATTTTCCAATTTCTTTGAGCTTTGCATTTTATAATTTCTTTGCCCTAAACATTTACATGCAAATTGATCTCTAAATAAGAAATGAGAGTTGCAACATCCATGATCTAAAGAACGCTTTTGTTTCATGGTCTTAAAGCATCAGTAAGAATTGATGTGAAGTGTGTTTGAGAAATTGTATGGATTTTTTTTCATAACTGACAAAGTAAAATCCCTTGCTTAACCTGTCTGTTTCAGAAACGTATACAGGAATCTTCTGGCATTGTTGGGAGATGCTGGACAGGCTGAAATTATCATCCTAGAAGAGGATTAACCAGTTACCTTTTGTCTTCCGCTCTGATTGTAAATACTGTACATAATGTTTACATTATACATGTTTTGAATCTGTGGATGTTTCAATAAATGTGTTTGTAAGGCAAAGATGCTTCTTTGTGTCTATTTATACTTGAACATTTCTACATATAATGTTATTGTTGTTGGTCTTTTGGCTCCTCCCGTCAAAGGGGTCGACAGCAGACCATCTGTGGACCAACTTTTTTACACCAGCTGCCCTTTCTATCTGTACTTGGGACCGACATTGCACCCAGTGGATGGAGTTCGGCCATTGGATGGGAATAAAACCCAAGCCTTCCACATGGCAGGCACGAAACCTACCACTGAGCCTCATTAAATATGATTATCTTATGACAATATTATGGCCGTAATATTGAATTGTGTCACTTGTGAAAATTTAAAACCCACCAATAAAAATACCTAAATTAATGCAGCGTAACGGTGATTCTGTCATATTTGTGTAGTTTCATGCTGTGTATAGTTGAGATCTTTTCAGCTCCACATTGTAACACTGCAAAAAGTAAAGGACCTTCTAGATGGTGAAGAATTACATGCGCCACCATGTTTCCAACTTTTTTTTAAATTATTTTAGATACGTGATTGTCATCCCTATTTCATATTCTTATGTATGCTTCTTAAGACAGCTTAAAATTATTTTGCAGCTACTCCTAGTCCACATCCCTTCCTTTTCCTTTCTTATAGTTCAACATTAGGTGTGTGAAGAAATCCTCCCGATTACATCACACAATCCTCCCAATACCACAATCAATAAAGGTTATGAAATACAGTGTTACTAAATCATGTATTAGAGAATATGCTTAACACAATGGAGTGCAAAAATTTTATTTAATCCGTGCTGGACTAAATTAAAAGAATAGAGCAGGGACATTGTGATAAAACCTTGGTGTACTTGATTTTAAAATACTACTCTTGACATATAAAGCATTAAATTGTCTCGCGCCGCAGTATGTGAGCAAATTGCTAGTGTCTTATGATCCGCCACGCCTACTTCGATCAAAGGATGCAGGCTGCTTGTCAGTACCGCTACACAGGTACACACAGAACAGGTACACACAGTAAAAAAAGAGAAAAACACACACACAAACAAAAGACAAAACAATCTTTGGATTATTCTCTATTGCCCCTTTTAGCCATGCCAATTCATCTCTATCTGAGCGTCAAAAAAAAAAAACAATACATGGTTAGAATAGCAGTGATACCAGTAACAATAGTACTATAGTTATAAAGAAAAGCAGACTTAATGCACCTTACATAGATTCCCGTCCTTCTTTACAACTCAAATTTTGCAGTAACGTGTAGTGGAAGTAGTGATGGAAAATAATAAACAAAACTATAAACAAAAAAAAATTATAATAATAATAAAAAAAAAAATCCGAGTACATGAGCCTAAATAAAAGACATTTCCTTATTAGTGTCTCTCTCTTGGGCACACGCTTTCCTGGTATTGACCTTTTTTCCCTGTAAGGGAAAAAAAAAAGCAAAACTAAAAACACTGCACTTCTGCAGAAGAGTGACGATCGTTCTTTCCGTTATCTCCTTGTCTCTCGTACTATGAACTACATATCCATAAGGTTTGAACTACAGCTGGGGGAAGAGCTTTTTCTTACGAAGCCCCAAAATTATGGAATAGTCTTCCAATTAATGTTCGGGACTTAGACACAGTTTCAGTGTATAAGTCTTGGCCAAAAACTTATTTATTTAGCCAAGCATTTTTATAAATAGATTTCCCTTAGGTAAAGGAGCAGATCTGGAGGACTCATGGACGTAGAGTATTATGGTGAACTGGTATGTTTAGATGCTGTCTTCCTCACTCTCATTGATCGCTCAGGTTTGTTGACGGTGAGGTGATTGTTTGCTTTACATCTCAGGGAGCCCTCATGTTTGTGTTTCCTTCTGGCTCTCCCTTTTAGTTATGCTGTAGTTAGTCCTGCCAGAGTCTCTGCTTGCACTCTACAGTAAATATACATTCACATTATACATTATGTGACTGTGACCATACCTAACTGTCATCTCTCCTCTTCTGCTCTCTCTCCCCCTCTTTCTCTTCCCTCTCTCCCCCTTCCTTTCTCTCTCTCTCTCTCTGTCTCTGTCGAGCTACACATGTCATTCCTGAGCTGCCAGTGATCCAGACGCCCTCTGCCCTCCGGACCTGTCTGACCCATCTTGGTGCCCCGCTTCTGGTTGGAGGTCTCGTCACATGGATGCCCCGTGTGCCTCATTGGGATGCGTCTGGTGTCTGGGGATGATTTCAGTCTACTATAAAGATGGTTCTGGCCTCGACTGGTGTTGACAGCTGTTTCTCTGGGCACTTGACTTGGCTGCAGTTGCTCGATAGTGCAAGACTGGAATTTCCTACAAGTCTACCAGAGTCTCCAATAAACTACCTGGACTCCATATTAACATTAATTAACATCAACTGTTATATTATAAATGCAGATCATTTCCTGCTTCCTGTTTCACCCAGATGAGGATGGGTTCCCTGTTGAGTCTGGTTCCTCTCAAGGTTTCTTCCTATTACCAATTTGGGGAGTTTTTCCTTGCCACTGTCGCCCTCGGCTTGCTCACCAGAGACAATCTGATCATTCTGATTGATACACATTCACATTCCATACAAACTTAAATAATTCATTTGATTGTGTAAAGCAGCTTTGCGACAATGACAAATTGTTAAAAGCGCTATACAAATAAAATTTAATTTAATAAAAATTTAATACTTATCAGTCTACTCAGTGTGGTCATTTCCAGTACATTACTCGATCATTTCCAAAGAGTGGCATCATGAAGTGCCCTTGCATAAAGCTTCAGTTATTGTGTAGGGTTAGATGCTGGAAGCTTGCTCAAAGTGCACTTCCTCTTACTTAAAGATTACTGCAGTTGATTATTAGAACAATGTGGCTTTAAAGATCTTTTCTAGCAAATTTCAGAAGAACAATGTAGTCTGATCAGTGATCATGATAATTGCAGATTAATTGTAGATTTCATAACAGTTTGTAACGGCTTTGTTTCTCTTTCCACTGTAGCTGGATTATGAATCGTATGTCAGGAAGTGGCAGGAAGATTAATGTTTCATTTCGTCTTTGTTCATCAGTGTCTCTACATTAGTACTAAAAGTTTTTATTGATTTTGAGGGTTGGAGGTTACTTTCACTTCCATAGTCATCTTCAAACCCATCTTCTCAACATGCATAAGTATATTAGGCATTATAGAGACCTATAATATATATTATATATACACACTACCGTTCAAAAGTTTTAGATCACTTGCAAATTTCTTTGGTTGAGTGAAGAGGAGAGCGGATGACGGGGGGGGAGCACAGTTCACCTCTCCCAAATGAAGCGGATAAGAAGGTGGCTAAATTATGTCTACCTGACTTTCTTACAAATAAGGCACATTTCATTCAAAATATTATAAACATACCAATAATTTGCACTTTTTTTCATTTATTTAATTGTGTGAAATGGCAAATAAAAATAGATAATAAAAACGATTATGCTGTGGAGGTGAATTGGTTTAGTCTTGACTTCTAGTGAGTGACAGCGTTGGGGGAAATCTGTTGTATGTCGAATCGTCGATAGTAACACAGCGATGGAGAGAGAAAAGGCCAAAGCTGTCAGTGGCCCAATTTAGAAAAAAAAGAAAAGAAGATGAGGACAAACGGGCAAAATATAAAGGTATATAACAATGTTCTCTCTGTATGATTAAGTTATTCATGTCAACATGTTAATTAGTGGTATAACGTTAACTCTTAGGTTGGTTAGCCTTCTTGCTTATGATGCTTGCTATGCTTACCTTGCTAAAAAAACACACAAAATAAAAGCCTAATTTACAAACCAAATCATTTGAGGCAGTAAATTAACCAAGCAGCGAATTGTTCCTCCCTTAGATTATATTATATTATATTATATTAGAGTAATAAAGTGTCCAATGACTGCCATCAAAAACCATGAGCCTCTTTGAGCTTATCACCTTTATGCACGATAAGGATCTATCTGAGATCTACCCCAACTTTTGGACTGCTCTCAGGATTGCACTTACATTGCCAGTGACTGTAGCTCAAGCAGAGAGGAGCTTTTCCAAACTCAGGTTAATCAAGACATACCTGAGGTCAACCATGTCTCAGGAACGGCTCATTGGCCTTGCTGTCATAAGCATAAAGCATGCAATAGGGGAGCAGATCTCATATGATGCCATTATTGATGACTTTTCATCTAAAAAGGCCAGAAAAGTCAGATTTTAGTTTAAGTTTATGGTTTCTGTTCTGCAGTGAAGTAAATAAGTTATTTCTCTTTAGTGTGATTTGTTCTATATTAATTCTATATTTATATAATATTTGTTTGTACACAGTATATTTATTAAGGTTTTAAGTAGTTTAATAAAACGTGCCGGTGCGGTGGTGTAGTGGTTAGCACTGTCGCCTTGCAACTCCAGGGTCTGGGTTCGATTCCCTGGCCAGGCTCGATTCCCGTCTCTGTGTGCATGGAGTTTGCATGTTCTCCCCGTGCTTGGTGGGTTTCCTCCGGGTACTCCGGTTTCCTCCCACAGTCCAAAGATATGCAGGTTAGGCTAATTGGCGTTCCTAAATTGCCCGTAGTGTGTGGTTGGGTGTGTGAGTGTGTGTATGTGTGTGTGCCCTGCGATGGATTGGCACCCTGTCCAGGGTGTACCCCGCCTAGTGCCCGGAGTCTCCTGGGATAAGCTCCAGGTCCCCCGCGACCCTGAACACAGGATTAAGCGGTATAGAAAATGAACGAATGAATGAATTAATTAATAAAACATGTGGTGTGTACAAAATGTGAATGCCAGGAGGGAGTCTCGCCCAGGGAGCAATTCAGTGTAGAACCGCCACTGCACGCACCATTAGGGGCGGAGTAACACACTCAGAGGACAGCGCTATCTGCTCCTTCCACTTGCACGAGCTCACAGATGCCCCTTATTGGCTGTAGAGCCGCGATGAATGTGGGAGCACTAAGTACCTCTCATCCCTCCCCTCTGAGCGAGCTTGGCCAATCAGCTCTCTCTAGACCTCCGGCTGCGAGAGGTTACAGCATCACACGGGAATCGAACCAGTGATCTCCGGATGATAGGGAGAGCACTTTACCACTGCGCCATTAAAGAAACTCTTAATGATTCAGCATACCAAGACATTTTGGACAATTTCATGCTCCCAACTTTGTGGACAAATCAAGAGTCTATAAAGACATGGATGAGTGAGTTTGGTGTGAAACCTCAACCTTTGAGATGAATTAGAGCAAAGACTGTGAACCAGGCCTTCTCGTCCAACATCAGTGTCTGATCTCACAAATGTGCTTCTGGAAGAATTTTCAAACATTCCCATAAACACACTCCTAATCTTTGTGGAGAGCCTTCCCAGAAGAGTTGAAGTTGTTACAGCTGCAAAGGGTGGGCCAACATCATATAAAACCTTATGGATAAAGAATTGAATGTTACTCAGGTTCATATGCAGGCGAGCAAAAACTTTTGGCAATATAGTATACTGTATACGGTGGTATGCAAAAATTTGGGCACCTCTGGTCAAAATTTGTTAATGTAAACAGTTAAGCAAGTGGTAGATGAAATGATCTACAAAAAGCATAAAGTTAAAGATGATGCATCTCTTTTATATTTTAAATAAAATCACTTCTAATGACTCCTCCATGAAGGCCATATTTGTGCAGGTGTCGCTGAACAGTTACTGTAAATAGTGTACCATAACCCCATAGGCTGCCAAATCTGGAGGTCATCTGACTTGCTTTTCTAGCAATCCTACGAGTAGTTCTCTCTGATATTTTTCTTGGTCTCCAGAACTCATCTTGACCTCCACTATTCCTGGTAACTGCCATTTCTTAATTACATTTCGAACTGAGGAACCTGAAAACACTTTGCTATCTTCTTATAGCCTTCTCCTGCTTTGTGAGTGTCAATGACTTTCATTTTAAGAGTGCTAGGCAAGTTCTTAAAGGAACCCATGGCTGCTGAGTCTGGGTATTTAGAAAGCTTGGAAATTTGCATCACCTGGCTTTTCCTAACGATGACTGTGAACCAGCCATGACACTAACACGCTAATTAAGGTCTGATAACTTGGTCAAAGTTATCTGAGAGCTCAAATCTCCTGGGGTTCCCATTCTTTTTCAGGGTGCTGCTTTCCCTTTTTTTCTCTAAAATTGTGGAAAACAAAAACAATATACAATATGAAACAAGAGTGTTTCATGTTTAACTTTATGCCTTTTGGAGATCATTTCATCTTCCACTTGATTAACTGTTCTGACCGTGGGTGTGTAAACATTCGCATGCCATTGTGTGTGTGTGTGTGTGTGTGTGTGTGTGTGTGTGTATATATATATATATATATATATATATATATACAGTGGCTTGCAAAAGTATTCGGCCCCCTTGAATTTTTCCACATTTTGTCATATTACAGCCACAAACATGAATCAATTTTATTGGAATTCCACGTGAAAGACCAATACAAAGTGGTGTTCCAAACATTTTTTACAAATAAATAACTGCAAAGTGGGGTGTAAGTAATTATTCAGCCCCCTGAGTCAATACTTTGTAGAACCACCTTTTGCTGCAATTACAGCTGCCAGTGTTTTAGGGTATGTCTCTACCAGCTTTGCACATCTAGAGACTGAAATCCTTGCCCAAGTGTTTATATATATATATATATAAACACTTGCTTGTTCTATAGGCTACTATCTAGTGAATGTCCCGAGTAAACCTTCCTGACAGGTAGAAATTTTTTGTCTAGGAATGAAATTTGTGTAACATTTACATACGTTTGGTCGAACCCATCAAGTTAACATCGTTGTTTGCAGCGTCCTTCCGTGACATCTTTGTGCTAGAACTAATAGATCGGCGATTAGGTGTAAATAAGTGCTTATCAAAAAGGTAGGTCTTCATACTTTTATATGACACCATCGTTAATCCACTTGTAATTACTAGACCAGACAAGCTGTAACTGGTCATTTCACACTTTTGTGTTTAAGGAAGCCTTGTGGCATAGCTTAATTTTTTCCAACAACCATCAAAAAAATACTACTTAAAAGTTAATAATGTTGAAAAAGTAGAAACTAATGATTTGCTGTCTGAACTATAATTTTGCTAAATGAACTTTCAAGCCAACCAACCAAACTGAGTTGGCCCTCAAGGTTAACCTCGAAATGCAGTAGGATTTCTTTTCCATCTCTTCTTGTCTTAATTTCTGACTACTTGCATGTCTGCAGCTGGTTTCTTCCGCCCCTCATGATCCCAGGCTTGATATCTTTAGTCAAAGATTTTTATTATGCATTGACTTGTTTTTTTATTTTCACAGCAGCGCAATTCCCAGACTCAGCTTAGTAACCGCACCCTTGACGCAAATGTATGCGGCAAGTGCACACCAAGACGTCTACGGAAACTTTTTGTTTTTGCTGTACTATTGATAAAATTATAATTAACCAAAGTCGAGGGTCATACTGTAAATGACACCCCAGTATGGTACATCTTATTCAGCTATAATAAGGTATTGCCAATGCATGAGCCAATGCACAAGATGAGCCAGTCTCCTGGAGGATCAGGTATGGTTGAAAATATGGGAGGAGATTTTAGAGGGAAAACAAAGGGAAGGAAAGAAACAAAACATAAGAGTGCGCATCTCTATTCAGGAAGTTTGGGCCAGACTTTCAGCCACAGATTTGCATTAGAGCATTCTTTTTCAAATATAATGTTCCTATTTCAGGTATTCGGATCTCCTCCTTAATGATCCCCGCAGCTCTGAAACCTACAATGGATTCCCTCAATGCTGTTTTCAGCTTCTTCACCAACCAGAAAACAAAAATCGGGTATGGTGCTATGGCCATCGCGACCTTCAGCGGAGAGAGGATGTTCACGCTCTTATCCTTCCAGTGTCCGTGCACTGTAAAGCAGAACCTGGCTTACGGGCTCTTGTACCTGTTCGGACCGGCGCTCGTGCTTTTCGTTCTCTGCCTTTTCCTTAGCACACGCCTTTGGCGCCTCTACACGGGCTGTTGTCTCAACCCCAGAAAACTGTGTCCTCACAGGTAAGGAGATCCTTACAGGTACATGGGAAATTGGGTCAGGTTTTCAGGTCGGGTATTACAACGAAGCGTTGTTATGAAATAGTGGAAAAGGATGGCATTAATTTAAATGCAAACAAATGTCCTGTGGGGTTTGGATTCCCATTCACTAGCGGGAATACTGGGCCACGGCTGGAGGAGATGAACTCCTTCCTCACCGAGACCCAACCTCAAATCTAACACCTTTGAGATGAATTGGATCACTTTCTGCATTGGTTATCTCACCAATACTCTTGTACCGAAAATCCCCAAAGCCATTTTCTAAAATCTAGTGGAAAGCCTTCCAAGAAGAGTGGAGGTTATTATAACTTAGCGGATTAAAACCAGAGTCTGACGTTCAGGAAGCACAGTTGGGTGTCCATATAGTTTTGGCCTCAATGTGTAGATGAATGTATTTATTGATGCATGAAGGGATCATGTAGGAGGTATGTGTAGAAGATTAAATATTCATAATTCATTGCATAATTCTGTCCACATACTGTCAAGTGCTGACACTTCTGATTACTGATTGCTTTGATTTCTTAATTAATGTACATACAGCACATAAAGTTTGATATAGTATCAAACCAGGGTATAGTGTTTTTATTGTAAGTTTATTTTTGCTGTTACAGGTGGAACTGTGCAGGCTGCTTGTACGTGCTTGTTAGTGTTCTTGTCGGATCGCTCGTGGCACCGATCATGTGGCTGAGCATCGCGTTGCTGAACGGCGTGTTCTATGAGTGTGCGGTGAGCGGTATGAATGAGCAGGTGGTTGTAGACTGGTTTTGTAAAAACAGGAACACCACTTGCAAGGATGAGCTCGCCAAAGTCCCGTGTCAAACATCCAACATGTCAGCAGCAGACACAGAGGAGCTCCTGCTAATGCTACACGCCCAGTCTCAGGTACTGTACTTCTATGACCACTACTACTACTGGGTCTGTGTTCGATTCCCACCTCGCCTCGGAATTTGTGTGCATGGAGTTTGCATGTTTTCCCCATGCTTGGTGAGTTTCCTCCCATATTGCAGAGCTTGCAGATTAGTTTAGTTGGCATTCCCAAATTGTCCGTGAATGTTGACGAGAAGTCCTACCACAGTTGTAAAAATGGGAATAAATACAATGGTCCCCATTGGCCTCCATGGTCCCTAGTTGGGCTACAGAAGTTTCTAGATGAATGGATGGATGGAGTGAGAGTAGACACTTCAGTATTTTTGCATAGCAGGTCAATTCATTTCATATTAATGAATAAGTAATAAATAATTTAGGCATCTTCTTTTTCTTAGATTCTTGGCTGGGCCCTGATCATGATCTCTGCTTTGACTGCTATGATTGGCACATGCTACAAAAACTGCTGCTCTCGAGTGAGCTACCTGCAGCTCACTTTCTTTAAAGTGTACCAGCAGAAAGAGAGTGAGAATTTCGAAGCCTTCGTAGACGAGTATGCCACCCGGCTGGCCGAGAGGAACCTCAAGAGCTTCTTCGAGAACAAAGACCCCGAGGCGTTTCCTTTTCCAAAGCACACAGCCTGGGAGCAGATCTCCTCCATGTACACGTATAAACGTGGCGAGCAGTATTACAGCACGCTGCAGAGATTCGTGGAGAGCCCTAATCGTGACTACACTCCAGAGGAAATGCCATTAGAAAGGGAACAGAGCCTTGAATAGGTATCAGTTTTTTATTAGTTTAGTTTAGTTTAGTGATAGCAAATGTAGTATATGGCACCCTGGGTGGAACCTTTTTCCTTAACAAAATAAGTGTTCCAAGAGCCTCATTATATTATACTAGTAAAGCGATGACATAACTGCATATACCTTCATTTTTTGTTTGTTTTTTCCTATTCTATCACCTTTTTTTTATAACCTAGTGGCTTTGACTTTATTTATTTATTTTCATTTGATGTGGAAATAAATGGGGATTTATTGGGGGTATGTGTAGAGTGAAAAATACAGTATATAATCTCAGTATTATGAATCATCTGTGGTTTATTCGGTAGCATTTCCTAGTGTGACTGATTTTACCGATTGCATTGCTGTACAAAGTTAGAGTTAGGTGTGTGCTTTTTCCCTGTTCCTACTGCAGTTGGGCTTCTAGTGGGGAGACCTGATCTGATGTCCACATCCCTCCTCATCTCGTACTTCTGAGTGAAAGACCTTTCCAGTCTGTGAGCTTACAAATTAGAATCTGGTCGCCAACAAGATTAACTAACCGTCACAGTGACATGAAAAATGTGCCACGCAAACAAACGATAGAAAAGCTGACAAGCTTTATGGAGATGTGAATTTCTTTTTCCAGCATGACTTAGCACCTGTCACCAGTGCCGTAACTACCATTAAGGTCTTTGCTGACAATAATATTGCTGTGCCTAACTTTTAGATAGAATCATATATATAACAATTTTTCATAATACTTAATTTTTCATTACACTTCTCTCGATACATAGTTAATTTTTTGTAAATATGCATACACATTTATATTTTTATCAGATAAAAAGAAACGCTTGATTGCAGTTATTGCTGCTAAGGGTGGCCCAACCAGTTATTAGGTTCAGGGGGCAATTACTTTTTCACACAGGGCCATGGAGGTTTGGATTTTTTTTCTCCCTAAATAATAAAACCGCTCATTTAAAAACTGCATTTTGTGTTTACTTGTGTTATCTTTGACTAATAGTTAAATGTGTTTGATGATCAGAAACATTTTGTGTGACAAACATGCAAAAGAATAAGAAATCAGGAGGGGGGCAAATAGTTTTTCACACCACTGTATGGTGTGTCATTCTCCAACTAATACACATTTGTAATCGTCAACTAGGTGTTGTGGTACAGTATAACGGGAATAAAACACTCCAGGACGTGCTGTTCTGAAAAAAAACCCTCTGCTTTTCTTCGTGCCACATCACTCCATGCTTTCATGTTTTTGTTTCAAGTTTTTATTTCTTCTCATTGTGTTACAGTTTTCATGTCATACTATGATGTTTTTTACATATTTCTCCATCCTAGTCACCATCCAAATCGCACCTTCTAAGATTCCAGACAACTTGTTTCACTATGTCTGGAAGGCCAAGAATGACGGTACCAAGACTTAGACGGACTAATGTGATGATGTAATTTGAGAAATTTTACAGTAAATGCCTGTGTTTTCAAGCTGTGATCGAAAACAAAGGCTCATTCACTCCATTCTGACTTTTCTGAACAACTGTATGGTGTCGACCTCAAAATTTTCATAATTTCTGAAGCTGGATTGTTAGAATTTTTGGTGCTAATGGGTTCACAGATTTTTGTAGGAAATCATACTTTCTTATTTGACAGAAATAAAGTTTGTAATAAATACATATGTGCAATGTTTATTTTGTTCATAAGTATAGAAATATACCTACCTCATGTTGGTTAAAGGATGCTTTCAGGAGAAAAGATGGAAAGTGTGTGCCAAAAAAGTTACTTCTGAAGTTTTTGCAATATGAAAGTGACCAATCTTCAGCTATTCTGGAAAGATGATTTTATATGTGCTCCAACAATGGCCATTTCTCAGGCGTTATACTGTCTCACTTCAAACAATAATAATAAAAAAATTTTTCTACGTATATATTCATATTTATTTGTGCATTAATACTAGAGGCGGCACGGTGGTGTAGTGGTTAGCACTGTCGCCTTGCACCTCCAGGGTCCGGGTTTGATTCCCGGCCAGGCTCGATTCCCATCTCTGTGTGTGTGGAGTTTGCATGTTCTCCCCGTGCTTGGTGGGTTTCCTTCGGGTACTCCAGTTTCCTCCCACAGTCCAAAGACATGCAGATTAGGCTAACTGCCGTTCCCAAATTGACCATAGTGTGTGAATGAGTGTATGTGTGTGTGTGTGTGTGTGTGTGTGTGTGCTCTGCGATGGATTGGCACGCTGTCCAGGGTGTACCCTGCCTCGTGCCCAGAGTCTCCTGGGATAGGCTCCAGGTCCCCGCGACCCTAAATACAGGATAAAGCGGTATAGAAGATGAATAAATGAATGAATACTAGAATTGGTGTAAGCTTCTTAAAATTGTTGATTAAATTAATCCTTAAAACATTAAGGATAAAAAAATATATACTGTAGTGTACATGTCAAATTCATGTTGCAAAATCATTAGAACTTTTTACATTTTGGAATAATACACTTTTTCTGGTTTATGTCTTTTCATGTGAAATTGGCCAAGTTTCATCTGAATGTCAATTGAGATTTTTAAAAGATTTGAATTATTATGGACACTACATAAAAGGGCATGAAATTTTTGTTTGTTTGTTTTTTGCATCTGATAAAAATATGAATGTGTATGCATGTTTACAAAAAAAGGAAGCATGTACTGAGCGATAAGAAGCATTAAGTATTATTAAGAAAAAATAAATAATAAAAATTCACCTAGGTGAGACACTTGTTTAAGCGCCATTAAAGTACCATGTGTTTACCCGTAAGTGAAATGCTGTAAATTAGAAATAACATATATAAATTATGTATTAAATTCATATCTAGCTCCTTATCGTGAATGCTAAATTGAGTTGTGAGTCTAAGTACAAGTCACTCGATCTTAGTTAGATGTACTGTAGACATCTGTGTTGTAGGGCCTAACTTTAGAAGCTTGAGGTTGCACTCTTTAAGGCTTGTGCCATCTGAAGTCTGAATGATTCACTCAATCACATGCAAGCACGTGAGCAGTGCAATGCTCAGATTCAGCCAGCTTTGTGCTGGCTGAAAGGAAGTGAGAAACCAGATGAGCCGGTTTGCCTGAGGAGGAATAACAATCAGGGAGGAGTTAAAGAGAGAGAGAGAGAGAGAGAGAAATATTCAGGGAGGAGATTTTAGTAGAAAAAGAAAGGAAAAGAAAAACATAAACAGAGCACACCACGATCAGCGTTGTTCATCTGTACTCAGAAAGTCAAGGGTTTTCCAGTCGCAGAGCCACCAAGTTACATTCCTCTTTCAGGAATTTGGATCTCCTCCTTAATGATCCCTGCATCTCTGAAACCCACGATGGATTCCCTCAACGCTATGTTGCGCTTCTTCACCAACCAGAAGACCACAATCGGTTACGGTGCCATGGCCATCGTGACAATTGGCGGACAGAAGATCTTCACTCTTTTATCCTTCCAGTGTCCGTGTACTTTAAAGCAGAACATGGCTTATGGGCTCTCGTACCTGCTCGGACCCGCGTTCGTGCTCTTCATTGTTGGCATTTTCCTGAGTACTCGACTTTGGCGCCTCTACACAGGTTGCTGCCTGAACCCCAAGAAACTCTGTCCTCACAGGTAAGATGCATGCACAAAAGAAAAGAATAATCAGCCTATGTTTCAAAATAACTGAAATAAAGGGAATGATTAGCATAAATTTGAAAGCAAACAATTGTACAGGGGATCTTTGTGTCCTGTGGCAGTATTATTTCCCTTCAACGGAACCAAAAGCCTTAAACTTGTTCCAACGTGTCACGTAGTCCTATCCACAGCTGGAGTGTAAAGAACTTTTCCTGTACAAAAATACTCATAATAAATATACAGTAAGTAATACCAATATAAGGCATTCTGCAATTGGTCTCCTTTATTTAAATGAATTACGACTTTTAGACATTATACATCCACAATGGATTGCTCTCAGTTTCTGAAACATAACCAGCGCTGCTTCTCATTAATAAAGTAACCATGGTGAAATAAAACACATACTGTGTTTCCGACTTTCCTCTCTTTTTTTTTACTTTATGCAGCTACTGTATAATACTTTTATGTATTTGTTTATGTACGAATGCTTAAACATGTTACTTGTTCACTAATCACTTGTTAAGGTACTCTGGTCATTCAGCAATGTACTTTCAGGTCATCAACTGACTTCTTCTTATTGCCCCATAACACTGCCTCCAGAGACTTGTACAGTGGCCACTATGCATGATAGGAATTATCCAAAAGATAATGCATAAAAATAGCAATAAAATAAGAAACCTACACTTATGAGCCATGTAACGTAATTATCACACAAAAAAAGGTTAATACTTTGTGAGCTTTTACTAAACTCACTCATCTTCTATATCGCTTTATCCTGTATTAAGGGTCACAGGGACCTGGAGCCTATCCCAGGAGGCTTAGGGCATGAGGCACGGTACTCCCTGGACAGGGTGCCAATCTATCACAGGGCACACGCACTTACAGACACTACGGGCAATTTGGGAATGCCAATTAGCCTAACCTGCATATCTTTGCACTGTGGGAGGAACCCAGAGGAAACCCACCAAGCATGAGGAGAACATGCACACAGAGACAGGAATCAAACCTGGCCGGGAATTGAACCCGGCCCCTGGAGGTGCAAGGTGACAGTGCTAACCACTGCACTGCCCTTTTACTAAACTGTGTAGCATAAATGAATAATATGTACAGTAGAAGGTGCTAGTCATAGTCTTGTCAAGCACTTGTAGAAGACTAAATGTTGACAATATTCAGAATACATTATAATTACGTCCACATGCTGTAATTTGGAAATACAGTCCCCAACGTAAAAATACACGAACATTTATTCACGCTCGTTTAATCATGTCTGGCCATGAAGATGAGACTGCTACAACGAGCCAAGCAATAACAATGGATACAAAAGTGAAAATAATTCAGAGAATACAAGACAAGATGGCAGAAATTGGTTTGTTCTTTTAAACTAAATCGTTCAACCATAGTCACGATTCTAAAGAACAAGGACAAGATCATGAAATATGTTAGTTTTATACTGTGTATAGCCAATTTTGTTAGTATCCTAGTACCTAGACAATGTTTGTTGGACTTACAAACAAATTAGACCTACAGACAAGCTCTTGTAACGGAACAAGAAACAAAATTGTTTGTATGTTGGGGACTTACAACTTCTGTTTAGTGCTTACCATCTTGTTATTGATTGTTTTCCAATTACTGTATTCCACCTCTTGCATTTTATTCCTTTATTGTACAGCATGCAATAATAATTGTACCAACTTTTTCCACTGTTATTTTATTGTGAGATTATTTTTGCTGTTATAGGTGGAACTGCACAGGCTGCATATACGTGCTTTTTAGTGTAATTGTTGGAGCGCTCGTGGCACCGATCATGTGGCTGAGCTTCGCATTGCTGAACGGCGTGTTCTATGAGTGTGCGGTGAGCGGTTTGAACGAAGATGCAGTTGTGGACTGGTTTTGTAAAAACAGGACCACCACATGCAAGGACGAGCTCGCCAAAGTCCCATGTCAGACTTCCAGCATGTCAGCAACAGAGACAGCGGAGCTCCTGCTAATGCTACACGCCCAGTCTCAAGTACAATTATGACCTGCCGCTATTAGAGACAAATAACTTCTGTATTGTCTGTATTTGTGATCATTTCATTCAATATTAATGAATAAGTAATAAACAATGTCTTTTTCTTAGATCCTCGGCTGGGTCCTGATCATGAGCTCTGCTTTGGCTGCTCTGATTGGCACATGTTACAAAAACTGCTGCTCTCGAGTGAGCTACCTGCAGCTCACTTTCTTTAAAGTGTACAGGCAGAAAGAGAGCGAGAAGTTTGAAGCCTTCGCAGACGAGTATGCCACCCGGCTGGCCGAGAGGAACCTCAAGAGCTTCTTTGAGAACAAAGACCCTGAGGCGTTTCCTTTTCCGAACCACACAGCCTGGGAGCAGATATCCGCCGCATACTCATTTAACCGAGGCACGCAGTGTTACAGCACGCTACAGAGATATGTGGAGGATCCTAATCGTGACTTCACTCCAGAGGAAATGCTACTGAGGAGAACATATGGGGACCAGAGCCTTTAACAGACCTTAATATACATACATTTTTGCCTTTATCTTTTGACTTTTTCTTATTTTCTTGGGTTCGTAACGGCTTAACCATATTTGTTTAGTTTTTTGAAATGTCCCTTGGCACCACCATGGTCTAGTTTGGTTCCCACCTTGGAGTCTATGTGCATGTGGAGTTTGCATGTTCTCCCTGTGCTTGGTGGGTTTCCTCAGGGTTCTCTGATTTCCTCTCACAGCTCAAAGACATGCAGATTAGGCTAATTGGCGTTCCCAGATGTCCCATACTGCGTATGTGAATGTTGATTCTACCACAGTCATAAAATGGGAATAAATACAACGGTAATCTCCATTGTAGCCTAGCTGGACATAAGAGGTTACTAGGTGGATGGATGGATGGAATTAAGAGGAAAGACTGAACCATTTCACCTCATCGTTGTTGTTGTGTAGACTGTTTCTATTGTATATTATTCTTGAGAAGTTTACACAAAGAATAACCAAAGAATAAAATACGTCTGCATAACTATACAGTATAGTGTATATTCACGTTATATAAAAATTATCTGTGGATTACTTGGTGGAATTTTGTAGTGTGTATAAAGTTAGAGTTTTTTTCCTGCTCCAAAAAAAAAAAAAACGCACCACCACCATCACAAGATGCAGTCAGACGTCCAGTGATAAGACCTGTGTTGATGTCCACTTAGCCACCTCCCTGAGTGAGAGACCCAGTACTCTGCCTTGCTTCAGGGCTGCACTATCCTAAAGTATCACCACCACTTTTTTCTCCATGAGAATTCATTTTCTCCCATGGTTCTTACTTTTTCAACCAAAATGTTTTTTTGCACTCAAGTAAGAAACACATGCTGTCTACACAGGACTTTCAATTATCAGAAAGTGCTAGACTTAAAACTCTCTTGTTAAAAGATTATAGTAGCATTACCTTATTTTTAAGCCCTTATTTTAAAGTGAATAACTTAAGAGACAGAGTACTTAAAACCATGGCTGTTATGTCATAGGCACGAGGATGCAGCCTGAAGTTGTGCTTCAGAATACACCAAGTTGTGCCTTTGATAAAGGGTTAGAGAGGGATTTGGGATTCAGCTTTGTGTTAGATGCAAGTTAGCTTTGTAGCTCATGTTAGCTAAAACAAAACAGGAAGGATCGTTCTAGTCAACTGGTCAATTTGGAGTCAATTTGGAACGACTTAAAGGATTAAAAAGTGTTGTTTAAGATGACATAATGTTATCATTTAGCTGAAAGTGCTTCTGTGACTGGTTTTGAATGTGGCTTTTGGCAGGCAGGGGCTCCCTCCTCTGTATTGTGGCCTGTACCGACCTAATTTCATCCATGACAGTTATTGTCATTCATAATGATTGTTAGACCACCTCTGATGTGAAGCATGTACTGTAGTTGCCTCTCATCAAATCAGATTGCAACTGTTGTATAATTAAAGATACGCATATTTTTTATAAATGTCTGGTTAAGGTCCAAATTCTTATCTGTTTACTATGTTTGGTAAAATGTCAGTTTGCTCTATACTACGAAAATCAAATTTCCATTTAGCATGCAATACTAGATAGACATGGTTAAAACGGATCAAAATTCAGTGTTACTGGAAATAATATACTTACTGAATGCATATGGTTTGTTGTTCTCCAATTAACAATCAATTGTAACTTATAGCAAATTTTCTGTGTTAGATATAAAACTCCTCAGGATGTGCTTCTATATGAAAATTAAAAACCCCTGCTTTGTTTTAGGCCACATCACTCCAACCTTTTAATTTTTTTGCCATTTTCCCCATCCCTACCTCTCTGGCCAAAAAAATGTTGTACCCTCTTTGTATAAAGTTGTATTTCGAACAACTGGTTCCACTTTTTACATTTTACAAGAAATGCTGCCTGTATTGTCAAGCTGTGATCTCATTCACTCAATACCGACTTTATTGAACAACTTTATGCTGCCGACATCAGAATTTCTACCACCTCTCAATTAGGATTTTCTGGTCCTGATGTAAAATTCTTATTTATTTGACAGAAATAAAGTTTGTAATAAATGTATATGTGCAATGTTTATTTTGTCCATGAGTAAAGAAATATACCTAGATCATGTTGGTTAAAGGATGCTTTCAGCAACAAAAGTAACTGTTTTGATTATTGATAGTATCCTTTTGCTAATTTTTACATATACACATATTTTCACATTTAATGGAAATTAATTGAAATGCTGGAAATCTGAAATCACACATACAGTATACATAATTAACTAAATTCATATTTATTTATGTACAGTATCATGAATACTAAATTGAGTTATGAGTCTAGTGAAGTTTCACGAAGACTGAATACCACCATTTACCAGGTTGCTCATCATCATCCTGATTTGAACAACTGACTAACAACAATTAATGCATAATTGTAACATGTTCTGCATGGAGAAGTGATTCTAGAATTTTGTACATGTCATTCTATCTTTGTTAGATACTGTATACTGTACACTTCAGTGTTGTGGGGAATCACTTTCGTAGCATGAGGTTGCACTCGATTAAAAAAAATCGCTAGTTAAGACGCTGTTACAACTAAGTGTGGTCTTCTCTCTTCTCTTGTTCTTCATTTCTCAAAGTTCTGAAATGCAAAGGCTTGTGCCATCTGGAGTCTGAATGTTTCACTCAAACACATGCAAACACGTGAGCAGTGCAATATCTAAATATCAGCTCTGCAATTGCGCAGGGAAATATGTTTTATTCTTCTTGACAGTTGTGCAAAACCAGATGAGCCGGTTTGCTTGAGGCTAAATAATGATCAAGGAATTAGAGAGAGAGAGCGATTCAGGGAGGAGATTTTGAGAGAAAAAGATAGATAGCAAACACATACAGAGCAGACTACGATCAGTGTCGCTCATCTCTGGTCAGGAAGTCAAGGGTTTTCCACCCACAGAGCTGCATTATTGCACTCTGTTTTAAAAGTTACATTCCTCTTTCAGGAATTTTGGATTTCCTCTTAAATGATCCCGGCGCCTCTGAAACCTACGATGGACTCCCTCAACGCAGTTTTGCGCTTCTTCACCAACCAGAAGACTACAATCGGGTATGGTGCTATGGCCATCGCGACCATTGGTGGACAGCAGATCTTTACCTTCTTATCCTTCCAGTGTCCATGCACTCTAAAACAGAACATGGCTTACGGGCTCTCGTACCTGCTCGGACCTGCGTTTGTATTCTTCATTGTTGCCCTTTTCTTGAGTACGCGTCTTTGGCGCCTCTACACGGGCTGCTGTCTCAACCCCAGAAAACTCTGTTCTAACAGGTAAGGAGTTCCTTACAGATTTAAAGACAAACAATTGTATATGGGGTCTTTCTACCCTGAGGCATTACCATTTCTCTCCACTGAAACCTGTTCTAACATGTCACTTAGTAACATACCTGTACAGAGCCAAGGCTATAGTGCAAGAACTCTTCCTGCACAGAGACCTGAGCTCAAGCTGAACACATTTGGGATGAAATGAAAGACTACCTGTAAGAGCCATATCGTACTTGTTATGAATTTGTTGTTGTGTTTATTTTATTTTATTTTATTTTATTTGTTGTTATTTCATTTATTCTACCTTGTTCTATTCATTAGTAAAGCATTAAACATTAAGTTTGTTACATAAGCCATAAGCTTTAAATTTCTCAGTTATGCATCCATTTTGACAATCATACGTTGGTCTGTGATGTCATTCCACTATTACATGCATTTGTGTGATTGTCATATGATAGAGAGTTTAGTTTAGATGCGGAAGGCTACGGAAACACAAGCTTTTGACCGTAAGCTCGTGAGCCCCTGTAAGCTAAGAATGTAAGATACAGCAACTAGGTTGTTGTAACCGTAAGCACCCGTAAGTAGGTATATACAACAAGAGTGTTGTTATATACGTAAGCTAAGACTGTAATTTGTAAGATACAGCAAACAGGTTGTTGTAAAAGTCAGAGATTTGCAAGATGCAGCAACTGGTGTCTGTAATCACAGTGGATTTACTCAAGACGACTGTATGAAGTGTTGATTCTTTGATGCTGACAAAATAAACTACAAGAGACAAAGAGATCGGACTTCTGTCGTGTGAGTGAAACTTTAAAGCAGAGCTACGTGTCAAAACTGGTGAAATAATATGACAGCATCTACACTACCTGCATGCCAGACCTCCTCCCCAAGACTATGGGAAAACTAAATCCTGAGTGGGATGTTCAGCATGCACATATCCAATACCGATCAAAAGTTTGGGATCACTTTCTAACTCCACTGTCATTCCTTAGTTTTATTTCTTTTTACATTGTAAAACAATGCTGAAGGGTTCCAAAATCCAACAATGTTGAAATGTATCTGCCACTCATGGTCTGTAAAGCCAGTACCTGGTACAGTAGCTCTAATCCAAGGTGCTGTTTGTTAATTGCTGCAGAGGATCAATGATGCACAGAGGCAGACCTTCCAGGAGTAAGTAATAACAAGGGACTGAACAAGCCCTTAAATGGTCTGTGTAGTTGGCAGGTTAGCAAAGTATGGGTAAAAGGACAGTTGATTGCCCAGAGGTACCCCAAGTGATCTGATTGTTGTCCAGGAAGACAATAAGATCCTGACAGGGGATGAATCACCTGGGATGAACAGCAGCTCAGTTTTACTGAGATTAAGTTTCAGTTGATGGGCTGTAATCTAGCATGAGATGTCTACCAGACATGCTGAGATTGGGGCTGAAACCTGAGAGTCAGAAGGAGGAAAGGAGAAAATTGAGTTGAGTGTGGATATGACCTCACTAAGAGATTGGGATATAGAGGGAGAACAGAAGAGGACCAAGTACAGAGCTTTGTGGCACACCAGTGGAGAGTCTGCATGGAGCAGATGTGGACTTGCTGCACAGGGTTGCAAGGTACTTGGAGCCTAGCCCAGGAGATTTTGGACACAAGGTGGGGTACACCCAAGACACAGTGCCAATTGAACCACTATGCAAACCACACCTTCCTGCAATTATCACAAAGCAACAACATACTGTAGACAATCACACACACTGAGGCTATGGGTTAATATTTAGTGAGCTTTTTACTAAACTATGGAGAATAAAGACACATACTGTATGTATAATATGTACTGTAGGTAGTTAGTTAAGGTGGTAGTCATGGTCTTGTCTAGAATATGAGTTCATTACACAATACCTTTCACATGCTTTCATTTGAAAATGATCAACTTCTGATTAGTGTTTACAATCATGTTATTGATTGTTTTACAAAAACTATATTCCCCCTTCCTTCATTGTACAGCAGGTCAAGATAGTGCTTTTCCCCCATTGGAAATGTACTTGGAAATCTTATTGTGAGTTTATTTTTGCCGTTTTAGACACAAGTGCGTGGGCTGCTTACACGTGCTTGTCAGTGTTATTGTTGGAGCGCTTGTTGCACCGATCATGTGGCTGAGCTTTGCGCTGCTGAATGGCGTGTTCTACGAGTGTGCAGTGAGTGGTATGAATGAGCAGGCCGTTGTGGACTGGTTTTGTAAAAATAGAACCACCACATGCAAGGAGGAACTAGCCAAAGTCCCATGCCAAACGTCCAACATGACAACACCAGATACAGAGGAGCTCCTGCTAATGCTACATGCCCAGTCTCAGGTACTACTATGACCACTACTACTACTGCTACTAATATTAATATTGTACTAATACTACTATTGCTGCTATTAAACTACTGATGGTTTAATGCTCTAAAGCTTTTGTAGCTAACAGTGAAGTGCCATTTTTATTCCAACAGCTTGTAGGTAAAATGATGATAAAGGATTTCACATTTTCAACACATACAGTATAGTGCCATGAAAAAGTATTTGCCCCTTCCTGATTTTTTAAATCATATTTGTCACACTTAAATGATTCAGACGATCAAACATTTTTTAGACTACCAAAGATAATCTGAGTAAATATAAAATGCAGTTTTTAAATTATGATTTCATTAATTAAGAGAAAAAAGCTGTCCAAACCTGTCTGGCCTTATGTCAAAAAGTAATCGCCCGTTAACTTAATCACTGGTTGTTTCACCCTTGGCAGCAACAACTGCTTGCAATAACTGCCAAATGTCTTTCACATCACTGTGGAAGAATTTTGGCCCACTCACCTTTGCAGAATTGTTTTAATTCTTTGGGTTTTTGAGCATGAATGGGCTGTTTAAGGATCTCAATTGGGTTTAAGTCCGGACTTTGACTACGCCACTCCAAAATTAATTATGACAAGTTGTCCAGGACCTGACACTAAAATGCAGCTCCAGACTATCACATAACCACCACCATGTTTGACTGTTAGTATGATGTTCTTTTGATGAAATGCTGTGTTTGTTTTACACCAGATGTAATGTGATGCACACCTTCCAAAAAGTTCAGCTTTTGTCTCACCAGTCCACTGAATATTTGCCGAGCCGAATGTGAGGCGAGCTTTTGTGTTCTTTATGATCAGCAGTAGATTTTGCCTTTTGTAGGTTTACCACTGTTCCATGTTTTCTCCATTTGTGGATAATTAATCTAACCATAGTTTGCTGGAGTCCCATAGCCTTAGAGATGGCTTTTTTTTACCCTTTATAACTAATACATGTCAATTACTTTGTTTCTCATCTGTTCTTAAACTTCTTTAGATCATGGCATGTTGTAAGATCTTTCAGCATGCTTTTTTCCCCAGAGCAACATGAAGCCACAAATGTGAAATCACCCAAATCATCATAAAATTTCTCTGCCACAGAATCATTCTTAAAATTCTAATATTTAAAATATATATTATATATAATATATATTATTGTTGTCTCTCTCTCTCTCTCTGTCTATATATATATATATACAATACCGTTCAAAAGTTTGGGGTCACTTGTGATTTATTTTCTACATTCTACAACAATACTGGGGATTTCAAAATTATAAAATATGGAACATATGGAAATAGGTCATTACGTACTGTAACAACAACAAAAACAACAGTTAGTTGTTATTTTAAGACACAGAGGTCAGCCTTTCTGTAATAGTTATTGCAAGAACAGTATTGTCAAGTGCATTTGCAAAATACGTCAAGCACCATAATGAAACTCTCATGAAGGCCATCCCAGGAGGGCGAGACCAAAACCTACCTCTGCCGCAGACGAGAAGTTCATTTCAGCCTGAAAAATGAAAGTGAAAGTGATCCCAAACTTATGAACGGTAGAATATATATATATATATTCTACCGTTCATATATATATATATATATATATATATATATATATATATATATATATATATATATATATATATATATATATATTTATAATATAGCTACAGTATGTTTGATGAAGCTGTAATGCTGCCCTTTCATAGCAGATTAGCACATCAGCTAGTCACCATGCTAAGTAGCCTGTTATTCATTTATTTATTTATTTAAAGCTAATGTAATTTACAGTGAGTCAGAGTAGACATTTGGCATGAATTTTATTTTTGCATATCTGATGAATTTATTCCATACTGTAACATTCAAATATTAAAATAATGTATAAATCTTCTTTTTCTTAGATCCTCGGCTGGGTCCTGATCATGGTCTCTGCTTTGGCCGCCATAATTGGCACATGTTACAAAAACTGCTGCTCTCAAGTGAGCTACCTGCAGCTCACTTTCTTTAAAGTCTACAAGCAGAAAGAGAAGGAGAAGTTTGAAGCCTTCGCAGACGAATACGCCACACGGCTGGCCGAGAGGAACCTCAAGAGCTTCTTCGAGAACAAAGACCCTGAGGCGTTTCCTTTTCCGAAGCACACAGCCTGGAAGCAGATCTCAGTCATGTATAAGTATAAACATAGCAAGCAGCATTACAGCACACTGCAGAGATTTGTGGAGAATCCTAACCGTGACTACACTACAGAGGAAATGCTACTAAGTGAAACATAAGGGGAACTCAGCATTTAATAGGCATCAACTTTAATATCTATCGGTAAGCAATGTTCTACTTAGATTTTCGTACTCAGGTTTCATTTCAAATTATATTATTCTTCTAATGTAGACAGAGGTGGAAAGAGTAATACAATTTTGTATTTAAGTAAATGTACTGTTACTTTAGTGAACTTTTACTGAAGTACAAGTAAAGTTACCCTTATAAAAAATCTACTCAAGTTAAAGTAAAATGTAGCTCATTAAAAATTTACTTAGAGTAAAAGTTACTGAGTGGGATGGGGGATGGAACACCCTTGCATAATAAGTCTGTTCCCTTTGTTGTGCTTGAAATCAAAGTGGTCGCTTAAATATGACCAGGGGTTTGCTTTATAAGAATTTGTTGCCATTTCACTTTCAGCTGTGTCTGCATCACTGGCATCTGTTTTGTCCGTCTCCATCGTTCTTGTGAATTTAGCATGTTTGTTCTCCACACCCATCAATTAATCAGTGCAGTGTTTTCTGGGGTGAAATTATTTTTCATTTTCATTCATTTATTTTTTACTCAGTAGCGAAATGCGAATAAATGCGAGTAAATGTAATTCATTACTTTCCACCTCTTTATATAGAATATCATCTGTTTTCTAGAATGTCAGTTTGCTCCAACCTAAGAAAATCTCTTCTCCATTCAGTATGCAATAATAGACATACTGTAGTAAAAAAAAAAAAGGGCAGGGGGGGGGGAATTTAGTTTAAATAGACAACTGTCTATCTGTTGGTGGCCTGGCATAACATCATTTGTACAAAGGAACCTAAAGGGATTAGTTCCATCTTGTCGTATAACTGGAAATGACTGAAAATAACATACTGAATGCAAATAATATACTGAATGTCATTCTCCATTTAAAAATTTTGAACTTTCAGCAAGTTGCTGCTATATGAAAATTTATTGCTTTGGGCCACATCACTCCATCCTTTAGTGCTTTTTGCTGTGATGCATTTGCCATATTTCCTACCTTATCCTGCCTGGGGGAAAAAAAGCTGCAGATCCTCAGAACATTTGGCTCCACTGCTAATGACCCTAGGTCTGGAAGGCCAAGAGTGACAGCACCAGGACAAGACAGACTAATGTCATTTAAGAAATGTTACATAACACATACACTCAGTACTGACATTAATGTTAAACATGAATGTTAAATATGACAACGTTATGCCACTGACATCAGAATTTCCATATTCTCTTGAGCTGCACATTTTGAATATCTGATACTGATGGACTCTCAGGTTTTAGTATAAAATTTATTTTCTTATGTATTTGACAAAAATAAATTTTGTAATAAATGTATATGTGCAATGTTTCATTTGTCCATGAGTACAGAAATACACCTACTGTAAGCTCATGTTGATTAAAATCATTTTTATAGTTTTCTTGTGCTAACTCTTTTACATTTACACATTTTGTGAAATGATTAATGAAAATTAAGTGAAATGCTCTAAATTTGAAAATACTTATATACAGAATGAGTTAAATTTATATCTGTCTCCTCATCGTGAATGCTACTGTAAATTGAATTGTGAGTCTAGTGTCGTTCTATGTCGACTGATATCATCATACATACATTTCACCATTTACCAGGTTGCTACAGGCAGAAGGTTACAACTTGGCTCAAGGTTGATCGTTGAACAAAATGATACTCAAATACAAAAAGTGTCATACAATATCCTCATCAAACATCATGATTTAAACTCTGGTAAAAAACAGTATGTATTTAACACATAAATTAAAGATGTTCTGCATTGAGGGGCAATTCTAAAAAGTTCTACATGTCATTCTCTCCTTGTTAGATAAATTGTATACTTCTGTGTTGTGGGGCCATCACTTTCAAAGCTTGAGATTGTACTCTTTTTTGAAAAAAAAATTTAAAAAAGCAATCTCTAGTTAAACCCTTAAAACACAATCGGCACGAATCCGTGCTGGCAACACAATGATGATTTGTTTTTTAAAAGTACTTATATGGAAGCATCGCTGATTTGGGTTAATGGAAAGGCTTCAAACTTCAAACTGTGAATTTGGGTTTTTGGATATGTCAGGTAGAATGAAAGTTATAATTTTTTTATAAAGGGTCAATTTTACCACTACCGGAATATGGGAATGGCATAGCAAAATGTCTCAAAAGGAACATATTATTATTATTATTATTATTATATTTTATATAATAAACATGTTATCATGTGCATGTGTGCTCTTTCTTTGCCTATTTTTTTTACATTTATTTATTTATTTATTCATGTTTGTATAGTTGGTTAAAATGAACTAAAATTCAGTTCATCATATTATGCTGAAAAGAAGGCTATGTCAGTCTATACAGGATGATCCGGAGCCCTATACAGTAGCAAGCAATAGTATGTAAAACTTACAGATATTTTGTGTTGTTATTATTTTCGGCACATTATATTTGTCAATACATTTGTGTTAGATGAAGATCAGATCACATTTATTAACAAATTAGTGCAGAAAACTATGAAATTCTCAAGGTTCACATACTTTTTCAAGCCCCTGTATATGCTTATTTAAAAAAAAAGAAAAAAAAAAAAATAATAATGAGCTTTAAGGGGTAATAAGTGGAAGTGTGGTCTTCTGTCTGTTCCTGTCCTTATTTTCTGCAACTTTATTTTGTTGGCATCCCAGTCGTGATATCTTTGGTCAAAAACTTTAGCCTCTCATTGACACAGACTTGTTTTTTTTTTCAGTCTTACTGTACTGTACGTACAAGCATCTGTAACACAGCTGCTGCAGCACCATGCGCGCGCACTGAACCGCGCCCTTGGCACTAATGGATGCGCGCGTGCATACACAAAACGCAAACTTCGATCTAAACACACTTTTTTGTTTGTTTGTTTGTTCTTTTGTTGGACTAATGAACGCAACAATGCACTGTTCCGTACTGCTGGGCTGTGCACAGTCATGGTGCGCTCAAGGAAACGTGTTTTGCGCTGTCTGGCAGGAAGTGTAGAACCAGATGATCCGGTTCGCTGGAGGAGGAAAAACAATCAGGGAGGAGTTAGAGAAAGAGAGAGGGAGAGACACGGAGGAGATTTTAGGGGGAAAACAAAGGAAAAGAAGGAAACACAAAAGTCAAAGGTTTTTTTCGCGCCAGATATCCAGCCGCATTAAAGAGCTGCAAAAGTTACATTCTTCTTTCAGGAATTTGGATCTCCTCCTGAATGATCCCTGAAACCCACGATGGATTCCTTCAACGCTGTTCTGCGCTTCTTCACCAACCAGAAGACCACCATCGGGTACGGTGCCATGGCCATCGCGACCATCGGCGGACAGAAGATCTTTACTCTTTTATCCTTCCAGTGTCCGTGTACTCTAAAGCAGAACATGGCTTACGGTCTGTCCTACCTGCTCGGACCCGCGTTCGTGCTCTTTGTAGTCGGCCTTTTCCTGAGCACGCGCCTTTGGCGCCTCTACACGGGCTGCTGTGTGAATCCGAGAAAACTCTGTCCTCACAGGTACAGTAAGGAGATCCTTACAGGCACATGGGAAAACAGTTATCAGTGAATGATTATTATTTATTAATTGTGGGAAATGTTGGCACAAATTGAAAAGCAGACAATTCTATATGATGTCTTTGTATCCTGTGCCATTAATATTACTTGGCTTTGAGTCAAAAAGTCACATACTGATCCAAGAAGTCTTTCTAGAAAAATCCCTGATCTGAAACCTAACACCTTTGAGATGGACTGGATCACTGAGTTCATCCTCCCTAACACCAGTGACTAATCTCACTAATGCTCCAATAGCTGAAATCCTCACAGCTCTAAAATCCTTGCAACATGGGTGGAGGTTATTAGTACAACAAGGTGGAGACTGAAACTTGAGTGGGATGTTTAGCATGCGCCTATGAGTCCACGAAACCTTTGGCCTTAACGTGTAGATAAATACTTTAATTATGCATGAAGGGATCGTTGGGTAACCTTACCTTTTTACCAGGCTACAAGACTAAAACTTTTACCATTGTAATTACCATATAATATGTGGCTCCTTTTTCTCAATGGATTATAATAGATTATAACATGTTTTGGACATGATATACAGTATCTAGATATCAGTATCTAATGAGCTGATCTCAGTTTCTGAAATATCACACCCTCTCATTCATCAATGTACAGTATAAGTGTTTAAAAGTGTTACAGCATGGTTATTTGGTCACGAAATTTGAATGACCTGAAGCAGGAGTGAAGCAGGAGTTCATTGTAAGCTGTGAATCAGCTTTGAGATACACATCATGGCAAAAAACACTTTTGTTGTTTATTTTGTTGCATGTAGCATTAGGAAAGATAAAAAGGGAAGAAATAGGTGCAATACCCTGGTCATTCAGTATATATACAGGTCGTCAGCTGACTTTATTTTATTGCTACATAACGCTGCTGTGCCTCGCACTGACCGACTGTAGTAACCCCAGATAATAACACTGCCTCCAGGAGCGTGTACATCTGGCACTATGCATGATGGGCATTATTAAAAAGATGATGCATCAAAACAATAGAACAATAATATATTTCTTATAATAACAAAATGAAAAAGCAACAACTTAGACAATCTCACACACATTGAGCATATTTGTGAGGTTTTTACAAAACATCTACCAATCCTCCAACTTTAAAAAAGCCAACCCTTTTAAAAACATTTTTAAGGAACTACTGGAAATGTCCTTTTATGTGTGGAAGACTAAAAATTCTAAAAATTCATTACATGTAAATCCATTACAAGCAAACCCGTAAAATAAAGAAATCAATATTATATAATTAATTAATTACCAAAACATGTTTTTGCTAACGAATTTAATGGTGTTTCTGTTAGTTTCAAATTAAGTTATTGTTTACCATATAATAATATAAAATAAATGACAAGTTCAAGTCACTGTACACCAGTGGCTTGAACTTGTCATTTATTTTATATTATTAAATAAATAAGTATAAAAAGTATTAAATAAAGGCAATTGGGTATTACATCTGGGGAGGTCCATAAACTTCCCTATAATAGGAAAAAAAAAAATAATTATAATAATAATGTTTATTGTGATTGATAAAATTAAAGGTCAGTAATTAAATCAGCAGTAAAACACTTTCAATCTTTCTTCATCAATCACACAGACTGTAAACTGTATTACAGTTGTATTGATTCGGTATAAGAGGAATGAAGCACTTGTCATTTGGAAATTATCAACTTCTGATTAGTTATTATGATCTTGTTATTGACTTGTCAACAGCTCTAATCCTTAATTATCATACAGCACATGAAGTGTAATTTTTTCCCCTATTGGAAATGTACTGTTATCTTATTGGAATGTTATTTTTGCTGTTACAGGAGGAGCTGTATGGGCTGCTTTTACGTGCTTTTTAGTGTAATTGTTGGAGCGCTCGCGGCACCGATCATGTGGCTGAGCTTCGCGTTGCTGAACGGCGTGTTCTACGAGTGTGCGGTGAGCGGTGTGAATGAGCAGGCAGTTGTGGACTGGTTTTGTAAAAACAGGACCACAACGTGCAAGGATGAGCTCGCCAAAGTCCCATGTCAGACGTCCAGCATGTCACCATCAGACACCAAGGAGCTCATGCTAATGCTACGCGCCCAGTCTCAGGTACTATTATGACCACTACTACTACTATCAGTGCTACTAATACTACTGCTGCTACTATTAATCTACGGCTTCTGTAGCTAAGTTGGAAGAGGGTCATCCCTATGTTTCCAGGGTCCTGTGTTCCACATATTTATATGGCACATAATGGGAGCATGAGTAAGGGTCCTATGTTCCCAGATCATTATGTAACCCAGTTCTATGGTCATATGTTCATATATTCCAAGGGTTCTATCGCTTAATAGGTTGTGGACTCTTGTGGGAACTCATCAAAGGAGTTTTTGTCACCCAGCACAGCTGTATGTCTCTCCATGTAATAGGCCTACACTTAAGGGAATGCATAAAATGGTTGGAATCATGGAAACATACTTACTACACACCAGAGGTGTCTCTAGAAATTTCAAAAAGAATACATTTAAACAGAATAGGAGATGTTACCATTTATTATAATTAATTAAATAATCAATCAATCATATGTCAGTGGAACAGTGGAATATGGCTTTGAATGAAGTGAAGATATAAAGTAAACAGTAATGTCTTAATGTTCACGATACACAAACAGTCAATCACCCAATTAATAATGAACTAGTTGAATCCTATCAGTTATCTAGTTTCACTATTGGTTTCAACACTTCCTCTTGCTAACTTCCTAACTGATTCGCCTTGACCAACTTCAGCTGATATTTGATAAGAGGTGGACGTAACATCTCTACACGCCTCCAGATCATACAAATTTACCCAGAAATCATTGCTCTCCTTTGGAAACGCCAATTAGCCTAATCTGCATGTTTTTGTACTTTGGGTGGGAATCGAACCCGGACCGTGGAAGTGCATGGCAACAATGCTAACACTAAACCATTGTGCTTCCCTTGAATATGCATGGAATATAGCATTTTTTTGCAAGTTATTTAATAATTCACTATAAAAAAACTTTGGAAATTTAACAGTTGTGTGAAAGTAGACATTTCTGTATTTTGTTTCCATAGCTGATCAATTGGTTCCATATTAATGAATGATATTATATTAATAACATATAAACGTTCTTTTTCTTAGATTCTCGGCTGGGTCCTGATCATGAGTTCTGCTTTGGCCGCTCTGGTTGGCACATGTTACAAAAACTGCTGCTCTCGAGTGAGCTATATGCAGCTCACTTTCTTTAAAGTGTACAAGCAGAAAGAGAGTGAGAAGTTCGAAACATTCGCAGACCAGTACGCCACCCGGCTGGCCGACAGGAACCTCCAGAGCTTCTTCGAGAACAAAGACCCCGAGGCGTTTCCTTTTCCAAACCACACAGCCTGGGAGCAGATCTCAGCCATGTACACGTATCAGCGTGGCGAGCAGTATTACAGCACGCTGCAGAGATTCGTGGAGAGTCCTAATCGTGACTACACTCCGGAGAAAATGCCACTGGAAAGGGAACACAGCCTTGAATAGACATGGATCTTAATGAGAACTTACATTTCATTTTCTCTGGGGTTTCAATTTACTAGCTAGCAAGCATAGTAGCTAAGAAACAATCCAAAGTGGACATTCCATCAGGATTGGTTACGGTCATGTTAGCTGTGTCCAATTGCTATTGAAGGCGTTACTTAAATGCCCTTAAACTTAAGCTGCCTGGTTCTAACCACTAACTTAACCCTGTTAACAGCTGATAAAACAAGGTAAAAACAAGCATAATTTATAAATCTCAGGTTTCATTCCAAATTATATAATTTTTGTCTGTTAACAGTATTTGCTAGAATGTTGGCATTTTCAGTGCTTCATCCTGAAAGAATCCATTCTCCATTCTCTATTTAAAAAAAGGATGGGAATGACTAAAGACCTCCCGATACCATATTATCATGATACGTATCTGACAACTCAGTTTGTATTGTGTTTCTGTAAGTATCACGAATTTATAAATGTCCCGATACGAGACATATTTGAAACAAACTTACCGAACAGGATCCTGTGCTGTGTGAATAATATAAAGTCAAAGGCACCTGTCGCCTTGCACCTCTTGGGTCCAGGTTCAATTCCCGGCCAGGCTCGATTCCCATCTCTCTGTGTGCATGGAGTTTGCATGTTTTCCTCGTGCTTGGAGGGTTTCCTCCGGGTACACCGGTTTCCTCCCACAGTCCAAAGACATGCAGATTAGGCCAATTGGCATTCCCAAATTGCCCGTAGTGTGTGAATGAGTGTATTAGTGAGTTTGTGTGCCCTGCGGTGTACCCCGCCTCGTGCCCTAAGCCTCCTGGGATAGGCTCCAGGCCCCCGTGACCCTGAATACAGGATAAAGTGGTATAGAAGATGTGTGAGTGAGTGAATGATATATATAATAATAATAATTCTGTTTCTTTTGTATGGCAGTTCATGTATCACCACACTGACTCAAAAAACCACTGACTCATCGCCTATACCGCTTTATTCTGTATACAGGGTTTGGCAGGCGTACACTCACAACGTCACATACATCCACAAAGTCTAAGAAAGCAATAGAACAAAAATGTTTTTATTCAGGTCTTACGTAAGCTACTCTGCAATGTGTAAAATGTGAATGACTGTACACACTGCCCCACCCCAAAAAACAGTCGCACCCTTTATTATTTCATCGGACCGGCTTTTGCTTTAATTTGCTTTAATTATTGCCATGCCAATAATTAAATAATTATCTCAATAATCTCGTGCAATTTTACATTACAGAGTCGCCTTAATTTTTCTCTAAGATCTCGTAATGATGATGGGAGAGTCAGTAAAGCCTTCTCCAGCACATACCAAAGATTCTCAATGGGGATAAGGTCTGGGGCGGCCAAACCATGTGTGAAAATTATGTCTCATGCTCACTGGATTACTCTTTCACAATTTGAGCCTGATTAATGCTGGCATCGTCTTCACCTTACAATATGCCTGTGCCTTCAGGGAAGAAACAATCCACTGATGGTAAAAAATGGTCATTCTTGGATGGTATAGGCTTTTACTTGCACTATTAATTCATACCAGCAGTACGTTCTACTGTTTTTATTTTTATTATTTTTATTAAAACTAACCATTTAAGTGATTTTTAGTCATGATCATTAACATTTTTTAAAGATGATAGTGCACCACTATACTTCCAGGGTTTAATAATGTGTTTTACAGTTCGTAACCCAATTTTAGTAATTTCAGCAATCTCTACAGCTCTACTAATGTTTTTTTTTTTGATTGACATTCTTCATTCTCACAGTGTCCATGTGGGTGGACTCTGGGTCCTCAGTTTTTCTCACTCTAAGATTGGCTAAGAAAACTTGTATTCCCACATCACACATGGTTAGAGAGATTGAGTGAACAAGTGAATGAGTGTGTGCTCCAAATAAAACCCTATAATCATCAGATGCATGATTGGGCATCAGTACTGCTCTGTTAAAATTTCATTTCAATCTTTAATAATTCACACGTATCTAATTCCATAGGATATAAATGTTATGTGTTAGAAACCAGGGTAGGTTGGTATCATTGTAAAGCTGGGTTGTTCTCTGTGTGTGAAAAAATAACAAACAGCAGCTCAGGAAACCAAGACTCGCCTCTTTATAACCACAGATGAATCGGAAATGCCAGTCACGTGTCTCTATCATATGAGCCATAGCGTGACACTATACAGCAAGTACTTTTATAATTTTTTAGTCTCATGGTCAGTAAATATTTATGTGATTTCTATGCAACAGTCAACAGTTGCATAGAAATTACAACAATCATGTTGTATCGGGGACATGATTGGTCCCGATACAACAGATTTACAAGTCCCCCCCGCCCCCCCCCCCCCCCCCCACTGTCATTTTAATCTTTGTATAAAATTTTTGAGGAATATTTGCATTATGAATACAAGAAGAACATATGCATAATAAAATGCATTTTATTTCTAAACCTTTCAGGGTGTGTTGTGTGACAAAAAAAAAACAGGAAGCAGCTCATCTGTGGCTTTATAACCACACGCACACAGGAAGTGCCCATTCTAGTGCAGGTTTCCCTCAGCTGAGAATTGGTTAATATTTGCATATGTATCTGCTGAGTTAAAAAAAATAATCTAATATTTTAGGAAAACTAGACCTGACCCAAGAAAGCATTAGAAATTATTATTACGGATTAACATTATGAATAATTATCTATAAAAAGAAAAAAAAAACACTAAAATTAATGGTGCACATGGTAATGTAACCAAATGGTGCACAACCTGCATACACACTCACCACAAGAGGGTGCCAAAGATCCTTGGGGTGGATGGGGGGATGGGGAGCCTTGCATGAGCCTTTGTTTGCTCTGAGGTTGTGAGGTTGTTGGAGTTAGATTTGCACATTATGATTACACTGACTCAGTGTAATTAAAAATAAGAAAAAAAATTTAAATAGATCAATAACGTCTCTTTGGTGGATGCCAAGACTTGGTTTAAGCTTTTCTTAGCTGCAAGCAGAGAGAGGCTTCAATAAAAATGTTTGGTAACCACTGTTTTACCCTAGTCGTATAGAATAACAGAACACAATTATGAGCGTAAAAACTACCTTTATTTCCATACCGGATCGGTCGCGGCCCGGGTTAACAACGACCGCCACAGGTGCTGTTGACTTACAGGGTGCCGGTGGAAATTGGGCTAGAAGAGGATGCAGAGGATAGGGTTAGATGGAGGCAGCTGATTCGCTGTGGCGACCCCTGAAAGGGAACAGCCGAAAGACAAAGAAGAAGATTTCTCTATATAATCCCCTGCTACACTTATATTCTCATCCTAGTGCTGCACTAGTGCTGGCTACTATCAAGGTAGGAGGTTTTTTCATGTCTGAAACGCTGGCATTATATTCAGTGACATCACATTGAGGAACATCATAGTCTGAGGCTTTTTTTCCAGCATCTGTGGCCTATTCTACACACATACACATCACAAATGCTAACACACACACCCAAACACATCTCACACACACACACACTTATACATCACACACATGCACACACACATACACTCACATTACAAATGTTAACACTCTCAGATTTACACAGGCACTCAATACACTCAAATAACACACAGGTTGTGCAGTGGACCCGAGGTGGCTATGGCACAGGGTGCTTGGGCCCGTCATTGTTGCTTATTATTGACGAATTATTATTATTATTATTAAATCACACTTCATTTAATTTATGATAGTGATGATATGGAAGATGTTAATAATAACTTCTGTAATGCTGGAAAGATCTGAGCTCACCAGACCTGCCAAGCAAGAGTGTGATAAAAAATTTCATCTTCATTGTTTCTTCTCAGGTTATTAAAAATCATGCCTGGATTGGCGCTCCCAAATTGACCATAGTGTGTGAATGAGTGTGTGTGTGTGTGTGTGTGTGTGTGTGTGTGTGCTCTGCCCTGGATTAGTATGTTAATTCATTCATTCATTCATCTTCTATACCGCCTTATCCTGTATTTAGGGTCGCGGGGACCTGGAGCCTATCCCAGGAGACTCTGGGCACAAGGCAGAGTACACCTTGGACAGTGTGCAAACCCATCGCAGAGCAAACACACACACACACACACACACACACACACACACACTCATTCACACACTATGGTCAATTTGGGAGCGCCAATTAGCCTAATCTGCATGTCTTTGGACTGTGGGAGGTAACCGGAGTACCCGGAGGAAACCCACCAAGCACCGGGAGAACATGCAAACTCCATGCACACAGAGACGGGAATCGAACCCGGACCCTGGAGGTGCAAGGCGACAGTGCTAACCACTACACCACCGTGCCGCCGGATTAGTATGTTGTGTAATAAAATAAAAAATATGTATATTTTAACAAGCTGATTATAATCATCTATTATTTTAGTCTTTCTGTATGTTATTTTTACTTAAAAATCTTTTTTTCATACTTTATAATGTAATTTTTTTCTATAAGCATTAATAATAAGTTCCTAACAGACTTTCTATTTTATGGAAAGTCAACAATAATAAGTGTTTAATGACTTTATAAATTAATGACGAGGCTGTGTAACTGCATGTACAAATGCGCCAGGAATGCATTGCCATACTTGTAAACTTCCTTGGAAATGTAATGAATTAATTTAAAAATAAAAGTGGAAGCATTGGTACATTCTTACTTTGACTTTGTTTACAATTTTTTCTTATACTGCAATACAGCACACACATGCGAGAATGCATTGCTCCATTTAAATCCCAGTAAGGGTGTGATCGTTATGAAAGCTTTTGATGTACAATGGTTATGTAAATGTAGCAAAAAGTGCTAGATCAAAAATAACATTTAAGTTTAATACAGTACTCTTCATTATATACTATATGCTGTACACAGTTTTTAACCACTTTATTAAGGGGTTCTTCAGGTCTCCCTCAGGATCAGCCTGAATGCCTGATCCTTGAAACATTCGTCAACTTGCGGAAGAGAAGCATTTGTCTGTGGGAACTGTACACACAATCATTCATGAACACCACTTGCAAATTACAGGAACTCAGCGGTGAGTTATCGTCATATCCCCTGTACAGTCCGAATGTTTCTCCTGTATACTGAGAAAACGTTTTACCTTGATGGTATTTAAGCACTAGCCATTTTTCCCGCACTGCAGTGGCTGGGGATCGAACCTGGGCCTTCTGTATCATGTATATTGGATGTTTATTGTGTTACATTTTTAGCGCATGTTTTCCTGATTATGATACCTGTTGCTAGCAGTTTTATCATGAGGTTTTATCATTTCTGGTTTATTCCTCTTGCATGCAACCTGTCTGACAGTGTAAAAGTGCAGACAAATCAGCAGACTGGTCTCGTCACATGCAAGAGTTTTTTTTTCATACAGAAGCCATGCACAGGTAAAATCTGTCCACTGAACAAATCTCTGTAAATGAGCTCTTACTATAGAAAGATAACATTTTATGATGATTGCATTAATATAAAGCATTTATTATTCATGTTATATTAGTACACAACATGAAGTACTGTCAGAGCAACAAGACAGCAATGAGGAGAAAAACTAACCTGCATGTGACTAATTACTAAATTGTTACTAGATTATTACTAGTGGTAGTTTTTTTTTTTTTTAAATGATCAGGTTTCTAATATAACTCTAATTTAATTTTTTTATTTAATGTTTTATGTTGAATATTTAGTCTAAGGTGCATACAGTCAGAAAAGCTCTTGTAAATTTTAATACTACATATTGACCAGAGCCCGGTTTCTTGATAACGCACACTCTTCGCGCGCTAAGAAGACTCTTAAGATATATCTTATGTAAAGTGATTACTTTTTTATTATTTTATTATTAAGTGTATTTCCCGAACTGTCTCTTAGGAGTCTTCTTAAGTCGCTGCCTCTTATGTCCGACGTTACAAGGCGCTGTCTACAGTGAAGGTCCTGAATTAGCTGACATCGGTTGCTCAGGAATCGATTTTTCACTCCTTTTGCATGATAGCGTTAAGAAAGACGGCACTTTCTAAGCAAATTAAACATTGCAGAAAATTCTTTCAATAATGTTTATTTCGACATGGGTTAACTTATCAATAGCATGCCATAATAGACAAATACACAGCTTCAACAGAGTGACTCTAGGAGCCTGTGGCAGGGACTGAGAACAATAACGGATTATAAAGCACCAACATCCGGTATGATGAACGCGGACGCGACTCTGGCAGACGAGCTCAACACATTCTATGCTCGCTTCGATGCTGCAGCTAAAGACGCTAGCGATGCTAATGCTAGCGGCGCTAATGCTAACGGCGCTAACGGCTGCAGACAGGAAGACACTGCCAGCATCGGAAACGCGCTCATCATCTCCGAGCACGATGTGAGGAGAGCCTTCAAGAGAGTGAACACCAGGAAAGCAGCAGGACCAGACGGCATCTCAGGCCGTATCCTCAGAGCCTGCGCAGACCAGCTAGCACCTGTGTTCACTGAGATATTCAACATCTCTTTATCTCAGTCGGTGATCCCCACATGCTTCAAAGAGTCCATCATTGTTCCTGTTCCAAAGAAACCTCATCCTGCCTCCCTCAATGACTATCGCCCTGTAGCCCTCACCTCAGTAGTGATGAAGTGCTTTGAACGCCTGGTCAGAGGCTTCATCATCTCTTCACTACCGGACACACTCGACCCACTACAGTTCGCTTATCGTCCGAACCGTTCCACAGACGATGCAATCTCAAATCTCCTCCACACATCTCTCACCCACCTGGACACTAAGAGGGGAAATTATGTGAAAATGTACTTCATCGACTACAGCTCTGCATTTAATACCATAATTCCCTCCACACTCATCACCAAGCTGGAGCACCTGGGACTCAGCTCACCCATGTGTCAGTGGATCTCCAACTTCCTAACTGGCAGACCACAGGCAGTAAAGATGGGCGGTCATGTCTTAGCCTCCCTCACACTCAGCACTGGAGCGCCCCAGGGTTGTGTTCTGAGCCCCCTGCTGTATTCTTTATACACCTACGACTGCGTGGCCACTACCAACTCCACCGCCCTCATCAAGTTTGCTGACAACACTGTCGTGGTCGGACTGATCACGAACAACGAACCTGGAGGAGATTGGGAATCTGGAGAACTGGTGCCAGAGGAACAATCTCCTCCTGAACGTCAGCAAGACAAAGGAGCTGATAGTGGACTTTTGTACAAAGCAGGAGAGGAACTACCAGACCTCCGTCATCAACAGGAGCCCAGTGGAGAGAGTGGACAGCTTCAGATACCTCGGTGTTCACATCACGCAGGACCTGTCATGGTCCTGTCACATCAACACCGTGGTGAAAAAGGCCCGGCAGCGTCTGTACCACCTCAGACGTTTGAGAGACTTCAGACTGCCCTCCAAGGTGCTCAGGAATTTCTACTCCTGCACCATAGAGAGCATCCTGACGGGAAACATCTGGGAACCACATTCACACCACAAACACAGAACTAATACAACCTGTTAACGTCAACGGACACTATGGACACTTTCATGCACATCTACACTGACATTGGAACTCATATTTATGTTTACATTCTGGACCCTTGCACAAAGTCACTTTAATAAGGCACCTTAACACATGTTTCTATGCAAATTACTTGCACACCATACATCCTCCACCAAATTTCAATTTAAAAAGAAAATCTCTATTGTACAGTATATCTCTTTTTATTTCTCCACCAAATTTCAATTTAAAAAAAGAAAATCTCTATTGTACAGTATATCTCTTTTTATTTCTCCACCAAATTTCAATTTAAAAAAAGAAAATCTCTATTGTACAGTATATCTCTATTTTGATTTCTATTTTATGTACAGTATACTTTTATTTTTTATTTCTATTTTTATTCTAGTTAAGTAAAAATTTTCCTATTGTATTTCTTTATTCATATTTATTCCTTACTGTAAGATTTAATTCTCTTTTTAAGGTCACTGGCAGTCGTGTAAGCATTTCACTGCATATCGTACTGTGTATGACTGTGTATGTGACGAATAAAATTTGAATTTGAAATATATAAATGAAATCACCAAACTGTTCACATGTAACCTGTAGTGGCGGTTAAAAGGACTGGGTATACAATGATAGTTGATTGACAAACACTCTTAATTGCCATTGGTTGAAACTTTCAATAAAAGCAACCTACCTACACTAAACAGAGAGAGGGATAAGATGGAGAAGATGGCAGAAAAGAGGCAATGGGAAAAAGATGTTGCAAGTGCAAATGTGTGCAACATTGAAGGCTCTTTCAGCCTGAGTCTGTAGGTTGGATACTGGTGTGAAGAGGTACGTTCTAAGGGGGTATCCACTGTCCTCGAGGAACATGTTCTGAACAAATTCACCTCTTTCTGCTTGCTCACCCATGGCAGAATTGGCCCAGAAAAAACTGTCATGGGTGCTGCCAGGCCACTTTGCCACCAGGTCATTGATTAGACCCCTGTGGTCCACCACTATCTGAATATATATTGCCGCATATTCCTTTCGTGACATGTATGCCTGATCAAGCACTGATGGAGTGGAGAGTGGGATTAGTGTTCTATCCACTAAGCCTAGGACTCTAAGAATGCCAGCAATAGCATGGTAGCCCTGGTGCAACTCGTGGACCTCCTGGCATGTTGCTGGCAGTCAGATCCAATCCCTGGTATGGCGCAGAAGGGTGTTGGTAACAGCGAGGATGCACCTCCACACCGAGGTTTTGCTGAGGCCGTAGCCTTAACCCACAATCTCCATGAAGCTTCCGGTAGCATAAAATATTAGCGCTGAGAGCTGCTAGACATCGGGACGTAGAGCGTAAGTATGACGCGTTGGTTGGGCAAGCGCAGATCTGAGCAGGTCAAGAAGCTCCATAATCTGTTGGCTTGGAAAGCGAAACGTAAAATAGTCACCTCAGGCAAAATACGATATTAGCCACTTAGAGCCAAATTGTTCGCCACCTGTTCAATATTAAAAGTGATTGATAATTTTAATGCATTAGTCACATTATGAAATAGGCTAATTTATAGTTACTCTATTAGTTCTGATATCAAACTAAATTTAATTCGATTAATTTGATAACGTGCCATAATGTGCTTGCATACACCGCTGATTTATAAAGACTGCTGCACAGTGGTGGCGACTAGTGGCTTGAGCTGAAACAGAACTAAGAGTGAGTTAAGGTTGGTCCAGACCAACCTTACGAACGTTTCGGGAATCGTGTCATAACGTTAAAAGAGAAGTTAAGGTACAACTTAAGAACCACTTCGCTTTCGGGAAACCGGGCCCTGATTGTTACGAAGTTCAGTTCAGTGAGTGTATAGTAATACAATGCTGCCACCTACTGGATATATTGTGAGCTGGAACTTAGTTGTACATTTCTACATTGTAATTGCACATAAGTACTGTACATTATGGAATGTCCTGCATCTGAATGTGCCATAGTTTCCCTGGCGTCATCCTCCGCTAGTTCTCAGGTTTTTCAGTTTAGTTACACAAGGGCAGGGCTGTGCAGAGACGTTTAAAGGGGCGGGTGCTCAAAGTAAAAAAAGATAGAACAAGCTGAATAACAACAACTCACATTCATGATGAATCTAATATGGAATTGCATCATACTGTATGACTGTCATCAGGTGGGGACAATGCAAAGCAAATACTGCCTATGTTTTACCTGATGGTGTACAATGTTGCTGTTGAGGGATTGCTGCTGCTCCTGTTGCTGATAGTGCTGCTATATTTATATCATAAATATAATAATCCATAATTATGTGTATATCCATATTAGATACTTTTTAGTGAAATAAAAGCCCTCCAGAAAAGAATGGAAAAGTCCTGTAACTTACAGTGGTGTGAAAAACTATTTGCCCCCCTCCTGATTTCTTATTCTTTTGCATGTTTGTCACATAAAATGTTTCTGATCATCACATTTAACTATTAGTCAAAGATAACATACGTAAACACAAAATGCAGTTTTTAAATGAGGGGTTTTATTATTTAGGGAGAAAAAAAAATCCAAACCTACATGGCCCTGCGTGAAAAAGTAATTGCCCCCTGAACCTAATAACTGGTTGGGCCACCCTTAGCAGCAATAACTGCAATCAAGCGTTTGCGATAACTTGCAATGAGTCTTTTACAGCGCTCTGGAGGAATTTTGGCACACTCATCTTTACAGAATTACAGAATTGTTGTAATTCAGCTTTATTTGAGGGTTTTCTAGCATGAACCGCCTTTGTAAGGTCATGCCACAACATCTCAATAGGATTCAGGTCAGCACTTTGACTAGGCCACTCCGAAGTCTTCATTTTGTTTTTCTTCAGCCATTCAGAGGTGGATTTGCTGGTGTGTTTTGGGTCATTGTCCTGCTGCAGCACCCAAGATCGCTTCAGCTTGAGTTGACGAACAGATGGCCGGACATTCTCCTTCAGGATTTTTTGTTAGACAGTAGAATTCATGGTTCCATCTATCACAGCAAGCCTTCCAGGTCCTGAAGCAGCAAAACAACCCCAGACCATCACACTACCACCACCATATTTTACTGTTGGTATGATGTTCTTTTTCTGAAATGCTGTGTTACTTTTACACCAGATGTAACGGGACACGCACCTTCCAAAAAGTTCAACTTTTGTCTCGTCGGTCCACAAGGTATTTTCCCAAAAGTCTTGGCAATCATTGAGATGTTTTTTTAGCAAAATTGAGACGAGCCTTAATGTTCTTTTTGCTTAAAAGTGGTTTGTGCCTTGGAAATCTGCCATGCAGGCCGTTTTTGCCCAGTCTTTTTCTTATGGTGGAGTCGTGAACACTGACCTTAATTGAGGCAAGTGAGGCCTGCAGTTCTTTAGATGTTGTCCTGGGGTCTTTTGTGGCCTCTCGGATGAGTTGTCTTTGCACTCTTGGGGTAATTTTGGTCGGCCGGCCACTCCTGGGAAGGTTCACCACTGTTCCATGTTTTTGCCATTTGTGGATAATGGCTCTCACTGTGGTTCGCTGGAGTCCCAAAGCTTTAGAAATGGCTTTATAACCTTTACCAGACTGATAGATCTCAATTACTTTTGTTCTCATTTGTTCCTGAATTTCTTTGGATCTTGGCATGATGTCTAGCTTTTGAGGTCCTTTTGGTCTACTTCTCTGTGTCAGGTAGCTCCTATTTAAGTGATTTCTTGATTGAAACAGGTGTGGCAGTAATCAGGCCTGGGGGTGACGATAGAAATTGAACGCAGGTGTGATAAACTACAGTTAAGTTATTTATTAACAAGGGGGGCAATCACTTTTTCACACAGGGCCATGTACATTTGGAGTATTTTTTCTCCCTTAATAACGTAAACCTTCATTTAAAAACTGCATTTTGTGTTCAATTATGTTATCTTTGACTAATAGTTAACGGTTTTTGATGAGCAGAAACATTTAAGTGTGACAAACATGCAAAAGAATAAGAAATCAGGAAGGGGGCAAATAGTTTTTCACACCACTGTACTTTAAAACAAAACATGTTCCCTAAAAGGGTGGACAGAGCTAAAAAAACCACTTGTAACCCCCTTACCCACTTAGCTAGCAGTTAATGACCACCACTACTTGTGCAGTTCATAAAAGGACAAGAAATGTTTGCCACGCTGTTGCACAAACATCACGCTCATTTATTTAAGTTAATTTGCTGTTATAGACTATATTGTGCGCTGTACTCCCTATTTACTGTTTTGTTACAGTCTGCACCTTCTTAAGAAGGTTAAGAAAATTAATTTACCTGCTTCTCCTTCATCTCCGCACCACCCAGCCTGCAGAAAATTCAATTCAATTCAATTCAATTTTATTTGTATAGCGCTTTTAGCAATTGACATTGTCTCAAAACAGCTTTACACAATCAAAAGAATTATTTGAGTTTGTATGGAATGTGAATGTGTATGAATCAACATGTTCAGATAGTCTCTGGTGAGCAAGCCCGAGGGCGACAGTGGCAAGGAAAAACTCCCTGAGATGGTAATAGGAAGAAACCTTGAGAGGAACCAGACTCAACAGGGAACCCATCCTCATCTGGGTGAAACAGATAGCAGGAAATGATCTGCATTTATACAGTGTGTTAGGTGGCAGGCAGATCAGCTTTAATAGTTGATGTTAATTGATGTTAAAATGGAGTCCAGGTAGTTATTGGAGACCCAGATAGACTTGTAGAAAGTTCCAGTCCTGAACTATCAAATTGTCAAGTCCTCAGAGAAACAGCTGCCAACACCAGTCGAGGCCAGAACCGTCTTCTAAGTAGAGAGAATCATCCCCAGACACCAGACGCATCCCAAAGAGACACACAGGGCATCCATGCGGCGAGACCTCCAACCAGAAACGGGGCACCAGGATGGACCAGACGGGTCCGGAGGGCAGAGGGAGTCTGGATCACTGGCAGCTCAGGAACCACATGTGTAGCTCGACAGAGAGAGAGAGAGAAAGTGTGAATTGGGGAGACAGGGGGAGAGAGGAAAGAGAAAGAGGGGGAGAAAGAGAAGAAGAGGAGAAATGGCAGTTAGGTATGGTCACAGTCACATAATGTATAATGTGAATGTATATTTACTGTAGAGTGCAAGCAGGGACTCCGGCAGGACCAACTATGACAGCATAACTAAAAGAGCCAGAAGGAAACACAAACATGAGGGCTCCCATGAGGTGTAATCACCATTTAAGTCTACATACTGATAACGATCGGTCAAATAGGATCTGAGCCAGGAGAGGGCTGTACCCTTAATTCCTACTACATTTTCTAATCTGTGAAGAAGAATAGCATGATCAATGGTGTCAAAAGCTGCACTGAGGTCGAGTAATACAAGCATAGTTACACACAACCCTGATCAGAGGCCAATAGTACTACTTTAACGAGTGTTGTTTCTGTGCTGTGATGAGGCCTAAATCCTGACTGATACAGTTCATGTATGCCATTTCTATGTAGATATGAGCATAGCTGCTCCGCTACTATCTTTTCCAGGATCTTTGAGATAAAGGGGAGGTTTGATATTGGCCTGTAATTGGACAGCTGACAGTGGTCGAGGTCAGGTTTCTTAAGTATTGGTTTGATAACTGCTAATTTAAAAGATTTTGGAACCTAACCAATGCAGAGTGAGGAATTAATTATTCTCAACAGCAGTTCTGTTATTACTGGTACTATCTGTTTAAGAAAATGTGTCGGTATAGGATCTAATATACAGGTTGATGAATTTGCAGAAGAGATGAGTGAAATTAGTTCATTCTCTTCAAGAGGAGTAAAGTATTCTAGGTTCCGATCTGACATGGCTAGGTTAACATCTGCATCAATTACATTGTTCGGTCTCAAAGCCTCAATTTTATGCCTGATATTTACAATTTTATTATTAAAAAAGTTCATGAAGTCCTCACTATTGCATGATGTTGTTGTGGAGATTTCTGTAGTCGTCTTATTTCTGGTTAATTTGTCTACGGTATTAAATAAAAATCTAGGATTATTTTTATTTTCTTCTATAAGAGTGGAGAGATACGTTGATCTAGCTACACTAAGAGCTTTCCTATAGTTCAGGATGCTCTCTTTCCATGCTATTTGAAATACTAACAATTTAGTTTGACGAGCGGTAATTTCTGAGCGGTTTGTTTTAAAGTGCGCGTGTGATAGTTATACAAGGGAGCGAGTTTCTTATCTCTAACAATTTTTCTTTTAGCTGGAGCTACATTATCTAAGGTACAACGAAATGTCGACTCTAAATTTTCAGTCGCCTGATCGAGTTCTGTGGGGTCAGACGGTGATCTAATCGACGTTGGTAACTCTGGGAGATTAATGATAAAACTCTGTGTGGTAGTTGATGTTAATGTATGTTTAATATGGTACTGTAGCGCAGTGCTGTGCGTACATTATCACTGTGACACACTTGAATTGAGACAAGATAGTGATCTGAGATAATTTCAGACAGTGGAATTGTGAATACATTCCTTATACTTAATCCGAAGAATATTATTAAGTCTAAAGTGTGACCTGCTTTATGAGTGGGTCCTACTACACACTGATTTACGCCTACGGAGTCCAGTATGGACATAAATGCTGTTCTCAGGGGGTCTTCTGGATTCTCAAAATGAATGTTAAAATCTCCAGCAATTAACACTTCTACAGAAACGACTAGGTTTGAGATCGCCCACGGCTTGCTCACCAGGGACTATCTGACCATTTTGATTCATATACATTCACATTCCATACAAACTTAAATAATTCTTTTGATTGTGTAAAGTTGTTTTGAGACAATGTCAATTGTTAAAAGCGCTATACAAATAAAATTGAATTGAATTGAATTAAATTATAATTAGTAGAATCGACTGAGCTGACTTAATATACTTAAATACACTTATGTTATTATAAAGAATTTCAAATGAATTAAATTTGTGTCCGTGTTTTTGTACGATAGACAGATTATCATTGTAAATAACTGTGACGCCTCCTCCTCCACCAGTTAACCGAGGCTGGTGTGTGTAGCTGTATCCAGGAGGACTAGCTTCATTTAGAGCTACATACTCATCCTGTTTAATCCAGGTTTCAGTTAAACAGAGTATACAGTATCAAACTCCTGATCTGTAATAATTTCATTAACAATAACCCCTTTTAATGCGAGAGATCTAATATTTAACAGTCCTAGCTTCAGATCAGAGGTCTCGGCTGCGCATTCAGTATGATCCAAGTTTGTGGTCTTTATGTTAATTAAATTATTGAAACAGACTTTCTGAGCCTTTCTACATTTTTGCTTAGCTCGGGGAACAGACACAGTCTCAATATAGTGAACCCTGAGTGACAACTCTATGCAGCTAGCAGACGGTTGGTTTAGCCTGTCTGTCTGCTCCCTGGCCTGGGCTCTGGATTGTCACTGATTAATTAGACCTCTACTGAGGTTATGACCTATACTACAGGAAATGAGAGCAGCACCTTCCCGAGTGGGATGGACACCGTCCCGCCCTAACAGGCCAGCTTTGCCCTCAAAGGTCTTCCAGTTGTCTATGAAGCCCACATTATTTTCGGAGCACCACCTGGACATCCAGCGGTTCAGCGACCATAACCTGCTGTAAGCTATGTCGCCACGTCTCATTGGGATGGGACCAGAGCATACTACTTCTGCTTCTGAAAATGCGCATGCACTTTGCGAGCTCGTACCCGGCTCGTAACGAGCGCGCTCTGCCCTCAAGGGCGAGCATTGGTTAATGGCAGTCATGTGATGCAAGCCAGATCCTTTTATTAATTGAGATTAATAGTTACATGTTATTGTTGAGGGGCAAAGACAGGGATTCATACGCACATACACATAAAAAACAAACAAACAAAAAAAAAAAAAAAAAAAGGGCACTTGAGGCATCCTGGAGGAAAGGGGCAGGTGTCAAGCACCCCCCCCCCCTCTGCACAAGGGCTGTAGCAAAAGTAATTGAAAAGTGGACACACAACAGTCTCCTACTGTGTGGTTTATCGTTAGTGCTGATGTGCTCTTCTCTGTGCACATTGCCTTTGTTAATGGTGTCAAACATTATGTAAAGCAGTGGGAGGCCATCAACTGCAATAAAGGGTATTTTCAAAGACGATTCAAGAGTTGGGTATAACAATGGCACAATTGCATTACTTGTGATAGAGACTACACTGTAAAAAATGTCTGTAATTTTAACAGTAAAATACCGTATAAATGCTACAGAATAAAAACTAAATTTGGGATGACCGCAATTTACAGTGAAAAATTGTAATTAGTTTTACAAAGTAAGACCTTAAATTTAACAGTTAAAAACATATGAAAATATGGTTTATTGCAGTAAAATAAAGAAAAAATAATGGCTGTAACATATAAACTCTCATAGAAGGTATTTATTACTAATACACTGAAGCATCAGTTTATATTTTACTAAACGTTTAAAAATCAGAAAAATATCTGCTCTGTAAAAAATAAACTGTAAATCTTACGGTAAAAAAACATAATTTTGCCAGAAATTTACCGTAAAAACTATGGTAGCAACATTATTAGTTGTACGGGATTGCACTCATTATACTGTATATTTTAAGGATTTTAATAGTTTTTTTCTATGGTTTATAGCTGTCTAATATACATTAACCAAGGACTTCAAAGGGCGGAATACCATTCACGACTTTAATCACTGTGGCAAGGACAGCCGCTAGCACGCGCCACTTTGTCCGCCGCCACCGCTGACCAGCCTGTGTCTGCATGCCAGCAGGGCACTGCCCACCAGATCTGCACGTGCACACCTTTCCGTTCCTCCCTCCTTTAACCCTTTCCTTCCCTAATTAAAATTATCAATTTTCTGTAAGATCTCGCCACGTGTCTGTGTTTGTTATTGCCCCCCTTGTGCCATACCCAAAACATTATAAAATGAACATATTTAACACCTGTGGAAAAAATTCTATTTTAAAGTATGCGAAGTGTGACCTAAGAACAAACCGCACACTTTTCTGTTTAATTATCGTTAGTTATGAGTAAACAGCTATAAAGCAAAATAAAAAGGAGTAAATATTATTAGTATTATTTTTCCTAATATTATCATTTTTACTTATTGCTTTGTTTTCTATCCCTATATTTATAATTCCTATATTAGGGTTTTTTGTTGGAAATTAATTGTTATTTCACAGATTGATTAATTAAAGGACACAACTTTGCACTTTCCATTTATAGTTACATTTAATGTTGAATGACTTTCTCTAATTCTCTAGTTTTCTAACAGTTTTCACCTGGATTATAACAGCAATAAGCACTTATTCCTTAACAGCCTCACTTTATTTTAAAGTTAAAGAACAACCATTGTTGGAATCTGCTTTACCTCTTACAGTTACAAATCGCTGGCACTGGAAATGCCAGACTTCCATTACATATTTTTCTTATAAAAAGCTTCACCACGTCAAAAAGTCCAGATGATAGAAATGGATTTATGTGGAGCATCCACTAAGTCCCTTATACAGTATTAGAAAGTGTGCTGCTGATATTAGTAGAATATTTCTACTAATCCTTAAAAATACAACTAATTTTATACGGAGCAAGTACTGTATGGTATTGTTGAAATTTGACCAGGTCATTAGCAACATATTAATTTACTTCCTTTTTCTGCAGAAACACCCATAAACACACAAACTTACAATAAAAATATAAATCCATCCTGGTGTTTGGGCATTGGCTGGGAATCAACCAAGAAATATCTTCTGGCATGCTTATCTGAAATGCAATCACAAAGCCTTCAAGTGCAAAACTGAATACATTTTATGTTGCCTCTTTTAAAGCTTTTTTCCCTTGTCTTGAACTCATTTACAGAGTTAGTTGATGTCACTGATGGACTCAGGGTAACCAAGCCTCCACTTCTTACTGGCAGGGAAGCAAATGAGATTCTGCAAGCTCAACGAGTGACAGAGTACAGGACAACTTGTAGGAAGCGAAGGAAGCGAACGCAGACGCAGGATGAGCAATAAGACTTTTTTTTAATTTGTGGTCACTAGTCCCAAAAAAACAAAGAAAAGTAAAAAATAATGATTAACCACACGTGGGTTACTACACCGGACTGGGTCTGCAGACGGTGCTACAAAATAAAACAAATACAATCATCAATGTCTTGAGACAAACGTGGAGCTGAGGTTCCTTCAGCTTTGCTGTGACCTCGGGAAAGGCCTTTCTCTCGCGATGCCCGCACCTGCAGAAACTGATCAGTCCTGGGCAAAAAAAAGAGAGAGACACACACACACTGTGAGAGTAATAAACATGAAGGTGCACAACAGTAAACAGACAAAGGGCTACAGGTTCGGCCGGAATAAATAGGGAGACAAATGAGGTAGACACAGGTGCAACAAGTACACACGTAGACACACTAGGGGGGACAAAGCGGCGGCTCAGTAATCCGGCAAGCCAGATCTTATTCCCCAAGGCTGAGGTGGGCCAGGTGTGACAGTACCCCACTCCCCAGGACCGGCTTCCCGAGGGAGGTGTGGGCGCTCTCTCCGCGTAACTGGAGGGAGTAGGTGCCTACCGGACGGATGGGATTGCCGGTGGGTGGGTCGACTTGGAGGTCTTGGAACTGGGCGATCCGGCCGAGTTTGGTAGAATTCAGTGATAAGCTCTTGGCTTAGAATGTCTCGGGTCCCTCGGGTACCCCTCCCACTCCACCAAATATTGGAGGGAACCCCGTCTTTGACTCTGAACGCAGGGGCGCCCGTGATTTCCACAGCCCCAGGGATCGAAGGTTCTGCGACGCCTCCGTCCAGTGGCCCGCGGATCACAAGAACAGAAATGTGAAAAACAGGGTTAATGCGCATGTGATTAGGAAACTGTAACTTAAAAAAAACGGGATTTATTTGTGCACTAATGGGGAAGGTACCGATGTACTTGGGGTTGAGCTTTCGATATGGAAGGTTGAGCTTGAGATCCTTTGTTGAGAGCCATACCCGATCTCCTACCTGGAGCGGAGGACTTTCCCTTCGTCGTCTATCAGCGAATTTTTTAAACCGGCGAATTGCTTGGGAGATTTTTGCGTGTGCATTCTCCCATACTCTTTCCGCTCTTTTGAACCACTGATCCAACATGGGGATATTGGTGGGAGTAGCATCCCAGGGACAGAGTGGAGGCTGATGTCTGAGCATACATTGAAATGGCGTTAGGCCGGTTGAGGAGTGACGTAAAGAATTTTGTGCATATTCTGCCCAGGCTAAGGAGTCTGCCCATTCTTGTTGCCGACTACTACAGTATGCGGGAGGTACCTCCCGAGATCCTGAACAGTCCGCTCTGCCTGTCCATTAGATTCGGGGTGATAGCCCGACGTAAGGCTAACAGTGGTCCCCAACTTCTAGAAGAAAGCTTTCCAGACCTTTGCGATAAATTGGGGACCACGATCTGAAACAATGTCCTCCGGGATGCCGTAGTAACGGAACACTGTTTCAAATAGACTTTCTGCCAGCTGGAGGGCTGATGGGAGAGAGCCAAACGGAACAAAACGACATCCTTTAGAAAAACAATCCACGACCACTAGGACTGTCGTGTACCCTTTTGACACTGGCAGATCCGTCACAGAGTCCACCGCTATGTGGGACCACGGTCTATTCGGTGTTGGTAGGGGCATTAGTTTTCCAACGGGCAGACAACGTGGTGTTTTTGTTGTTGCACATATGGCACAAGACGAAACTACTGTTTTTATGGTTTCCCGCATTTTTGGCCACCAGAACTTTGGTTCTAGCAGTTGATAGGTACGTAGTACACCGGGGTGTCCTGATGATAAATTGTAGTGTGTCTCACTCATCACTCATTCCTGTAGTGCCTCCGGAATGTATGTTCGATCCGGTGGACAGCCCTCGGGCACGGGTTGAGACTGTGCCACCTTGGCCATCTCCGCATCAAGGTCCCACATGATTGGAGCCACCACGAGTGACGAGGGTATGATGGTTTTCAGTCTTCCATTCATCACCCTTACGAACACGAATGAGATTGTACGCGCTACGGAGATCGAGTTTGGTAAAGATGGAAGCGCCGCGGAGTTGGTCGATAGCGGCCGGTACCAGGGGCAGTGGGTGCTTGTATTTCACTGTAACTGTATTGAGACCACGGTAATCATAAGCCCCCGCTTTTTTTTTAATAAAAAACAAACTTGCCGAAGCGGGAGACCTGCTGATGAGACCCTGCCGGAGAGCCTCAGTCACGTATTCCTCCATGGCCCGGGTTTCTGCCAGGAACAATGGAAAAATACATGAGCATGGCGGTGTTTTCCCCGACAGGAGCTCAATCGCGCAGTCCCACGGATGGTGAGGGAGAAGTAGTGCTGCTGCCCTAATGCTAAACACATCTTTAAAACTTGTATACTCAGATGGCACACAGGTCGAAACTTGGTTGTGAGGTCTTTCAATTGAGGTGGTTTGGACCGTCAAAGCCGACGGTGTACAGAATTGAGCGCATCTAGGTACCCAGGACATGATGCATGTTTTTGCCCATCCAAAATTGGAATTGTCTGAGCTGAGCCACGGGAGACTCAGCACGACGGAATCACAAAAAATTTAAGTTCCTCAGTGTGATCGGGGAAAGTTTAACGTAAGGGCATGGATAAGAGTTCAAGGGGCGATTGTTTAAATTTTTTTGCCATCTAGATCTTTAATTGTAATCGGGTATGGAAGCTTCGACACTGGAGCTCGTAGCGAGGAAAGGACAGAAGAAGAAATTAAGTTTCCAGTCGACCCGGAATCTATAAGGGGAAAAACAGACAGAGCGATTACTGTATGACAAGGTAGCTTGTAAACAAAAAGCGTGATGTGTGCGAGGGGGTGTGTGTGTGGTTACTTTACAGTACAAGTACAAACACAAGCCCGATGTAATCCTCCGTTGTCTCTCCTGGGCCGATAGGCGGGAAGTGCTCACGTCCATGGGCTCTGGTAGATTCCCTTCGCGCGGCTCGACGGGGGGTTTGCTGAAGCTGCTGCGACGGCTGAACTCAGATCTTCCTCCGGTTCCTCTGGTGGAGGAGGGGGATCGTCGTTGGCCACCGAGGTGTTGATCTAACTTGATTGCCAGCTCTATACATCCATCGAGAGATAAGTCTGTGTCTCAGCACGCCAGCTCCAGCTGGATCTCGGGCTGGAGACCATCTCGGAACCTGGCCAGAATGTAAACATAAACGTGAGTTTAGATGTACTGTAAGTGTAGGTGTGCATAAATCATTGAATTATGAGTACATTGTATACCAATAGAAACAAGAGTGTCTCTATCATACCTAATGTACTCAATAGTGTTGATTTTGCCGATTTAAAACGCTGAAAACTACCTTAAAAAACAAAAACAAATCCTCTCTAGTTCTAGACCTAATTAATTAATCTAGACCTAATCTAGTTAATTAGGGACCATGGAGGCCAATGGTGATCATTGTACTGTATTTACTCCCACTTTTATTAAAATAGTAGGACTTCCGGTCAACATTGACACACACATAATATGGACAATTTGGATCACCAATTAGCCTAATCTGAATGACTTTGGATTTTGTCTTTGGACCTCATGACAAACAGATATAATTAACTGCATGTTTTTAGAGAGGAAACATGTCAATCTGTCAGATTTGTATTTATTAGTATATAATCCACTAATTAAGTTCTCTCTCTCTCTCTCTCTCTCTCTCTCTCTCTCTCTCTCTATATATATATATATATATATATATATATATATATATATATATATATATATATATATATATATATCAAACATGTCTGATCCCTGGAGTCCCTGACTTAAAATAGTGCTTAAACGATCTGCTGCTAATGTCCTGGTGCCAGACACCACAGCACACCTTCAGAGGTCTTGTAGAGTCATCAAATCACATGTAGACTGTTAGCACCATTTGCTAAAATGCGAAAGCCACATTAATTTATAGTATGATATTTAGTCAAGTTAACAATAAGAAGTACTGGAGATTTTTTGAGGATACTTGAATTCTTTCCTGAAGGGAAGTGAGTTGGATCTTTAAGTCTACTACATAAGAAACTGTCATATTGGGTGAGCTCCACTAGGGGATGATAGACTCTAAGATATTATTTTATTCAGATATATTTTTTTAAGAACTTACAAAATAAAAATATATATATTTCTTTTTTTTGCTACTGTATACTTCACTCACTGAATTTAGCAGAGCAGCATGTGGAACATGGCAAGATGACATACACCCATAATACCCAGGTGAAGAAACGTGTTTAAAATTAGGGAAATATATTTAAGGAGACTTATCATTGTAGTGTGTGTTTGATCATTTATAATAAAACCTCAAGATGAGTGTTGATGACTGCGGAAAATTCCTGATCTACAGCAGCTTGTTGATGGAAAAAGGTTTTCCATTGTGTCTAGACTTTCCTTTTTTTTTGTGCTAATTTCTCTATGTTTACCTTGCGTGCGTTTACCTATGAGGTTGTGTGCCTCACAGTGAGTACACAGAGATCAACCTGTCCAGGTAGGTAAAAAAAAAAGAAAAGAAAATGATATAAAAGAGCATTTTGATTTCATGATATTCAATTTTTTTGAGATGCACTGTAGATGTCCAGGATTAATTTCTGATGTTTAGCATTTTCCAAGAAAAACGAAAAATTGTCAGTAGTTGATCAATCAGGAAATGTCAGTCAGCACAGCATCCAACAGTAGTTGGACTGAGATGAGATCATTTAGTACTAAATAAAATTTGATTTTTTTCCCCACCTATATAAAGGTAAATTGTAGATAATACTGTAGATGTCCTGGCTAAAAAGCTTAACACATTTATGCATTTTTGCAAATGAAACGATATTTTGATATTTTTCTTTCTTTGGTGTATAAATAGTGCTAATCAGAATGTTATCAGAATGTAGATTTTATTATGTATTATGTATATGGTCATTAATAAATTGTTGCAAGAATTATGGGTAGTTCTGCAAAAGCGGCGGCTGGTCACTAGAGGGTGCTCGGGTGCTTTTTATTTTAAAACTCGTGAGTAAGAATCTGAAATGGAAATAAACACCTCTTTTGAGAGGGTGACACGGTGGTGTAGTGGTTAGAGTGGTCGCCTTGCACCTCCAGGGTCCGGGTTCGATACCTGGCCAGGCTCGATTCCCGTCTCTGTGTGCATGGTTTGCATGTTCTCCCCGTGCTTGGTGGGTTTCATCCGGGTACTCCGGTTTCCTCCCACAGTACAAAGATATGCAAGTTCGGCTAATTGGCATTTCCAAATTGCCCGTAGTGTGTGTGTGCCCTGCGATGGATTGGCACCATGTCCAAGGTGTACCCTGCCTCATGCCCTAATCCTCCTGGGATAGGCTTCAGTTACCTGTGACCCTGAGTACAGGATTAAGCGGTATAGAAGATGAGTGAGTGTTTTGACAGTGTAGATTTTGTCTGCAGTTGTTAAGCCTTTAAACACTTAAAAAATAATTTTACATACTTAAATATACTGTACTTTAACTTGTGTTTAGTCAGTGTAGCACATACCCATCTACAAAATTTTTCAACGAGCCGCAACTGCTCTAAATACAGTATTAAGATAAGGTTTACTATTTCTATATTATTGAAGTATAAATATATCATCTATTGTGATTAAAATAAATATTAGAAAAATTATGAAAACAAGATAAAAAATGTGTTTTATGTTAATAATCGAATATAAGATAATATGAAGAAAAAGCGTGTGCCACTCTGACAAGTGACGTCGGGTCGTCATGGTGACCGTAGGAGGAGGAGCCTGAGGGGGGGGGGGGTTATTACCACCGATGAGTTAATTACTGAATTCTGTTTGTTTCTTTCTCTCTTTAACACAAATAGTATTAATACAAGAAACTAATCATGAAAATAAAAAGTAGGTAAAAGTAGTGGGCAGGAATAAAACACATGGGTAATGGTTTAAGATAATGATCATGGATTGTTAGCGTTTAATTTGACTTGAGTTAAAAATAAGAGCTAGTCTTCTAAAAAAAATAAATACTAAAGTCATACAGAAACACTGTGCAGAAACATTAGCTAAGCTAACTAGCCTGCAACATTAGCATTAATGGTTTAAGATAATGATCATGGATTGTTAGCGTTTAATTTGACTTGAGTGAGAAATAAGAGCTAGTTTTCTAAAGAATTACTAAAGTCATATAGAAACACTGTGCAGAAACATTAGCTAAGCTAACTAGCCTGCAACACCAACATTAGCACACTATTGCGTCTAAGTAGCTAGTGAGTATTATTTATTCGTTTTGTTTGGTCTCAAATGTGTCTCAACCTTTTATTTATTTATTAATCTACGAAGTTCAGCTGTGACTGTAAACCTAATTGGAAAGAAATTAGTGTTGAAGCCGGGTTTCTCAAAGTCTGAACTTCGGTCCTGATCCAAACTGCATGGTGAGTCGATCCTGACCCGGCCACATCAAATTAGGAATATGTTAGAATTATTTTATATATAAAGGAGTTGATTCTACTCTCTTGTTCTCTTCCTCATAGATTTGATATTAACGTGTTAAATCTTTCCTGCTGCTATCTTCCTGTCTCCTCTTCCATCTGTTCTTAAAGGTGTGAACGCTCCCACGCTCACCTTCCCATACTCTCTTTATGTCTCTCTCTCTTCCCCTCTCTCTCTATCTCCCTCTGTCTCCTTCCCCCTCTCCCCCTAACTCGAGCCAACATCTTGTGATCTGTCTCTGCACGGACACCTCTATCTTCCTCTCCTTTGATTCTTCAGGATCTCACCAGGACATTTACAATGGTTCATGCTCTTTGTAGTAACATATGTCTATAGCCCAGGCGTTTGGTCAAATATATATAAACCCCATCTTTTGCTGTTAATAAACAGAGACCTTTCTGACAGACAACATGTGTGTGTGTTTGACTGAGTCTGTCCTGGCGCCAGAAAAGCTTACCGAAGCACAGCGGACAGACCGAGCAACTCGCATCTTCTACTACAAAACTTTAGAAAAACCTTACAGAATACAATAATACAGTGCAATAAAGTGTCTGTTTCCTATTTTGAAATAAAAACATGTTATTAATACAATGTTAGTTTTGCTGACTATCTGGACATAAGATAGGGTCGGCTAACAGGCGCCGGTTCAACATTAGCGCAGGGCTGATAGTGGAAAGCCTGAGCCTGAACTTTTTTCCCTTGCCCCCGAGGTGAGGGGTACTATGTATGCGACGCACTTTTAACACATAACTTGTTGGCCCCTGGGCCCAAATATATGAACAGCCTATGTATAACCCTGATCATCATTATTGTCAAGTGGCTCTTTTTAGATATTTTTCATATTTGCATTATGTCCCCAGTATTATTCAAGAAAATACAGCAGTTTCTTCTCAATATGTTCAGTGTCTAGATTGATATTATTAGCCCATCTTAATACAATCACTGGAAGTAAATGCTACAGATGCTACAACAATACCAAGACAGGACAGTAATACCCCTTTTCCACTGCTCTGGTTCCCATGCCGGTGTTATGCGCTAAAATGCCCCCCTGCCATGGATTGCCCCCGCTACAGTACATAATCGCTGATAGTAATAAACTTATGAATTTATATTCTAATATAATCTTTGATAGCGATTATGTAGGGGTGGGGGCAATCCATGGCAGACGGGCATTTTAGCGTATAACACCGGAACGCTATCACCCCTGTTAACGAGTTAGCTAACGGCAAACATACTTTCACGTTCTGTCCAGCGGGCAAAGAAAAGCGAGACTTCTTTATTTGTCTTCGGTCAGTTGGCATTACGTCCCCCATGTGGTAAGAATGTCACGGTTCAAATATGCAAAGACAATATCCGTCTCACTGTCTAGCGATCACTCCTTTTTTTTTTTTGCCAAAGATTAAGCAGCTAGTTGAATGCAGACAGTGTCATTTCTCAGACTAGGCTGCTGTGATTTTGGACTGTCTTATGAACCATTTAAAGCAATTTCTACATTTATTAAACATGAATAAATAAATTATATATATATATATATATATATATATATATATATATATACACAGTGGTGTGAAAAACTATTTGCCCCCTTCCTGATTTCTTATTCTTTTGCATATTTGTCACACTTAAATGTTTCTGCTCATCAAAAACCGTTAACTATTAGTCAAAGATAACATAATTGAACAAAAAATGCAGTTTTTAAATGAAGGTTTACGTTATTAATCAAGAAAAAAAACTCCAAATCTACATGGCCCTGTGTGAAAATGTGATTGCCTCCCTTGTTAAAAAATAACTTAACTGTGGTTTATCACACCTGAGTTCAATTTCTGTAGTCACCCCCAGGCCTGATTACTGCCACACCTGTTTCAATCAAGAAATCACTTAAATAGGAGCTACCTGACACAGAGAAGTAGACCAAAAGCACCTCAAAAGCTACAGTAGACATCATGCCAAGATCCAAAGAAATTCAGGAACAAATGAGAACAAAAGTAATTGAGATCTATCAGTCTGGTAAAGGTTATAAAGCCATTTCTAAAGCTTTGGGACTCCAGCGAACCACAGTGAGAGCCATTATCCACAAATGGCAAAAACATGGAACAGTGGTGAACCTTCCAGCCGGCCGACCAAAATTACCCCAAGAGCGCAGAGACAACTCATCCGAGAGGCCACAAAAGACCCCAGGACAACATCTAAAAGAACTGCAGGCCTCACTTGCCTCAATTAAGGTCAGTGTTCACGACTCCACCATAAGAAAGAGACTGGGCAAAAACGGCCTGCATGGCAGATTTCCAAGGCGCAAACCACTTTTAAGCAAAAAGAACATTAAGGCTCGTCTCAATTTTGCTAAAAAACATCTCAATGATTGCCAAGACTTTTGGGAAAATACCTTGTGGACCGACAAGACAAAAGTTTAACTTTTTGGAAGGTGCGTGTCCCGTTACATCTGGCGTAAAAGTAACACAGCATGTCAGAAAATGAACATCATACCAACAGTAAAATATGGTGGTGGTAGTGTGATGGTCTGGGGTTGTTTTGCTGCTTCAGGACCTGGAAGGCTTGCTGTGATAGATGGAACCATGAATTCTACTGTCTACCAAAAAATCCTGAAGGAGAATGTCTGGCCATCTGTTCGTCAACTCAAGCTGAAGCGATCTTGGGTGCTGCAGCAGGACAAGGACCCAAAACACACCAGCAAATCCACCTCTGAATGGCTGAAGAAAAACAAAATGAAGACTTCGGAGTGGCCTAGTCAAAGTGCTGACCTGAATCCTATTGAGATGTTGTGGCATGACCTTAAAAAGGCGGTTCATGCTAGAAAACCCTCAAATAAAGCTGAATTACAACAATTTTGCAAAGATGTGTGGGCCAAAATTCCTCCAGAGCGCTGTAAAAGACTCGTTGTAAGTTATCGCAAACGCTTGATTGCAGTTATTGCTGCTAAGGGTGGCCCAACCAGTTATTAGGTTCAGGGGGCAATTACTTTTTCACACAGGGCCATGTAGGTTTGGATTTTTTTTCTCCCTAAATAATAAAACCCCTCATTTAAAAACTGCATTTTGTGTTTACTTATGTTATCTTTGACTAATAGTTAAATGTGATGATCAGAAACATTTTATGTGACAAACATGTAAAAGAATAAGAAATCAGTAGGGGGGCAAATAGTTTTTCACACCACTGTATATATATTGATTCTGCTCTGCTCGGAAAAAAATTCAGTTAAGTAAAGGGGCATTATTGGTCCATTTATTAGCGTCATTTATTAGCGTCTTCTAAATTGCACGATTAATGTATACTGTAGATCAATATTTTAAGTTTAATTTATAAAGTTGTTGCATGTTCTTTGCAAATATATCACCATATCTATGGAACAGAAAGATTTTTTTTTTATCTGTTGGTGCATAAAGTTGGCATCTCTTTCTTTTGCCTCCACCTTCTTTGGTTGAATTTAATGTAATATGATAATGGAATACGGTATAATTTGTATTGATCAGAATTCAATGATTATAGAACAATGGTTATTAAAATAGTACAGTAGCCTTGTTCAAGTACAATTTGGCTTTAAAGTTCTCCGTAGACAGCAGAAAATCCTTAATGTTAAGATGATTAAATAAATTGCCTGGAAAAAAAAATTCACACAATATAATATTTAACTCGTCTACCTTTAGCTGTGGGGTGTCCAATTCATGCGTGAAAATGATTACTCATGCTCCTATAAGCACCTTTTTCACAATCTGAGTCCTGGAATACAGCTGTGAAAATGTCATGGAAAGAAAAAATTCCATAGATTTGATAACCTCAGTCATTCAGTACATTCAGATTGTCAGCTGAATTCATTTTATTGCCACATAATTTTGCCTCCAGAGGCTTGTACATTTACATTTAGGCATTTGGCAGACACTCTTATCCAGTGCGACTTGACTTACAGAGCGACTTGTACAGTGGCCATTATGCATGATGGGTGCAGCAGTTTACATGATTTCCATCACGCTTGAATAGGGTCAATCATCAGGGAATATCATAGGGTAGATTCAACAGACCACATGACCTTTTTCCATTGCACTCTGGTCCAATCTTTATGCTCCCTCGAAAATTGAAGCCACTTTTCTGTGTGGAAAAAGGCTTTTTTTCCCCATGAAAAAAGCTTTGTATTGAAATGTGTTTTTTATTGTAATTTTTTTCACAATGTAAAAATTGTTTAAGTGATCAGTTTTAATGTTTTTTTTTGGACAACATTTCAGCACTATTTTCTAGGTTTTTATAATTCAGTAGTCAGTTCTTAAACCAATTCCAGTCATTTTCGCAGTCTCTTTATTTCTTTGTTTGATGAAAGCCAATACATGGATGTTGAACCTTCTGAAACATGACTTTTTATTTGCCCTGAGAAGTGTATAATTGGCCATTGTTATATACTTATTTCAGCACATGATCCTGATACAGGATCAGGCCAAAAGAACTGACAGTCATCAAGCAACAAGAATCAGAAAACCAAAGAAGGTGGGAGAAATTAACACAGGAACAGTTGAAAATGAAATTACCAGGGTCCATTGAACAATCAAACACTTAAGCCAATTTTACACGTACATATAGAGTCCGACGAGAAATCTCACCAAGAGCAATTTTGGCGAGAAAACTGGCGTACTCCTGGACTCCTGACATATTTCCTGGAAAGTCTGGAATCTTGTAGGAGGACAATCTTTAAACTCCCCAAGCATCTTTCAGTCTCGCCAATCTTGGCAAAAACCTATGTAATTAAGAAAAAAATATTGCTACATTTCTCTCATAGTACTTTTTCTGGCACGAGTAGACTCACTCCTGAGGCACTCCTGGACACAACCAGTGGTTTTCAGGGTAGTGCCCATAAACACTCCAGAATCATTCTGGATGGTTTAGTAGTTCCTACTTATTTGGGAAGATTTGCATTTTCCATGACAAAAATATTGATCCATAGTTATTCAGTTTATAAAGGTATGAGTATAATTTAATTTTATAATACAATACTGCCAGAATACAGTATGTATGGTACAAGAAATTGGAATCAGGAAATTTATTCTTATTTTTTTAATCTTAAAGCATCCTCTGCTGCTTAGATCTTTAATCTGTTATCTACGATCTGGGGCATATATCATCTGCAGCATGTGCATGTACTGTACATGCAAAATGTAAAATATTAGACACACACCTCAACTTTTATTTCTACAGAGTAGAACAATATTGAAGGCATTGGAACTATGAAATATCACATTTAAATATGCAGTACACAAAAAAGTAAAATATAAATGTAAATATAAATATTTTTAGATTATTCAAAATTTGATAAAATTAGACAACTTTTACTTTGATTACAGCTTTGCATTCTCTCAAAAGTTGTGGACAAGGTCCCATATACCATATATTAATTCCATGAGCTATTTTTAGCATATTACTCAGCGTACGTTTGGTATCAATACACACCATACTTTACATTTTACAATGTGTGATTGTCCAGAGTGGCACCACTTCCTTTTGTAAGTTAATTAAAGGGTCCTAATACAAATAATCAAACATGTTAGTAATGTTGACAATGCTAAGTAGATGTTTTAGATAACAAACATACACAAGAAACCACTTTGTACAGTAAGTGCATAAAAATCAATAGCATGTTTGCTGTCTACAGAAAACAAGTGTTCAAAAGTACCAAACGTTTTTTCAGAAAAAATGCATTTTTCACAATCTACTGAACTTATTTGTCCAATACTACATAGTGCATGAACTATCTATGTAGGTTAGAGCATATACTATATTTGGCATCTGCGCTCCCATATGAAGTCAGTAAGACCAAGCTGTGCTGAATGCCACCACCATCTGCATAGAGGACAAAAAGATTTCCTGGGATTGCTGACACTGTAAGAGTACCTCCTTCTTCGGGATCACCAACAAATGACACATAAATGCCCATGCACCCTGGAGTCCATCTCCTTTGTCACAATGAACATTTATTGGTGAGAACATTATATTACCATGAAGTGGAACATGGTGTAGGCATTGTTGGACTTAATCCACCTCACTACCTGGGCCGATGCTATGTGGGCCTTATTAGTAAAAACATAATCTTATCTGATTAAGAAACTTCAAGAAGATTAAGAGTTGAAAAGGGAATTCTGTATTAAATTCTGTTACTTATTGTTGGCAGCAAAAGTCCCATCAAAATTCCCCTTTGTTTGTCCCGGTCAAAGACAATAAAGGATAGGAAGGAATAAGGCTTCAGACAAGTAATACTTTGGTTTATTTTATTCGTGACTTATTCTGTGCAGTATATTACCAGGTCACCCCATACTGACTATGGAACCATTTCTTATAAGCCACAGATTCATGTAAGTTAGACTTCCTTTTGCTCTAATGTTGCAGGGTAGCAGCCCTACAAAATATATGTGGCCTGGTTGCAGGTCATCAAGGTAGCCAGACAAATTCCCAAACAATTGTTTTATTATTATTATTATTATTATTACATTGTATTAAAATAGCGCATCCTAAACTACTTATTCAATTCAATTCAATTCAATTTTATTTATATAGCGCTTTTAACAATGGTCATTGTCTCAAAGCAGCTTCACAAAAATTTAAGAAATTTAACAAAAAATAAATAAATAAATAAAATAATAATAATAAATAAATAAATAAATAAAATAATAATAATAATAGAAAATAAATAAATAAAAACAAATAATAATAATAATTATAGAAAAGAAAATAATTGGAAGTGTGGATGTGTGAGGAAAAATGTGCAGATAATAATGAGACGAATGAATGAAATTTCTCTGATGAGCAAGCCAAGGGTGACGGCGACGGTGGCAAGGAAAAACTCCCTGAGATGGCATTAGGAAGAAACCTTGAGAGGAACCAGACTCAACAGGGAACCCATCCTCATTTGGGCGATAACAGATAGAAATGATATAACATCTTGTGTGTTGTGCAGGTGAAAATTCAATATGACAGAAATTATTTAAATTGACATGAAGACCAGTTCAGCATAGGGACGAGTCAGTAGGTGCAGAGGGCAGATGAGGTCTGGATCACTGGAAGCACAGGAGCAGCATGTGTAGCTCCAGCCATCATAAGGCTGAATCCAGCTGGAGCTGGTCCTTCTCTAGATGCCTCAGGAACCTCGCAGGGTCGGCCTTTGTCTACTGAAGCTGGCAAAATCTCCCGATGCCTCGGGATGGGTAGAGAAATACAGAACAGATGGGGAGAATTAGCGTAGTTGCCATTCGGTATAGGTGTACTGGAGTATGAGTACTGGGATGAGTTATGTGTATGCCAGATTAAAAAGATGCGTCTTGAGTCTACTTTTGAACTGAGAAACCGTGTCTGCTCCCCGAACACTGTCTGGAAGGCTATTCCAAAGCTTTGGAGCTAAATATGAAAAAGCCCTACCCTCTTTTGTAGATTTTGAAATTCTGGGAACTACCAGAAGTCCGGAGCTTTGTGATCTTAAGGCGCGTGGGGGATTGTAGCGTATCAGAAGACTGGTTAGGTATGTGGGAGCTAAACCATTTAAGGCCTTGTATGCAAGTAATACTATTTTGTAATTTATTCTAAACTGAACAGGTAGCCAGTGCAGGGATGATAATATTGGGGTTATATGATCATATTTTCTGGATCTAGTGAGAACCCTGGCAGCTGCATTTTGGATTAACTGAAGCTTGTTTATTGAGGATGCAGGACAACCACCTAGTAATGCATTACAATAGTCCAGTCTGGAGGTCATGAATGCATGAACTAGTTTTTCTGCATCAGATACGGATAAGATGTTGCTAAGTTTAGCAATATTTCGAAGATGGAAAAAGGCTGTTTTTGTGATATTTGAAATGTGATTTTCAAAAGACAAGTTACTGTCTAATATTACGCCCAGGTCTTTTACTGCTGAGCTGGTAGTAACAGTACATCCTTCTAAGCGCAGGCTGAATTGTGAAAGCTGTTGTGTGCTGGTTTTTGGGCCAATAAGTAATATCTCTGTCTTATCTGAATTTAATAAAAGAAAGTTATTGGTCATCCAATCTTTTATGTCCTGGACACACTCAGTTAATCTAGACAACTTAGGTATTTCGTCTGGTTTAGTTGAGATATATAATTGGGTATCATCAGCATAACAATGGAAACTAATCCCATGTCTTCTAATGATGTTACCTAAGGGAAGCGTGTATATTGAGAACAACAGAGGTCCTAAAACTGACCCTTGTGGGACCCCATATTTCACTGGCATTACACCAGACGGTTCTCCATTTAGATCTACAAAATGGTAGCGATCAGACAGGTAAGATCTAAACCATTTTAATGCCTGTCCCTGAATACCTATATAATTTTGTAAGCGATCTATGAGAATATTATGATCTATAGTGTCGAATGCAGCACTAAGATCGAGCAGGACTAGCAATGAGATGCAGCCTTGGTCTGAAGCTAAAAACAAGTCGTTTGTAATCTTAACTAGTGCAGTTTCTGTGCTATGATGGGGCCTGAAACCTGACTGAAATTCTTCATGGATGTTGTTATCCTGCAAGAATGTGCAAATTTGAGCTGATACTACTTTTTCTAGTATTTTTGATATGAACGGGAGGTTTGAAATCAGTCTGTAATTTGTTATTTCATTCGCGTCCAAATTAGATTTTTTAAGAAGCGGCTTAATAACTGCTAACTTGAAAGGTTTAGGGACGTGACCTAGATGTAATGAAGAATTAATAATGTTTAGGAGTGGCTCTCCAACCGTAAGCATCACTTCTTTTAAAAATCTGGTTGGGATTGGGTCTAACAGGCACGTTGTTGATTTAGCCGAGGTGATGAGTTTATACAGCTCTTCCTGTCCTATACCTGTAAAGCAGTGAAAATCTAAATGTGAAGCTATAGGCTGAACTGGATCGTGAGATACTATTAGAGGTTGAACCTCCATTATTTTCTTCCTGATATTATTGATTTTTTCATTAAAGAAGTCCATAAAGTCTTCACTTCTAAACTGTGATGGGATACTCTCTGCGGGCATCTTAGGTTTTGTTAGGCGAGCCACTGTACTAAATAAGAACCTGGGATTGTTTTGGGTTCTTGCTATCAGTTGGCTAAGATGCTCAGTCCTAGCAATTTTTAGAGCCTGTCTATAGCTGCACATACTGTCTTTATACGCAATTCGAAAAACTTCTAATTTAGTTTTCCTCCATTTTCGCTCGAGGTTACGGGTTGCTCTCTTTAGGGCTGTTGTACCACGGTGCAAATGTTTTATCTCTGACTTTTTTTTAATCTGATGGGAGCAACAGTGTCTAATGTACTGGTAAAAATAGTGCCCATGCTGCTAGTCACTTCATCTAGATCATCTGCATTTAGGGGTCTAATAAGAAATTGCTCCAAGCACTAGAAATGCAGCTGTTACAGTAGATAGGTCTGGGAATACTAGGTCCTGGCTTTCCACCTTGTGTTTATAACAAACAATTGTACAAAATAATGTATAATCATCAATCCATGGTACCACTGCTGTGTCAGAGCAAATTGGATGCCATGGCAACAAGAAATGGTGGCAACCTATGCATTTATAGCATTTTGCCTAAAAAGAGTATTGACATGTGTAAGTTTAAGAAAGTAATGCAAGAATGCCTGGAGATAGATCAAGATAAAGGCCTGAACAAAGGTCCTCTTTTTTGGACCAAAAAAACAAAACAAAAAACACTCATGCCTTTTCCTTGTCATGTACGTTGTCAGTAAATTAAACATAAATTAAACAGAACATTAAATACAAATCATCAGATTTTTTTTTACAAGGAAATAATGACAGGACAGCAGGATTTGTATTGAGACAAGATTTACTTAAAAATTAAACCCAAAAAACAAACATACATAACATTAATTCGCAACGCAGAGGCAGTGACATAAGTAGGTGGTCTGGTTGTCTGAACCCAGCAGAAATAAGCTGGCTAGGTAGTGTTTCACAAAACGAGAAAAAAAAAAATCAAGACAGCACTTTTTTATTCGCCCGCTCGAAGGCGAGACAGAAACGTGGGATCATGACCTTGATCAGTTCCACCAACAATATATACTCAATAATCACATCATATTCCATACACACTATCAGCATGTCATTGGCAGTATTTGTGCAGAGGGACTTTGACATCACCCCAATACTATAGTAATGTACACTTTCTATAGAACAAGGACACAAGTGGCATACTACAGACACCTTAACAGGCTTTTAATACACACACATACATATAAAACTTGGCCCCCAGTTGGCATGCACACAACGTTCATTCATGCATACACACACATATACACTCACACCTAAATGTAGTACAGTATACAGAAATAAGGCAGAATGGAAAATATAGCCACTGGCAAAGAAGCAGCTGCGAGATGGGCTCTAATGAAGAGGATGATAATAGTGCATACAGACAAATACCGGAAATATCCTCCCTTAAAATATTTAAAAATGCTTTCCAATCACAAAGCAGTAACTTCACTCGGATTCTCAGGTAAGGATGGTTTGGCATAAATACTCACAAAAAGTCTATTAAATATTTAAGAGGGGAAACAGGAGTCATTTGTTACTAATTACTAATTAGGATGCTATGAAGAGGAATTCAGTGCAGTATAAATTATATAGAAATCAACAGAACAGCTGAGATGACATAGTTTTTAATAGCTAATAATATGTTGCCATAAATTAACATTTAAGGCAATTCATTCAGTTTTGTGAGATTTATTTTATTTATTTATTTCGTGGCTGGGACATGCTTCGCTTACTGTAAAATAAGCAAGACATCAAGAATGCAATTACATTAGATGACTGTAGCTACAAGCAGATGTGGGCAAAGTATACAAATCCTGTACTTGAGTAAAAGTAGAGATATCCAAGGTAAAATATTGCTGAAGTAAAGGTAGAAGTCTTCCGTGTCCATGTCTAGTTAAGTAAAAGTACAAAAGTACTCACCTTCAAATGTACTTAAGTATCAAAAGTACTGAGCTTGTATTAGCTTACAGTAGCCTCTCTCATCTGAAAACCATGCAACTATGCATGTGCATAATAGCCAGTAGGTGGCAGCATTATTACTTCAAAGCCTACAGTATGCATTGCTCTGGTTATGTAACACAATGCCATTCACAGATGTGAAGTAGAAAGTACAAATATTTGTTGTAGGATGTAGTAAAGTAAAGTAAAAGTAAAAAGTATTCACTGATAAAACTACTCTGATAAAAGTGCAAATGTGTGTACTTCAGTCAAGACAAGTGAATGTACCTAGTTACCTTCCACCTCTGGCTTTTAGTACTGATGTAACAGAACACCCTACACTCCAAGCAATAGGAAAAATATTCTAAATAAACAGGAAATATACAACCATCATGCAGCGGCAGTAATTACTTATTTTGTACTGTTATGGTTAAACTTTGCAACCAATCATGCCGAACTGTAGATAGTGACCCATATGGATCACGGGTCAAACTTTAACCCTTGCCTCATTTTTTTTTTTTATTTCTTTTGGATTTGCCAATTGGGCCTGTGATTTGTCTTGAAAATGTCGATTTCTAAATTATGAACACAATTTCATTATAAAACATTAAGCACATGCCATGTCACGAGCACCCAACCTTATCCAGAGTCTTGCTTGTGTCTTAAAAATATACAGAGGTGAACAAAGTACATAAATCTATACTTGAGTAAAAGTAGAAAATAAAAATATCACTCAAGTAAAAGCCCTCCATTTACAATTCTACTTGAGCAAAAGTAGAAAAAAAGTGCTTAACTTAAAATTGACTTATGTATTAAAAAGAACTGACTTGTGCTGCTTACTGTAGCCTTCAAGTCATAGTAAAAGCGTCTCTTTCTACCTGTGTGTTTGTTTGTCTGTGTGTCTGCTTTCCAACTGCAATTGTGCGGTTTTACGCTATCGGCAAACATCACCAATTCTGATTTCAAACGCCTGCTACAGGAATAGGGAAGGCAAGTCATGCAACTGTGAAACATAGCCTGCAGGTGGCACTGCTTCGAATAAAACGCACCAGTGTACTTTCGTAGCGCAAAATGTAGTGGAGAAGAAAGTAGCAATATTTGTTGTAGGAAGTAATGGAGTAAAAGTAAAAAGTATCCACTAATTACTAAATTAGTCAGGTAAAGTACAGATATGTGAAATATGGACTCAAGTTACCTTTCACTTTTCATAAAATTAATTTCTACACCATATTAAAAAACAGTAACTACCATGTCACCTCAGCGGCTCTGTATAAATCACTGCTTGTAATTTCGATACACTTTAAGCCACGTTTTAAGTCACGTTGCTAAGTGCATCAGTTTAGAATCAGGAAGCTTATGAACTGCGTACTATAGTAGATGATTGAAAATGCCATGTTTTTAGAATTACACGTCAGCTTTAGATCGTTTTGTCTTTCAATTTCAATGATTAATCTACTAAAAATAAGATGTATATTAATATCAGTGAGAAAAGTAATAATTCAGTCTTTTGTCCCAAGCACTACACCAACATTTAACCTCTGACTATCTAATCATTGACATTCTTGCCCTCAATGTAATTTTTTTGGAAGAAAAATATGCAATACATTTGCATATTTGGCTTTGTTTGCCTCTCTCAGCTTTGTGGAGAGACAATGGCAGTGATCACGTGTGAGTTTCTTTGTATTAATACAGCAACTCTTTATCAGCACTTTAATATTTAATGAAAAATAAATGCAATCTATTTATTTATTTATTTTAATACAAGGACACAGGACATCCAGGGCAACACACCGCAGAACTGCACATTTACAAAATAGAGCCTCATGCGGGAAAAAGAAAAAATGCTCCTTTTCCTTCTTTACATGATTACATTTTTCTTGTACTGATTGTACGCTGCCAAGAAACAGCGTGTTGTATCTCTTTCTGTGTGAGTGTGTGCATGTGCATGTATAGGTTTGCTGTTACATTTTAATTGTCGTGTGCTTCAGGCCAACACCCCGCCTACAGTGGAAGCAATAACGATTCCAAGCACCACACAGCAGATGATAATCATAATTTTCTTCTGCAAAGGCGTTAACAAGAAATCCAGGCAGCATGAAAAGAGAAGAACTACAGAGTTAATCATTCTAATAGTCTTTTTAATCATTATTAGAGGCAAAATGATTGCACAGGGGTTATACAAAAAAAAAACAACAACCTTGAACGGGCTTTATATTCACAAAATGCATTGTAAGTCCAAACTCAGACATGCAGCGGATGAATTCAAACACTACACACGCCACATGGGGGCGTCATTTATGAGGTTATGACTCAGATCAACAACAAAAAAAAGCCGCAGACAGACATGCCATCTTCACAGAAGATAGTGCTAATACTGTTTTTTAACCCGCACTCTTTGACTTCCACTTAGTCATTTCTTGTCTTTGAGGTTCTCTAAACAAGCCTTTAGAGTTCTGAGGAAATGACTCAGTATGTGTGGTGGGGACATTTATCATTGAGATTTGGTAAATTTTTTGTCATGGTGGATAAAGTTCCCTTTCATTCCCAGTGAGATTTCTGCATGAACTAGCATCGTCTTTTTTGTTTGCTTGCATCCTTGCTTGTAGCAAAGTCACCATCTTGTTACACTTCATTTGTGTTTTACATCAACACACCACATAAACATCAACACTCCACATAAGCATTTCTCTGACACCATAAAAAGCCTGGAATTCTTTAAATGCTTTTTAATCTTAAAAAATATAAAATCTTATAAAATCTCATCTCTTAGGACCATGCTCTGAGTAGTAGATAAAAAATGAATGAATGGAGTAAAAATAAAAATTGTCCACTAATAAAATTTGTCTCCCTTGACATGGAGTTACCACAAGGTCAAAGCAAGTCACAGGAAAAACCTAATTAGGACGTACTGTAATAATGAGGAGGATGACCAGTTAACAGCATAACTAACACCTCTTAGGGCCTTAATTAAGGTACTACAAGCATGGCGCAGACAGGAAAGATTGGATGGCGTTCTGCAATGCCACTGCTTTGTTGCTCCATCAATGGAGTTCTCACAAAGATCTCTTCCATGTGCTATGACCATGGTAGGACCTTTGTTGCTATGATGTAGTAGATCAGTTCATATTACATCATCCTGGTGCTTACCATGTTTATGGCGCAGTATGCAGCAGTCTATGTAATGTTCAGGGAATTGTCTAATACAATACTGAATCCAATTCCTCACACTGTCACTTCATGGTGAAAAGCACTGCCCATGTCACGGTATATATACTAGCCGGATGCAATCACTATGTTGTGAGTGCGCGATAAATTACCAGTAAGAGTACAATGTGATCTGATTGTGGTCATAGTAAAACTTGCTTCGATCTCATCAGACCTGGTGAGCATGTGATCATATGTGGGATAAAAAATTTGCGACGCATTGAGAACCTGACAGAGACGTGGCTAGGAAGTAGTATGAACTCGATAAATGCACATTGCTTTATTTTGAGACCGTTCCATGGTCTTAAGTGTACTTGTATTGTCATCCAACATCTCTGATGCTGGCATCTCATGAACTGGAACGTAAAATGGTGGAAGGGAACAAGCAAGGCATAGCAAAACCTCTTTCAAAACCTCTTTCAAATGTTCTTGTTTTCTCTTATTATTGTGTGACTGCTTCTCAAATCTTTATCATTTTGTAACATTCTGACACAGATCACATTTTGAGATGTATCTCCTACTTCATTCATCTTCTATACCGCTTTATCCTTCTATTCAGGGTCGCGGGGGGCCTGGAGCCTATCCCAGGAGGCTTAGGGCACAAGGCGGGGTACACCCTGGACAGGGTGCCAATCCATCGCAGGGCACACACACATACACACACTCACACAGCCAATCACACACTACGGTCAATTTGGGAACACCAATTAGCCTAACCTGCATATCTTTGGACTGTGGGAGGAAACCGGAGTACCCGGAGGAAACCCACCAAGCACGGGGAGAACATGCAAACTTCATGCACACAGAGATGGGAATCGAGCCGGGGAATCAAACCCAGACCCTGGAGGTGCAAGGCGACAGTGCTAACCACTACACCACCGTGCCGCCCCGTATCTCCTACTTATGCTCTATAAAGCCTTCATAACGGCCCTAATCTGAGGTGCTGTTTGTTAATTGGTGATTTCTGAGGCTGGTAATTAACTCTAAATGAAGTTTTGGTCTTAGTTTGCTGGGAAGGTCTTCATAAGTTTCATGATGTGCTTGATGGGTTTTTCAAAGGCACTTGACAATACTGTTCTTGTAAGAACTGTTCCAGTGTCTTAAAATAACAATTAACTGTTGTTGTTGTTGTTGTTACTTAATTACATAATTCTGTATGTGTTATTTCCCAGTTTTGAAAAAAAATTCTATTGTTCTAAAATGTAGAAAATAAACCTAAACTTGTGTCCAAACTTTTGACTAGTACTGTAAATAATACAGTGAAACATTTCCTGTTCTTCGTTTTTCTTGAGCTTTGAATGTAATCTATTTCAAATCAGTTCAAGGGACACTTCAAATAGGCTAAAAACTATTTAAAAATTAAAATAATTACTATCACTACTGTAACCAATTAAAAGGATCACAGGTCCTTGGGGTCTCAGAGATCACTTTGAGAACTGCTGATCCCATGTAGTTGGAAAACTAGCAAGCTGACCCGATTCACGGAAAAAAAAAAGAAAGAAAGAAAACTGACTGCACAGTACACACTCCACCATTTCCCCTGAGACCTGGCCTTGTGGTATACTTGTTTATTCATTCAATTATTCATGTAGTACACACACACACACACACATCATCATGGGAAGTCAATAAGGCCGTGTCAAAAACAGTATTAGACTGAAAGGAACATGTAACACATAGTATACAGTCAAGTGCCAGTGGTGATGCAGATACACATCAGGCATAACACAACACAACACACCCTACACACACAAGAGTGAGAGAAAAAAGTGAGGTAGTTGGAACAATCTGTATGTGAGCTCACAGAGTGATGCATTTTTCTGCAGACAAAAATCTACATTATGTTAAAAACATATTGTGATGACATGAACATGTTAAATAATCTCTTTTTTAAAGTTTACTATTAAAAAAATGACCATTTTGGTTCAATATTTTGTGTTTCAAATCATCAAATTCTACTTCTTAACAGATTATGACCCCAAATCATATAGAAACATCCTCACTAATTACAATAAAACTGGTCAGAGAGACTATCTATCCAATTCCGCTGCCTCAGAGACCCAGAAACTCATCCTGGCTCAAGCTGAGGCTTCTTTGTGCGCTAGCTGAGTCCAACAGCGAGCGAGATGATGAGGATGAGCAGACAAAATGCCCCACACACGCCTAACAGGATCAACTTCTGTGGAAGTGGCAAAAAGAGATGGATTTAGGTTTCTTTAAGGAACCATATTTTGGAGTTTTCCACTGTCTGGCCAAAAAGGATCAGGTTATTGGCCTGCATTAAGCAAAGGAAGCAACTAGGGAGATTTGAAATAACTGGAATTGGATTAAGAACTGTCCAAAACAACATTAAAACTTGGAAGGATGTTGTTGAACCGTCAACTTTACAAAAGAAATGTGGCCAAATTTAAATAATAAAAGATAGTGATTACAGATCACCTACAGTAAATGCTTGGTGAGGTCACATTGTGTGCTGAAGTTGGTCTAACAAACTATTATTCATTCATTCATCTTCTATACCGCTTTATCCTGTGTTCAGGGTCGCGGGGGGCCTGGAGCCTATCCCAGGAGGCTTTCGGGCACTAGGCAGGGTACACCCTGGACAGGGTGCCAATCCATCGCAGGGCACACACAGACACACACATTCACCCATCCATTCACACACTACGGGCAATTTGGGAACGCCAATTAGCCTAACCTGCATATCTTTGGACTGTGGGAGGAAACCGGAGTACCCGGAAGAAACCCACCAAGCACGGGGAGAACATGCAAACTCCATGCACACAGAGATGGGAATCGAGCCTGGCCGGGGAATCGAACCCAGACCCTGGAGGTGCAAGGCGACAGCGCTAACCACTACACCACCGTGCCGCCCACAAACTATTAGAGTTATATATTTTTATTACTTATTTTGGCCAGGCTAAAGGATCCTTTAAAGGGGCCATCCAGTCCCAATTCTTCATAGGTTAATATGATTCTTTAGGGTCCTAATGAAAAGTTTGTAATATACTTTAATAAAAAATTATCAATGGTTGTGTAAAAAAACACTACTTTTACCTGGTAAAAAGTAGCTCTGTTCTCAGCAACCTATTTCAGTACATGCTCCTTTAAATGCTAACGACCTCTGCTGAGCCCGCCCCCCCAGTTCTGTGGGGCGTGTCTTCACAACACACGTGGGGTATAGCTTTAACAACAGTTAAAAATATTTTTAAAAACTGTTTAAAATAATTTTACATGATCATAGGATTATTTTATATATGAAGGAGTTATTTCTACTCTCTTGCTCTCTTCCTCATAGATCTGATATTAGCGTGTTAAATCTTCCCTGCTGCTATCTTCCTATCTCCTCTTGCATCTATTCTTAAAGTATATATATAAAATTTTTTATATTAAAAGTGGCAATGGTTGTGCAAATATGCGTGAAAAGTGACTTATGAAAGTGTCATGTGCAATGGTCCATATATATAAATATGTAGTGCAAGAAGCATGTGCACAAAAGTTAACTTCCCAGACCAGGAATCGAACCCGGGCCTCCCGCGGGAATCCTAACCACTAGACCACTGGGGACTAATGTGCTGGCTCATGGAGATGCTGGTTATTCAACCTAGGACATCATACACGCGAAGCATTGTGTGTGTGTGTGTGTGTGTTTGACTGAGTCTCTCCTGGCGCCAGAAAAGCTTACCGAAGCACAGCGGACTCGCCTCGTCTACTACGCAACTTTAGAAAAACTTTATAAATATGTAGTGCAAAAAAGCATGTGCCTTGATTGGGAATCGAACCCGGGCCTCCCACGCGAGAGCGCCGAATCCTAACCACTAGACCCCCGGGGACTAAAGCCTACACCAAAAAACTGCACACCACACTCGTGTAGGCGCCATTTTGCTCCAGCGTAGTAAAACAATGGCCGACAGCTTTCTTCTAACTCCGGGCGGGTCTTTGCTAAATCACCAGTGTCAATCAACTATAGTGGGAGTGGTGTAACGTCACACCGACAGGCTTTTGAGATCGGCCTAATTTCAGAAGGGGCATCTTATTTTAATAAATTAAAAGAAAATCGCTGGGCGGCTCTTTATCATTGTAGAGTGGTTGTGTACACACTCTCCTAACATACATTTCAGTCCAAACAGCTTGAAAAAAGCACCATATGTCCCATTTAAGGTTGGAAAGGGACAGACACAGTCTCGGATGCTCCTCCTTTAATCCACAAATTGCAACCTGATTGGCGATTGACACTTTAGTATGCTGAAAAAAATTAAAAGCATCATGTTAAAAAAAAAAGATTTCTTGTAAGTTTGCAATGTTTCCCAAGGATATATAGTATTTAATGATTAATAAATACTTAGCTTCATCAATGACTTGCTAACCACTTAAATATGTGTATCCTAAATATAGAGATATATTTCTTTCCTCAAATACTGCAATTTGCATTTGTGTGGGTTTCCTTTGCTTTATTTTAGCTACTTGAACGTTTTTTTTTTTTTTTTACCTCACTCATTTTTGTCCCAGTCTGACATTTAAGAGCATATGAGCACAAAGCAAAGCCCTGGCACAACACGACATGAGATGGAAGTATGAAAGCAAAGACAGGTAGGATGATGTCATGACGCGCCGTAGACGTGACTCACCCGCCGCGCTTTGCTCTGGTACTTTACTGCCTTCTTGGTGTCTGACACGGCCCTTTCCACATAATCCACTGCGTGTTCCACGTTATATTCTATACGGTCGATCATCTCTCCCTGACCGTGTGCATGCACCATCGCGAGCAGGACGGAGGAGGTAGAAGGGTAGGGGAGAAGAAAAGAAGAAGAAAAGGGCAGAAAACAAGAGAAAGAGAGAAAGAGAGCATGGGTTTAGACCGCAGCTGTGGACTGGTTGAGGTGTTACTCACCACCTTGCTTGTTTTTTGCACTTTAACTGCAGCCTTAGTGTCTTCTTTGGCCTTTTCCACATATTCCTGGGCATTATGTACATTTGATTCAATGTTGTTCATAAGCCCGCCCTGTAGAAAGGTATAAAAAATTTTATATAAAAAAAATTATTATTTAAAAATAATTGGTCACATATTCAGCGATACTACAGTACAAGAAACATTAACAAACTAAATATAACTTTATAACTCTTTTCCCCCTTAATAATAAAACAAATAAACCAATTTGAAACCCGGATTCATGAATTTTTGTATCCTATCAGTGAGTAAAATTAAGGCAACATAACTCTTCACATAATCACTCACTCACTCATCGTCTATACTGCTTAATCCTGTATTCAGGGTCGCCGGGACCTGGAGCCTATCCCAGGAGACTTAGGGTACGAGACGGAGCCAATCCATTGCAGGGCACACACACATACTCTCATTCACACACTACGGGCACACACACACAAGGCGACAGTGCTAACCACTACACCACCATGCTGCCCTCTTCACATAATAGACAAATAAAAATTATGACTATAGTAATAAAATAAAAAATATCATTATGAGTTTCTGTAACTTTTGATATATACAGTATTTATTTAACATGGTAGGAGTCCACAGTGTTAGTCCACAGTGCTGCCCATAAGCTTTATATTAGAGAAAGTCTTACATTAGAGAATGATGAAAGACTTCTTTTTTATTTTATATGACATAGTGCATTATTATTATTATTATTATTACTATTATTAGTGGTGCTGGCATCATCTTGCAGGATTATTCTTATTATTTTCCTTCTTCCGTCAAATTGTGCCGCTTATTCTGGAAATGGGTGCTATGAGGTGAATAGTACGACATTTTCTTCATTAATAAATTAGAAATTTGATCATTGGGAAAAAATCTTAAGTATTGTATTTTAAAAAGGAATAAAACCATTTCAAAAAAATTATAAAAACTCATTCTAATAAAACATTCATTTGGCACTTTAACAGCAACTCCAGTTTGTGCTGTGATGTACTGATTATTTTCCTACAACAGCAATTTCATGGCTTGTTGATGACAAAATTCATGATTTATTAATGTTAATGAATGCAGTAAATAATGTTAGTTTAGGAAGTCTTCATCTAAAGTATTACTGAATAAACTGAATTGAGGTTAAATTGGCGTATAATTTAAATATAATTTTGCAGGCAGGTCATTTTACTGCTGAAAATAAGTAGTGTGTATGTAAAAAAAATGTAGATTAACACATAAATTACCTCTAGAAATTAGTGCAGACCCCAAGTTCACAGCACACTATTAAATGCCTATTACAGAGAGAGAGAAAGAAGGAGAGAGAGAGAGAGAGAGAGAGAGAGAGCACCGAGCAAAAGGCAGACTCTGTGCAGGTCACAGTCCTCTTTTTCACAGAGAATTGAGAACAAGAGAGTGCAGGTTAGTCAGATTGATTATTAATCAAATATGTTTGTGTTAATAGACTCTCTCAGATTGACACACATGAATAATTCACAAATGAGATTCATAAAAGCACACTATTGACAAAAAACAACTTTAAAGGAAAACATTAAAGGAAAAAGTCCACCCTGAACTTCTGGTACATAAGTCTTCCTAATTAATGTGATCATGTGTGACGTCCAGGAATTATTTTGTATGTATGCCAATTTTTCACAAATCAGCTGATTGTGGTGCAATGAGATTTATGCCTCGCTTTACAGAGAAGAGATCGATGTATCAGTGCTTTAGTCCTTGACTCTGTCTGATGCTCTTATCTGCTCAAATAGATCCGCTTCCAAAGCTTCAACTTCATTGCTGATACTGCTATCACCACCATCATGCCCCGGCACCAGAATCGAAAAGTATGTCATAAATATTTTCATAAAAAAGGACATTGTGCTTCAGAATGTGTTTCAGGGTGGACCTTTTCGTTAGTGTCCATAGAAAACAAACTGAAAGCACACATACTGTATTCATACATTCATACTGTATATATTCTTTTCAATTAAATTTTTATCTAATTAACCTGAATCTAATAAATTTGCATGTATTCTCTAAATCATTATTTACTGTAGGTTGTGGCAATAATCTCGGCAGAATGTAAGAAAAGAAAGGTTGACTATTCAACTGTGTGCATTATTATGCAATTAGAGGCTCAGGCATTATTATATGTACTGACATTGCAAACACTATTTCCACAAAAATCTAGCATGTTTCCTGGCTGTTGTTGCTTTAAACACATTACTGTTGAATTTTTTTTACACTGACTACTGACCGCATCTTTTCGAACACACTCGGAGGACAGAGCTATCCGTTCCTTCCGCTTGCGTGAGCTCACACGTATCCCATAATTGCTTTAGAGCCAATCATGACTTCCATCCCACCCCACTTATAGAGCTCGGCCAATCAGCTCTCTCCAGGCCATATTTCATCACCTGGGAATCGAACTAGCGAGCTCCGGATGATCGGGTGAGAACTTTACCATTGTGCTGATAACAATACTTTAAACCCTATCTGATGCAGTGAGTAGCATCTCATTTTTTAAACATCCGTGTCAGAAAACATATTCCGTGCTTGTGGAGAAGAATTGGCTCTGTTTCAGAAAGGTCAGTTTGTTGGCCTGCATCAAGCAAAGAAAAGGAAATCACTGGAATCTGGTTAAGAACTGCCCACTGCATTATTAAAACCTGGAAACATAGTGATGAGCGGTCACATTTACAACAGAAATGTGGTCAGACAAAAAAAATAACGAATGACCCTGATCAGAGATCACTTAAACTCTTGGAGAAGTCGCATTGTAAAAAAAAAAAAATAATCGACAGTAGAATCAAGAGCTACGTAGTGAATGAAAGAGCATTTCCTTCTCACACAAAGTCCCAGTTTGAACTTTGGAGCAATGGAAAAAAGGTCATGTGGTTTGATGAGTCCAGATCGAGTCTAATCCAGAGCGATGGGTGCAACAAGGTAAGAAGTGAAGCCCATGAAGCGATGCGCCCATTATGCATAGTGGCCATTGTACAAGCCTCTGCAGGCAGTGTTATGATCAGGAGTTGCTTCAACTGGTTCAGCATCATAAACCTACTGATTGATAATGGATTTTTGTATATTCCAGAATGATGATGATGAATCATTAATCGAGTGGTTCTGAGAGCTTGAAGAATAATTTTTACTCATGAATTAGCACCAAGTCTTGAGAATGCTGGGGAAGACTTTACCCAGAAAGTTTACTTCTGCTGTCATCAATAAAAGATTGTGGATAAAAAAAATCTAGGTGGAAATTAATATTGGGATGTTGCAACAGATGCAGAGGCAAATGCATGCTGTATCCAAAGCTGAAGGCAGTCCAATTAAATATTAGTGTGTGTGTGTGTGTGTGTGTGTGCATGAATTTTAGTCTTTTTGATTAAACAAAGAAAGCACAAATCTGCATAATTTCTGACATATTTGTTAAAGTTTGCAAAATGGCCAAACTTCCATGTACATTGTGTGTAGAATAGATCTTCATTGCTCCTGCTTTTTATACTTTGCCCAGTATTTTTTTAAACAAACTTTTCCTGAAATAATTTCCTGCACTATAGGGGACGAAGTAAGCCTCAGAGGGACCATGCACTAAGAGATGAGATCTCCAACCAGACACTGATGTGGTTTTCTCTCAGTGTAAATGTAATTATCTGAAACACGTACTGGCCTTTTCTAACAAGGTTTTCAAAGACATGCAGCGTGCTTGCCCGTGTTTCTGTATGTGTGTGCTTCTGTGTGATGCCATGGCAATGGGGCAGCACTGAGATAAATCTCCCTCCTACTGACAGGCCATCTGTCAGTAGAAACCATAGCTGAGACACAAAGCACCAGAGTCGAGGTGAGAGGAGGAATAAAGAGAGTCGGTTCCGGAGCGATCTCTCACCTGACTCTCGACCAGCATGGCCATGTCCATGAACATGTCGTGCAGCTCACGGATGCTGTTCTCCAGCTTAATGATCTCATTGTGCCGGGTTTCAATCTCGTTCATGGCCTGCTGCGTGATGTTGGAGTCCATGATGATCTAAAGAATGGGAGGGACACACACACACAAACACACACACACACACTCACAATCATTCCACCTCAATTTTCGGCAAACTTTCTGACCTCTGGCTTTGGCAATTTTCCTGTTACGAAGCACCACAGTTGAAATCAAAAATGATTCTGGGATACAATTGAGATTTGTTCAGTCTGCTACAAGGGTTGCAGTGTCTCTGTCTGGAATTTCAATAGCTCCCTGAATGCATGTATCGTCTAGGCAGAGGTGGAAAGTAACGAATTACATTTACTCGCGTTACTGTAATTGAGTAGTAATTTTTTGTGTATTTCTACTTTTTAAAGTAGTTTTAAAAATCTGTAATTTTACTCTTACTTAAGTACGTTTTGTTTGAAGTATTGTAATTCGCTACATTTTAAATCATATTCGCCACTGAGTAAAAAATAAATGAATGAAAATGCTAAAATAATAAAAAATAATATGCTTTGTATACATAAATGCTCCGTTGCGCCGCGTGTGTGTATCATGTCCTGGTCGCGCGCCGCTCCAGACTCCACTCCAGGTTTTCTGACATCGGCATCTTACTGACCTTCCACACGGTCGCTTCCGCCCTGAGTGACGTCATCGACTAGCGCGACCATTTATAAACCGGAGAGACGCGGGAAAGATGAAAGAGGTTGTGATTTTGGCGTTTTGATATTTGGTTGTGTATTCTGGTTTTGACTTTTTGCCTCCCCTTGACTTTGATTATTGCTTTGTTGCTTTGGTTTGGTTGGTCTTTGTATATATTTGTAGATAATTTCACTGTTTTTGGTTTAGGGAGTCCGGGAAGGTACCTGTATTTTTGTTTCTGGGTTTTTTTTTTGTTTGTTTTTTTTTGCAGGTAATCTAGCTACTAAATATAAATACCATTTTGTTTATTATTTTGGCCTGGGTCCATCCTGAATCTGATCCTCCTCCTGGTGTGTGTGTGTATGTGTATGTGTGTGTGTGTGTGTGTTTGTTTGTATATACAAACCTCATTATTTCATCAGTTAATGATTGGATCTAGTTCTTTCTGCCATATACCACCATTTCCATACAGTTTAAAATAGAACCCTGAACCATTCTTTTGCTGTTTGGCCCTAGACTGGGACGTAACACCATATTTAAGTGACCACTTTGATTTTCAAGCACAACAAAGACAACAGCTTTATTATGCAAAGGTGTTCCTTCAGTTAAAAACAACTAGTTTGAGATTTATATCTGCTCATCTTTTTTGAACTATGCTAGAATGCTTCATCTCACCCCCGCTGTGTTTTTTTTTTTTTTTTGATATTTAACAAAAAAAAGAAAAGAAAAGAAAAGCAGAGCCAGATCAATATACAATCGACACCCACAGCAAACATTTAAACACAAACAATAATCTGTTAATATAAGAGTGAACATGGAAACACCCAAGGGCAAAACAATTCAGCAAAAGAATCACCCCCACTGTTAAAAAAATTAAAATAAAAAAGTAACTCTTTAACTTTTACTCTGAGTAAATTTTTTAATGAGCTACTTTTTACTTTTATTTGAGTAGATTTTTATAAGGGTAACTTTACTTGTACTTAAGTAAAATTTCACTGAAGTAACAGTACTTGTACTTGAGTACAAAATTTTATTACTCTTTCCACCTCTGCGTCTAGGGCAGATGAATCTCACACACAGACAAATGGTGAGGATTGAAATGAGTAAATAAACAAATTACTGAAATAGGTTACTGTTAACTGTTAATTAAGACTAAACGAAAGGACTTGACTGAATCATACTTTGAGTTGTATTGCAAAAACAAATAAAGAAACCATGAAATTAGGAACTAGGAATTAGTTTGGAACATTGTGACAACAAGGTTGACCCAATGGACAAATTTGACAAACACACAAACCTGCTATTTGTAATATTTCCACTTACCCCCGAAGTGAAGATAGCTGGGTTGTCACTTTCCAGCATACTTTCTAGCTCCTCATTTGTTGTATTCCTTCCAGCTACACACACACACGCACACACACACACACACACACACACACACACACACACACACACACACACACACACACACACACACGCAGAAATAGATTTACTGGGCCTGGCTTATAAGGCACCTTACATTCCCGCACCTCAGACATGTTTCAGGCCAAAATTACACAACGTAATTAGGTTATAATCCACTTTCCTCCATAATGTATATAATACAAAAACAACTGTATGATACTCTCTGTCAGATGTGTGCGTGTGTATACTCAGAGACATTTCTATGATACACAGTGCATCGCAATATACTGTATAGGTTTAGTTATTTAAAAAAAAATCTATCATGATAATGATATTACATCATTGTATTCTAGAGCACATTCATTCACTGAGCACATTCAAATATAAATACAAGTGGCTTTCAAGTCAAATCAGGACTGTACAGAGTAACAGAACACTGTTATGAACGGAAAGCTCCCTTTATTTCTCTTTACAAACCCCTGCTCATGCACTTATGCACTAACGCACTTATCCCAGCGTTTCACTAGTGCTTGAATATCATCAACGTAGAAAGTTCTCACTATGCCAGAGCCATAATCGACTGCTTGCTTCATGTCTGAAACACTGACCTCCCAGGAACTCCTTTAATGGCCCAAACATGTGGAAATGTGGGTTGAGGTCAGGACTATTTAGTTGAGATGTGACTTAAACCCCCAGCCGAGTTCCTGGAACACAGGAATGCTCTGAGCCGCCTCAACTGGGATGGTCATTGACAGATCATACAGCCTTATTTAAAACATTTGCACCATTCAAATGTTTTACTGATGCTAAAAGTTTAATCAAATTATTATGCTTAAAGTCTTGCACAAATTTATTCAAAAGATACTTCATTAAAAGTCCCGATTTGACTCGAACACCTTGTACATTGTAATACATTATATGATTATATGTACTGTATATGATTAACTGGTTAATTCCTTGGTGGTGTTCACCTGTATCATGTTTCCAGTCCTAGTTTCCAATCCTAATTCATCACAAAATCACAATAAACTTAACAGATTTAACAAATTCCCTCAAATGCATTTAAGTAAAGTCTGCTTGTCAGGGTTACAACGTGAGTCTTTGCAAAGCCTTGATATTGTTCGAGAAGCACAACCGGAAGCCGGTGCAGGTTGGAAATTTATTGAATAAACTTGTGGAACAGTACACAATATGGCAGCAATGATCAGGGTCGTAATTCAGGTGGAAGACAGGGCAACTACAACCAGACATAAACTGTGCTGGCAGAAAATAGGATACAATGAAGTGTCCAGAGGTGTCAAGTAACGAAGTACAAATACTTCGTTACCTTACTTAAGTAGAAATTTTGGGTATCTATACTTTACTGGAGTAATTATTTTTCAGCCGACTTTTTACTTCTACTCCTTACATTTTTAAGCAATTATCTGTACTTTCTACTCCTTACATTTTAAAAATAGCCTCGTTACTCTATTTTTATGATCAGAACGCGCAACCCCCCCAGTCGCATGATAAGTATGCGCACAACTCCCCCCCATCCCCCCCCCCCCGGTCGCATGATAAGAACGCGCACAACGCACCCCCACCCCCACCTTAATGCTTTTGTCGCCCCTCATGGTACTTTTACTTTTATACTTTAAGTAGTTTTGAAACCAGTACTTTTAAACTTTTAATTAAGTAAAAAGCTTGGGTTGATACTTCAACTTCTAAAGAAGTATTTTTGAACCCTAGTATCTATACTTCTACTCAAGTAATGAATGTGAATACTTTTGACACCACTGGAAGTGTCAGAATGACAATAAAGTCTTAATAATGACTGGTATAAAGAGACACATTAAACGCAGGTGATCGAGTCCAGATGTGTTCAATCAGTATTTGAATGATGTGTGAGTTAGAAGTTGGAGTCTTTATACTGTATAAATATAGACTATACAGTGTACTATATATACAGTATATATGCATCTTGTGCTTACCTACAAGATAATAAAATGATAAATGAATTTAAATGAATAAGTGATTCAAATCAGAAAACATCCATTATTCATACAGAACTTTAGTAGTCTGGTGTTCCATCTCCACATTGTTATTTGTTTATATTCAATTTTTTTCACTAAAAATAAGTATATATATATATATATATATATATATATATATATATATATATATATATATATTTTTTTTTTTTTTTTACATTCTGGGCTTGAATGGAGGACATCCTGCTGGTCAGTGAGTGCTAAGAGCCAGACGCTGCTCTGTGGTCATGCCAGTAGAGAGAGATGGCACCACAGGACATCAGCCAGAGTTGCTCATTTGAGCTCATACACACTCTGCACTCACTCTGTGTGTGTGTCTGAGTAGATGGTGGTTGCTACATAGCCTGTCATTTCTTTCCTTTCCTTGTGAGAATATTATTTTCAATACTAAAGCCCTTCAATTTCCACAGCTCGCTGGGAAAACAAGGTTATGATAGGTGAACAAAATATATACTGGATAAATAAGCAAACAACCCAGTTTTAATAAAGTTATTACATTTACTCATTCATCGTCTATACCACTTAATACTGTATACAGGGTCGCAGAGGCCTGAAGCCTGGAGTGCCAATCCATCGCAGCGCACACACACACATTCACACACTACAGGCGATTTGGGAAGGCCAATTAGTCTAATCTGCATGTCTTTGGACTGTGGAAGGAAAAAGGGAAGACCCAGGTGAAACCCAACAAGCAGGAGGAGAACTTGCAAACTCCATGCACACAGACCCCGAGGTGTGAACTGCACCCGGAACCTGGAGGTGCGAGACCACAGTGGTATAACCAAAACACCACCGTGCCACTGATTATATTCTCTTGTTGTAATAAGAACATAATATGTTTTATAACCTTTTGTGGCTCTGAATTTAACCAAAAATCCATGAAAGATTGCTTCAAAAATAAAAATTTTACAACGTTTTGATGTTGGAGCATTTTATTTTATTTATTTATTTTTCTACTTCAACTAGTGAGCAAAGAAAGTGTTTGTTGCTTGGCATACAAGACCATCTACAAACAATTTTTTGGGCCAGAAGATAATAATAAAAAAAAAAATCAGAATACACAAACATAAAAACACATTCTTGTCTGGTATCTTCAACACATTTTGTCAGTTGTAGAACTGTTGTATAAAAGCAATATGACATTCATATAGCAATATGGTTGTTAAAGGTTATCCCTAATGATGTTAGGCCGTATTAAATAAAAAATATAGACGTATATGAAAATAAAGTTTAGGAAAATATAAGCCTGTGTACTATAAGGAAGTTGATGCAGCACGGCGACATGGATGCTGGTGGTGGGGGTGTAAGGGTCAAATTATATTTCCCTCTAATATGACCTCATATGAGGGGAAACCCTGCCCTGGCCTGATGCTCAGCTCTGCAGTTCTCTGTAGGGGCGTGGCTAAACTGCTCATCTATATAGTCATGGAAAGTGTGGTTTTGGAGGAGGAGTGAAAAAGAATGAGTTTGAGGTATAAAAATACACAATCTCAACTAGAGCATTAACACACAGTTTGCGAGACATGTATTAACTGGTTATTGAAACAGACATTTCAATATCAAGTAGTCAATATTTTACACATTTCATTATTTTTGGTTACAACTTTTCAAGAACCTTTTTTTTCTTTTTCTACATGGTCTTAGATTTTTGGATGTCCGTAGAATTGGCATCTTTCATATATAAAAATGTCATGTATACTTCTGTTCGCATCTCTTCCTTTAATAAAGCAGGGCACCTAATCAGTCCCCAGTTTGACTTGATCATCTGTCCCTTGACTTCCTCTATCTGTCTCTCTCTGTAACTGTGCTAAATATTTAACCAGGTCCATCTGCATTGCTTAATCACCTGTCCAAGCTCAAGGTTAATTAGCGAGCGCTGCTGAATTAATGAAACTCCTGGGGTGCGAGTGGGAGAGGAGGTGCGTCTCACACACAGGACACTAGAAGGGCTCTGAATGTACTGTACCTGTGATTAAATTACAGGTATGTGCATTTGAGACATACATGTAGAAGAAATAAAATGCCCGATACATATGGCTGTGGCAGTGTTTTTTTTTTTTTTTAATGTGTCCCAGTGATGGGAAAATGTCCATTACATATCAAAATCTGTGTCAAAATCAGCAGGAGAGCAATTTGGACTGAACAAAAAGCATGCTGTAGAGCCAGAAATAACCTTCTCCATGATGATAAATGTCAAAACAGCTCAATTTGAAACTATTAGATGTTATTGTTCTGTGCAGTCTTCAGTTAAAAAAAATAAAAAGTCAGAAAAGATTTTAAAGCTTCTTTCTAATCCTGCTACAGTATAAGTAACAAATGTTAGACAAATCAAGATAAAATTAAATAATAATGTTTAGTAATGTTAATCAGATTAAAATATATTTTATGCATGATTGGGAGACAGAACTGCTCTTTTGATAGATTCCATGAGTAACGTCCTGCTGAATTTTTTTACAGAGGGCACAAACATGAAATGTTAAAAGAAGAGAATAATCATTTAGTCTGCATTAGTACAATTATTAGCTGACCATTAGGTTTCTGGGCAACCAAAGCATGGGGCAAAGCAGCACAGTGGGCTAGTTAAGAAATGAATAAGTGGTACAGGACTGAACAGTGACAAATCATCCCTTGATAAATGAAGGCTAAGTAGGCTGGATGAATATTTTGCAAAAAAATCAAGCTGATCTATATCTTCAATGTTCTTGAAAGATTAGAAACCCCACTTACTTCTTATGAGGGATGTTCAAGACTTTTGATTGTGCAGAATAGAATGTGTGTAAAGATAGTTACGCGACTATTCTACTAGTCCGGATTCTATACCCGGCCAGGCTTGATTCCCGTCTCTGTGTGCATGGAGTTTGCATGTTCTCCCCTGTGCTTGGTGGGTTTCCTCCGGGTACTCCAGTTTCCTCCCACAGTCCCAAGATATGCAGGTTAGGCTAATTGGCATTTCCCAAACTGCACGTACTGTAGTGTGTGAATGAGTGTGTGTGTGTGTGTGTGTGTGTGTGTGCGCGCCCTGCAATGGATTGGTACCCTGTCCAGTTTGTACCCCGCCTTGTGCCCGCCTTGATAGGCTCCAGGCGATCCTGAATACAGGATAAAGCGGAACAGATGATGAGTGAGTGAGTTACGAGACTCCCTTTATTTCTCTATAATAATTCCCTGCTACACTAATGCGTTTCACTAGTGCTTGGACATCATCAAAGTAAAAGATTTTCCTAGTACCCCAAAGCCATAACTGGCCTGCTTCATGTTTGGAAAGTTGTTCTCCCAGGAACCCCTTTAAAGCACCAATCGTGGAAATGGCTTGGAGCAAGGTCAGGACTGTAGAGAGGATGTCGCAATATCTCCCAACCTAGTTCCTGTAATGTACAGTACAAGTGGTGTCGATGACTGTGTGTACGATGACTGACTGGGGGACAGGGGTAGCTCAGTGGTTAAGGCATTGGACTACGGTTTGGAAGATCCCAGGTTCAAACCCCACTGTTGAGCCCTTGAGCAAGGACCTTAACCCTCAACTGCTCAGATGTGTAATGAGATAAAAAAATGTAAGTCGCTCTGGATAAGAGCGTCTGCCAAATGCCCAAATGACTGCGTGTACAGTCCCTACAGAGAGATGCGTCTCTTCCACAAGTTATCCGTTGATTTCAAGTATCAAGTGTTCCACTCTCTGAATCTTAACACGAAAGACTGCAGTGTGCTCTTTCTCCATTGCTTTAATCAGCAGTATTTTACAGATTGTTGCCACTGAAAGATAACTTCTTTGTCTTTCGGCTGTTCCCTTTCAGGGGTCGTCACAGGTAATCATCTGCCTCCATCTAACCCTATCCTCTGCATCCTCTTCTCTCACACCAACTAACTTCATGTCCTCTCTCACTGCATCAATAAATCTCCTCTTTGGTCTTCCTCTAGACCTCCTGCCTGGCAGTTCTAACCTCAGCATCCTTCTACCGATATATTCACAATCTCTCCTCTGTACATGTCCAAACCACCTCAATCTGGCCTCTCTTACTTTATCTCCAAAACATCTAACATGGGTTGTCCCTCTGATGAACTCATTCTTGATCCTATCCAGCCTTGTCACTGCCAAAAAGAGCCTCAACATCTTCAGCTCTGCTACCTCTAGCTCTGCCTCCTGTCTTTTCTTCAGTGCCACTGTCTCTAAGCCATAGAGTATTGCTCAAAGTTCATAGTTCAAAGTTATTTCGAAAGCACTGAATAAAACAACAATGTTGACATAGTGCTGTACAGAAAATAACACAATAAACAGCAAAATACAGATAAAATACAGAATATAGCCATATATGTAAAATAAAAGAAATACATGACACTAACGCCCTTCACACTTATCTTTGCTCGAACGCTATCATAAAAAATATGCCTTCAAATGGCTTTTAAACTGGCCAAGTGTAGGCAAGTCCCTAATATATGAAGGCAAACTGTTCCATAAGTTAGGGGCAGCGACCGCAAAAGTGCAATCCCCTCTAGACCTGATCTTAGACCGAGGAACAACAAAAAGTTTCTGTGATTGAGATCGTAATAATCTCGTTGACTTTTGTTCCTGGATTAGATCAGCAATATAGGTTGGTGCTAAACCATGTAAAGATTTGAAAACAAATAATACAATTTTTCAATTTATCCTAAAAGTAACAGGCAACCAATGCAAAGCTTTTAACACCGGAGTAATACAGTATATTCGAATTTGCATGTGCTTGTAAGCAGTCTTGCACCCGCATTCTGGACCATCTGCAGTCTAAGACTTTATTTTGAACACCATAATATAGCGAGTTACAATAATAATAAACAAAAATATGCAAAAATAATATTAATAATCTCGAAATAATAAATGCATGATTACCTTTTACAAATCTTTCTTGGATAAAAAGGACTTTATTTTGGAAATCATCCTCAATTTAAAGAAGCTCGTTCTAACGATTTCATTTATTTGCTTGTCAAATTTAAGTGCACTATCACAAATTATCCCCAGATTTTTTACATGATATTTTCTAAACTGGCACAAAGGATCCAGCTTAGATTCAACTGTGTTATCAAGTTTGGAGGGACCAAACAAAATCAATTCTGTTTTCGATTCATTTAGGCTCAAAAAATGTATAGACATCCATGCCTTAACTTCATTAAGACAAGGCAGCAATCTTTCTATGGGAGTGGAGTCGTTTGACTTAAGTGGTATATACAGCTGTGTATCATCTGCATAGCAGTGAAATGACACACTGTATTTGAACCCAAAGGAAGCATATAAACAGACAAAAGAAGTGTTGCTAAAACGGACCCTTGTGGAATGCCACACGATAAAGGTGATGAAATTGATGTACATTCACCCATACTAACAGAGAAATGTCTATTTATGAGGTAGGACTTAAACCAATTTAAGGCATTTCCAGAGATGCCTACACATGTTTCAAGACGGGAAATCAGAATATGGTGGTCAACCGTATCAAACGCTGCTGTAAGATACAGCAGCAATAGAACAGTCACATGCCCTTGATCATTAAAAACCCTCAATAACACGATTTCTGTGCTATGGTGCTTCTTAAAACCCGACTGAAATACTTCACCGATGTGATTTTCATCAATAAATGACTTCAGTTGGGTCAGAACACATTTCTCTAGAATCTTTGCCAGAAATGGAAGTTTTGAGATTGGTCTACAATTGCAAAGAACACTCTTATCCAGATTTTCTTTTTTCAACAAAGGCTGAACTACTGTACAGCATGTTTACAATACTCGGGCACAATCCCTGAAAGTAAACTTTTATTTATTATAGAAACCATATATGGGCCGACCGATTCAGTGACTTGCTTTAACAGTGGCGTCGGAATAATATCTTGAGGAGCAGAAGTAGGCTTTAGCTTAAAAAAAATATTGTTATAATTAACAATAGAAATAGGCTCAAGTTGCGATAGATTTGCAGTGATTTCGTGCATTCAAAGGCACATATGTACACTGCTGTATATTATTCAGAATCTCCGATAAGCGATCGACAAAGAAGTGTAAAAAACTTTCACATAAATCAAAAGATGAAGCAACAGGTGCCTCTAATTTAGGATTCAGCACAGAATCAATTGCTGGTCTCACCACTGTCCTGTACACCTTTCCTTTCATTCTCGCTGGTACTCTTTTATCGCACAACATACCTGACACTTTTCTCCACCCAGGCTCTTTGCCTGCTGTCCCTCGTGTGGCAAGCTGTGGTGCAGTGGGTGTTCTGATAATTTTCCATTGTGGTGGACACTGATTTTGTTCAGTAATTTGTGCAGCTTTAGCTTTTCTGTGGGATCTATAGCCTTTGGTTCCCGAAGCATGAGTGAATCTTTGAAGGCCAGTATGCTGTTCCGGTAGCATGTTCGTAAGTCTTATTTGTGTCTTACACACCTTTGACGTGAATGTACGATGTAAAGCATACCAATCCACTTGACTAAATCTCTGTCCTCTTTCCCCACAATGCCATGAAATAAACCTCATAATGAAGTGTGTAATATAACAGTTGTCTCTGTGCCTTTAAATCGTCATTTTATCTTAGAACTGTTTTCCACTGTTTCGGACTGTGAACTCTGATTCACAACTGTGAATCGAACTGTGATTTTCTAAAATTACGATTATTCACCATCAGGACAACTTTACAGGACAGCCATTTTTCTATGATCATGAATGATCATTCATTCATTGAAACCAGTAAGGCTGACTCATTTCTCCTGCACCCTCGCACAAACATACAAAATACTATATATATATAGTATTTTGATATAAATTTTGTCATTATTGGTATCTGAAGCAGTGCAGTGTCTATATTTTATACAATACGTAATTAAGTATTAAGTATAATTGTTCCCATCTACAAATGTTCGTAGGAGCGCAGTCCGATTGTATCTGTGGAAATTCATAACTCTGGGACTGTTGTGTGTAAAAAAAAAATCCCAGCTTCTGAAATATTTAAACCACTTGGTTTTACCAGAAGGTTTATTTCATGGCATTGTGGGGAAAGGGGACAGAGATTCAGTCAAGTGGTTTAATCAAGGAGATGCTTTTAACTGTATGTGTATGATTTTATGTATTGTACTACAGCTACATGATTAAAGGCATTGTTGGCTCATTGCTGGTTTTTCGCCTGCCATGAGGAAGGCCCAGGTCTGATTCCCAGACATTGCCTAAACCACAGCCACAGCTTCCTGAGTTGCGTCAGGAAGGACATGCAGCGTAAAACCTGTGCCAAGCTTGTGTGCGGATCAGATAGTCCGCTGTGGGAGCAGCTGAAAGACCAACAACAACTACTGCTACATGATTGGGTATCGAATAATATCTATTCATCCAACCATGGCTGGATAGGGACATAAAATTAGCCCTACCAATACAATCTAGAATCGGACACCCTCCATATATGCAGCATCTCAAGCAATTAGAATACTGTGGGACTATTGTAAAATATTTTCCTAACTTAATTTAAAAAGTGAAATTCTTGTAAATTCTAGATTACAGTACATACACAAAGTGAAATATTTCAAGATTCTTTTTTGTTTTAATTCCAGAAAAAGAAATTCTCCTTGTAAATCCTGCTCATCAAACACTCTAATATTATGAGATACAGGATTGTCATGAGCCGTAAGATATTACAACAAAAAAAGACTTGTAATATTTCACTGTATGTATAACAAATCTAGCATATGAGTTTTCCTTTTTGAATTTAATTATGGGAAAAAATCCATGATAGTCTAATTTATTCAGATGAATTACATTGTCGTTGAAAACACACACACACACACACTAGGATAAGCTGCCTCCCTCTTCCCTCCCTGAGGATGTCTGTTATCATGAAGCCACTCCTTACCAATTCAACGACTCTCTCCTCCCGCTCTCGTTCACTCTGCCTGTCACTTTGGCCCTACAGCAAACATGTCTTAAATCTTTTCACATTTGGTCGCATCCGCCTCCAAATCCATTATCTCTGAACCACCTTTCCGCTTAGGTCTGTCCATTTTGACATGAGATATGGAGAAGGAAAAGGGAAGGGTGGCACAAACAGATTTTAAAATACTTCACTATTCGGCCTGTTGCACCATGTGATTGTGCTTATGCTGTCAAATTGGAGACACACCAATGGGCAGGTGTCCTTGCATGAAATAATAAGTAAAATAAATAAATTTATTACTACTACTACTAATAATAATAATACTGACACTGGCTCACCAGGTGTGCCAGAGTACCAATCCAGCTCTAGATCCTTGCATTAATTGTCTTTACCAGGGCCGTACAGAGGCGTTTAAAGAGGCTGGTGCTCAAAGTTAAAAAAGGATTACTGAGGGATCCACTGCCTTTAGCAGCCTCACACAGCTCCTTCTATAGCTGTTTCTTCCTCCTCTCCTTACGAGGCATGTCTTGAATATTTGTTATATTATTAGTAATATATTTTTTTTAAGTTTGTGTGCCCGAAACAATCTGATAACCAGAAAACCAGAAAAAGGCAAAATAAGTAGTCAAAATCCACCTCTAAAGTTTGGACTACTCAACATTAGATCCCTTGCGCCTAAAGCACTTATTGTTAATGAAATTATCTCAGATTATTGCCTTGACGCACTCTGTCTCACCGAAACCTGGCTTAAACCAAATGAATATTTTGGTCTGAATGAGTCTACTCCGTCAGGATATTTCTATAAGCACGAGCCCCGTCTAATTGGTCGCGGTGGTGGTGTCGCCACTATCTACAATGATGTACTCACTGTTACCCAGAAAATAAGGCCCAGGTTTAATTCATTTGAAGTGCTTATCATTAATGTTGCACTAAATGAAATACGTAATAAACCCTTGCTATATTTTACCCTGGCCACCGTGTACAGACCCCCGGGGCCATATGGCAATTTTCTTAAAGAATTTGGACATCTGCTATCAGACCTATTGGTTAACTCTGACAAACTGTTGATAGTAGGAGACTTTAACATTCATGTAGATGATGCTAACGACGCTTTAGCACTCACATTTATGGATTTACTAAATTCCTTTGGGGTTAAACAAAATATAATTGGAGCAACTCACCGCTTTAATCATACGCTAGATTTAATTATATCCCATGGTATAGATGTCTCTAATATAGAGATCATACCTCAAAGTGATGATATCACAGATCATCACCTCCTGACATATACTCTACCCGTAGAACAGATTAGCTGTGTCTCCCCACGTTATCAATCTGTTAGAAATATGAATCCCACTACTAAAGACAGATTCACAAGTAATCTGCCGGATCTGTCCCAATTTCTTATTAGACCCCTAAATGCAGATGATCTAGATGAAGTGACTAGCAGCATGGGCACTATTTTTACCAGTACATTAGACACTGTTGCTCCCATCAGATTAAAAAAAGTCAGAGATAAAACACTTGCACCGTAGTACAACAGTCATACTCGCGCCCTAAAGAGAGCAACCCGTAACCTCGAGCGAAAATGGAGGAAAACTAAATTAGAAGTTTTTCGAATTGTGTATAAAGACAGTATGTGCAGCTATAGACAGGCTCTAAAAACTGCTAGGACTGAGCATCTTAGCCAACTGATAGCAAGAAACCAAAACAATCCCAGGTTCTTATTTAGTACAGTGGCTCGCCTAACAAAACCTAAGATGCCCGCAGAGAGTATCCCATCACAGTTTAGAAGTGAAGACTTTATGGACTTCTTTAATGAAAAAATCAATAATATCAGGAAGAAAATAATGGAGGTTCAATCTCTAATAGTATCTCACGATCCAGTTCAGCCTATACTGTAGCTTCACATTTAGATTTTCACTGCTTTACAGGTATAGGACAGGAAGAGCTGTATAAACTTATCACCTCGGCTAAATCAACAACGTGCCTGTTAGACCCAATCCCAACCAGATTTTTAAAAGAAGTGATGCTTACGGTTGGAGAGCCACTTCTAAACATTATTAATTCTTCATTACATCTAGGTCACGTCCCTAAACCTTTCAAGTTAGCAGTTATTAAGCCGCTTCTTAAAAAATCTAATTTGGACGCGAATTAAATAACAAATTACAGACCGATTTCAAACCTTCCGTTTATATAAAAAATACTAGAAAAAGTAGTATCAGCTCAAATTTGCACATTCTTGCAGGATAACATCCTTGAAGAATTTCAGTCAGGTTTCAGGCCCCATCATAGCACAGAAACTGCACTAGTTAAGATTACAAACGACTTGTTTTTAGCTTCAGACCAAGGCTGCATCTCATTGCTAGTCCTGCTCGATCTTAGTGCTGCATTCGACACTATAGATCATAATATTCTCATAGATCGCTTACAAAATTATATGGGTATTCAGGGACAGGCATTAAAATGGTTTAGATCTTACCTGTCTGATCGCTACCATTTTGTAGATCTAAATGGAGAACCGTCTGGTGTAATGCCAGTGAAATACAGTATGGGGTCCCACAAGGGTCAGTTTTAGGACCTCTGTTGTTCTCAATATACATGCTTCCCTTGGGTAACATCATTAGAAGACATGGGATTAGTTTCCATTGTTATGCTGATGATACCCAATTATATATCTCAACTAAACCAGACGAAATACCTAAGTTGTCTAGATTAACTGAGTGTGTCCAGGACATAAAAGATTGGATGACCAATAACTTTCTTTTATTAAATTCAGATAAGACAGAGATATTACTTATTGGCCCAAAAACCAGCACACAACAGCTTTCACAATTCAGCTTGCGCTTAGAAGGATGTACTGTTACTACCAGCTCAGCAGTAAAAGACCTGGGCGTAATATTAGACAGTAACTTGTCTTTTGAAAATCACATTTCAAATATCACAAAAACAGCCTTTTTCCATCTTCGAAATATTGCTAAACTTAGGAACATCTTATCCGTATCTGATGCAGAAAAACTAGTTCATTCATTCATGACCTCCAGACTGGACTATTGTAATGCATTACTAGGTGGTTGTCCTGCATCCTCAATAAACAAGCTTCAGTTAATCCAAAATGCAGCTGCCAGGGTTCTCACTAGATCCAGAAAATATGATCATATAACCCCAATATTATCATCCCTGCACTGGCTACCTGTTCAGTTTAGAATAAATTACAAAATAGTATTACTTACATAAAAGGCCTTAAATGGTTTAGCTCCCACATACCTAACCAGTCTTCTGATGCGCTACAATCCACCACGCGCCTTAAGATCACAAAGCTCCGGACTTCTGGTAGTTCCCAGAATTTCAAAATCTACAAAAGGGGGTAGGGCATTTTCATATTTAGCTCCAATGCTTTAGAATAGCCTTCCAGACAGTGTTCGGGGAGCAGACACGGTTTCTCAGTTCAAAAGTAGACTCAAGACGCATCTTTTTAATCTGGCATACACATAACTCATCCCATAATCTCATACTCCAGTACACCTATCCCGAATGGCAACTACGCTAATTCTCCCCATCTGTTCTGTATTTCTCTACCCATCCCGAGGCATCGGGAGATTTTGCCAGCTTCAGTAGACAAAGGCCGACCCCGCGAGGTTCCTGAGGCATCCAGAGAAGGACCAGCTCCTGCTGGATTCAGCTTTATGATGGTTGGAGCTACACATGCTGCTCCTGTGCTTCCAGTGATCCAGACCTCATCTGCCCTCTGCACCTACTGACTCGTCCCTATGCTGAACTGGTCTTCATGTCAATTTAAATAATTTCTGTCATATTGAATTTTCATCTGCACAACACACAAGATGTTATATCATTTCTATCTGTTATTGCCCAAATGAGGATGGGTTCCCTGTTGAGTCTGGTTCCTCTCAAGGTTTCTTCCTAATGCCATCTCAGGGAGTTTTTCCTTGCCACCGTCGCCGTCACCCTTGACTTGCTCATCAGAGATATTTCATTCATTCGTCTCATTATTATTATCTGCACATTTTTCTCACACATCCACACTTCCAATTATTTTCTTTTCTATAATTATTATTACTTATTTTTATTTATTTATCTTTTTTGTTTGTTAAATTTCTTTAATTTTTGTGAAGCTGCTTTGAGACAATGACCATTGTTAAAAGCGCTATATAAATAAAATTGAATTGAATTGAAATTGAATAAATTTTTAAAACACAAACATGCACATGCAGTCCTTATTAAATGTTTAAACTGTAGAAATACAATAATTTTACTGCTGTAAAATCAGCACTTCCTCTAATTTGAAATATAAACCTAATATCATCTGTTACTTAATATATTTTCTTGTGGGTTTTTTTTATATCATAAATATAATAATCCATAATTATGTGGATATCCATATGAGATCGTTTTTGGTGAAATAAAAGCCCTCCAGAAAAGAAGGGAAAAGTCCTGTAACTTACTTTAAAACAGAACATGTTCCCTAAAACGGTGGACAGAGCTACAGACCCCCCTGTAACCCCCTTACCCAGTTAGCTAGCAGTTAATGACCACCACTACTTGTGCAGTTCATAAAAGGACAGGTAATGTTTGTCGCGCTGCTGCACAAACAGCATGCGCATTTATTTCAATTCATTTGTTGTTATAGACTATAGTGTGCGCTGTACACCCTATTTTTTGTTTTGCTACAGTCTGCACCTGCCAATTAATTTGCCTGCTTCTCCTCCAGCTCCGCACCGCCCAGTCTGCAGAAAATGCGCGTGCACTTTGCGAGCTCGTACCCGGCTCGTAACGAGCGCGTTCTGCCCTCAAGGGCGAGCATTGGTTAATGGCAGGCATGTGACTGATGCAAGCCAGATCCTTTTATTTAGCAAAATTGAGATTAATAGTTATATTTTATTGTTGAGGGGCAAAGACAGGCCTCCATACGCACATACACATAAAAAAACAACAGCAACAAGAAAAAACCCAAAAAAGGGCATCTGAGGCATCCTGGAGGAAAGGGGTGGGTGCTCAAGGACCCTCCGCCACCCCCCTCTGCACGTGCCTGGTCTTTACCACTTACCCTGTGCAGGGTCACAGGACTGGATCATATCCCAATGGACCCATGGCACAAGGCAGTGTGCCAACCCATCAAAGGGCACAAGCAAACACTCACACACCCAGTTGTAGACTACCGGCAGAGAACATGCAAACTCTACACGCACAGAGCGGAGGCAAGATTTGATTCACGACCCTGTAGGTGTGAGGAGATGATGCTAATTCCTCTCATGATGGTAATGTCAAGACCGGTTTTCTAATAAAGTGCTACAAGAGTCATATGTTTAAATGCATGAGGCAAGTCTTAGAGGACGAAAGGAATAAAATGAGAATGGGGTCCATGTTGTTATCTTATCATCAGGCACAGATAGGATAGGTGAGAGAAGAGTGAGCAGAAAAAAGGAAGAGAGGACAATACAGAGAGAGGGAGAGAGAGAGAGAGAGAGAGGTGGAATGAGGGGATAACGTGATGGCGGAGGTCAGGAGATGATGACTGTGTTCATGGCCTGAATACTGATGCATCTCAACTATGACATTTGAACATGGTCTCCCTGCAGGCTCCTGCTCTGGTAGCGATGACTCAGTGTGTGTGTGTGTGTGTGTGTGTGTGTGTGTGTGTGTGTGTGTGTGTGTGTGTGTGCGCTCTGATGGACATCCAGAGGAAAAACAAATGGATAAACCAAATTGAAAATTTGACCTTTTCAGATACTCAAGACTAGTCTCTTAGTTGGACTTCTATCACCCTCCACAGTATTATGCACATAGATAATGACCCCCCCCCCCTTTGCCCAAGTATGTTGAAATTATATGAAAATTTTTTTTTTTTGCTTAAACATCTCTAACTATACTTTACATAATTATAGGAAAAAGGACACCTTGCTACGGCAACCTTTCAGGCCCGAGGTGCTGTGCTGTGTACTTCGCCCTTGACCATCAGTAATTAGGGCACTTATCTCATTCAGTGAGTGATGACTGCACAGTGATCTATGTGTCCATTTCAGACAAGCTGTTCTGATTAGATTACACGGTGCAGACAATGAACCAGAGTCCGCGACAGAGAGGGTGCAGGAAGGTCGAACCCAGGATAGATTGCCTTTATCATTCCCCCAAGCCTCTGCAAATTGTGTGATGACCATACACAGGCATGCTTTCCTTCTCTTCTGTTTCATTCATTCTCCCGTTCTATACAATGACTTTCAATCACTTCTCATTCAATCTGTTTTTTTAACGATGGTCCAGTCATTCAACGTCAAAGCTGATAGCAGGGATAAATAAAGCAAGCATGTAAAGGTCAGATATGTCAACAGCACTTTTAGTCGTGAGGACTAAAAGTGATCCAATTTCTACATTTAAGGTTCTCGCAGCATTTGGAATCAGAGCCAAAATTTCCAAAAACATTTTAATCCAACCACATGATTTTTCCATGTAATCTGACAACAAATACTTAAGTGCATTTTTGCCAGAGGTTAAATAAATCAGTGAAGAAAATGATTAGCTTCATGACTAAAATGTGAATGGCAACAATCGACAGTGCAGTGACAGACACTACATAGGCTTAAGTCAGATTTCTCCAGTTCTGAGCAAAGGATAAACTGGCTTAAAAGCCTAACACGAGAGCCCTCTAGAAATGACTGTGCGCTCGCTAACCCACATTCTCTGGCTATGCTACAGTACGTATATAAATGTAATGTCACAGCTGCCTTATTTACATGTCATTTGCCTTTTTTCGGCTGTTCCTGTCAAGGAGTCACCACACCGGACCATCCGATCCGCACACAACTTGGCACAGGCTTTACAACGGATGCTCAGCAGATCTGATGCTTACAGATGCCCTTCCTGACTCGACCCTTGCATTTTATCTGGGCTTGAGAGCGGCACTGCATCCAGTGTCTGTGGTTTGGGCCATTACATAGATAGACTATTAGTTACTGTACTGTAGATACCTGATCCAGGGCTTATAGCATGCTTAAAACTTTTGTGTACTTTTAGAGATTGAGACTGTTTTAAAGTAATAGCACACTTAAAAAAAAAAAAGAAAAAAGAAAAGACAAATAAAAAAGAAACACAACATCCAAGGTATTTGTTGTTGCTAGCATTTCTACTAATAAAGAAGTAATAACTGGTTAGCTTCAGTACTGTGCGAAAGTCTTGATCCCCCTCTTTTCTTCATATTTTCTTCATATCGTCTAAAGAGACAGACTTTCTTGCATTATTATTAATGTAGTCTTCAGGAATAGTTCTCCAGACTCCCTGAAGGACTCTCATTTTTGCCAAGATATTGGCTCTCATTTCAGTTCAGTTTCTGTACCTGAGGAGTTTCAGAGGAATGTTTTTTGTTTGTTAAGCCACTCAGGGACCTACAGTATGAATCATTCAAGCATAAAAACCTTCTAATTTTAGGCATGAACCAGTGAGAAAAAGGTGCAGATGATGACAGACGATCAGGCCGGTGATTAGTACACTGGTGATGCTGAATGCTGAGTGGTTGGAACAGACGAGAGGGAAAATGAGGCTGCTGCCGCGGTTTTTACAGAAACAATCAATTTTTTTTATTGTATCTTTAGGCGCCTTGCAGCGTGTCACATTTATTCTCATTTCATTAATTGAATCTACAGTACAGTACATCATTTAAATGAATTTTATATGAAGAAATAAGGGGTGTCGCAAGCTTTTTGCATGGTACTGTACTGTATATAGTGTATTAGACTAGCAGCTCATAGTACTCATGAATTTTAGTGGTCAACTAAAGCAATTACCTATGAGATCATACAGGAACAAATTAACAGATGTTTACTAAAGTGCAGCTCCATTAGGCCACCTTCTGACCTGATCTTAAGTCACTCACAGCAGGTAAGACCTGTCTGAGCAACTGTCCTCCCGAGCAATTACACGCCTGGATAACGGCATACGCGTCTGTGGTAAAGAGGATATGTAAAAGCATCTGAGTAAAGGTGCGTGATGTACTTGTGTAATAAGTGAATGCGACTATCAAATCGTGATAATTTAAGTGTGTTGGGGTTGTCGGGTTCGATAAAGGCTAAACACAGCCATTAAGCAACAGCGGCAGTACATGTGGGATGCGCCATAATTAGGATGGAAGAATTCTGTGTGGGACAGGATGGAGGGAGGAGGAGAGAATAGGGGAGGCGGAGAAGCAGAGTATGCAGAGGTGGAGATCTCTCACGACTGTGAAGATGAGCAAATGAGCAGCAATTAGTGCTGGAGAAAAAGCTGTTAAGAAGCCTAGCGACGGCAGCTTGCCCACGCTGGAGGATGCACATGTACATACAGACACATTAACACGGAGAAGAACTAGACACAAAGCGGCTCAGGGTCAAGTTTTAAACATGTTTCATGGGTAATCTGTATTGGCCAAGATCTCAGTTGAGGTCACAACATATATAAACCGCTAAAATATCACCGGGGAACAACAGTCTTTACACACTCAACGTTTCCCAGAAAGCAATGCAGATAAACCATGCGGTTGTGCCGGTAACTTAACTTGGCTAATTAGCGATCTGGGAGATGGAAAGTGGAATCGTGTTGACAGAGATATTAGCATGAAAGTTGTCACTTTAAGTAGAGAAAGCTAAATCCTACTGGCTCCACTATCAGCTGGTAGTTGAAAGGCATAGTGGGTCAGGTATGAAACCATTAACAAAGTGAAAATTTACCATGTACTGTAAATAAGCATAAATGCCATACGCCATACTTCTTTATACTTATACATACACCTACACTGCATAAACTCACCCACTCACACACACCATTTACTTGTTTGCCATTTGTTTGGGTAAAGGAAGAGCATGAGAAGACACGCTGTTGCTATGGAAACGTCAAGCAGTGCCTGATTGGCTCTCTAAATCAGCCGTATCATTAAAATGGAGTGATGAGCTTTCAGCAGTTTCAACTTGCACCATCGTTCACACTTTGTCTCGCAACATTGCACTGCATGACACAGTCTTGGAATGTTAAACATGGCGAAACAGCCAAAATGTGTGCAAGTGTCTATTTATACAACTTGCTGATGTGCACAGCAATACCTTTCTTGTTCTAACCACATACATGGTCTAGGAGTTTACTTAGAAAACTGCACAAATCTCAGTATCTAACACATACTGATTATTTTAAAGAAGAGGGTTTTCATGAAAATATAAAATTTTTATTACACTTTAATGCTCTATGGAAAATTATATTATGTAGAAATATTTTTAAAGACATATTTGCGTATGACTTTTTTTTTATGTGCCCAAGACCCTATACAATGGGCTACTAGGTTACTAACTAGAAGTGTTAACCCATATATGGTCACTTTAAGTTTGCCAGTGACTCGGCAGGATGGACATCTGGTCATTCATTCCCCCACCTAGGTGCCAAAACAGAAGAGAGTCTTGATGCATGTCCTCCTCGATCCCTGAGAGATAGTGGGACCAGTTGAGCAGTTGTTAGCTTTTACTGAGCATGCTGGAGAATATGAGTTCTTCTGGTACCTTTGTCGCACTCGCTCCTTTCTATTTTCTGGAATGTCTGGTCTGGTACGTAATATGTTGCTTTCTTTACAGACATGCAAATATTCTTCTATAATGTTATTTATTTAATAATTTTTAAGTTATGTTTGGAAATGGCAAATGGTTTTGGACACCAAAATGCAGACATCATCAGAATACAGTACATACTGTAACAAAACTTGAGTTACTTGAGTTAAAGTTAATATTGTGCATAAGACTTTTCCACAGTGTACATACAGTATTCAGCAGGAATCACTGGAAAAACAGAGTTAGAAGAGACAGCCTTGGTGGCATGGTATTACCCAAGTCATGCTGCATTGTCTGTCTTTGGCCCACAAGCCTTCTATCTGATTGCTCAATCACACCCTCATGGAATTAAAATCCTATGGCTCACATAATATTTTTGGTGCATTTAGCGAAATGCCAGTCTAAACACATACCTCTAGTCTCAATCAAATGCCCTGAAAAGGTTTCTGGCAAGCTTTCTGAAAAAATAAATAAATAAACATGCTGTCCTATTTACATCTGTTTAGAAGTCATTATCTGTTAATATATTCATATTCGGCTGAATTCACGCTTCCTAGAAATGCAGTGAAAATGGATTCAAATGCGCCCACCTTAGCTTGGCATAAAGGAACTCTATTACTTTAAGATCCATTAAATCCATGCATCATTGTGGTGGTATTTTAAATGAAGTTGCTTTAGGGATGAACGCTCCAGTCTGTAATTGAGTTGCTTTTGTTATAACCCTAGAGTCGTCGTAATTGTGTGTTCGCCGGAGTCTTTTTCGCTCTCTGTAGAAATGCAAACTGGCTTCAACATCATTGGAATGCCAGAGGGATCTGTGCATAAGAAAATCATTCAGGGTGAATATTAAAGTCACCACATTTTTATTTCCCTTCATCCTCTCTCTTCATTTACTACGATAACAAGGAGTGCATTTCGCAGCCTGATGACGCAATCGCTCATCTTGATAAGGACGACCAGACCTTTAGAGAACAAATGGCAGCGGTTCATCCTAGTCATTGCCGTCTGAAGATCTGAAATTAACAAGCAGGGGATAAAGGTGCTCATAGCGTAAAGGTTTTTTTGTACCAGCTCGGCTTTGTATCCAGATCTGTAAGTGAGTGTAAAATTAGAACGTTGAGGTTACATCGGTGAAACTGTCTAGCAGAGCCAGTGCCGAGTTAATTAACACACAGGAAGGTCCAGGCTCCAGCAAGCCAGCATGTCATTGTAGACTAGACTCTGGTACAACTCTCTTATTAAAATTTATAATGCTTTAAATATTCTCAGCAAGATATGCTGAATAGTCACAAGGCTGAATTAAGGGCAGTATGAATACTTCATAGATATTCTGCACATCAGTATTCAGATCTACAAATTTAAATCTACAAACAATGCATCTCTCATCTTGGCTTATTTGGCATTGGGCAAAATAACTAAAATGTGCTGCTGAATCATTGATTCAACAAGAAATATGGTAATATGGTACTTTAATATCACAGTTCTAATACAGTATAGCTTCTATACTATCAATGTGCACTGGAACTTGTGAGAGGAAACTCCGCATTAATGAATTTCTTAAAAATGTATTAATTTGTTGAACATTTCCAAATGACATATATTTGCATTTTTGAAACTGGCCAAAAAGGATTCATGAACACATTTGCGTAAGAATTCAGACCCACTGTTATGGCATGTGCAGTTGAGCTCCTGCTCCTATCGAGGGACCTTGAATTGCTTCTATAACTTAACTGAATTCATTGGACTGGGAAAGGCACACACCTATTTATATAAAGTAGCACCAAAAAAAATTGTATGTCAGAGCAAAAACAAAGCCATGTGGTCATGAGAATTATCTACAGACCTGTAAGACAGGATTGTTTCAAGCCACAGGTCTGGTGAAGGACACACAAAACTTTCTTCAGCATTGAAAGTGTCCAACCACATGGGAGCCTCCATAATTCTCAAATGGAAGAGTTTGCTGACGATACCGTCGTGGTCGGACTGATCACCAACAATGATGAGTCGGACTACCTAGAGGAGATTGGAAATCTGGAGAACTGGTGCCAGAGGAACAATCTCCTCCTGAACGTCAGTAAGACAAAGGAGCTGATAGTGGACTTTAGTACAAAGCAGGAGAGGAACTACCAGACCCCCGTCATCAACAGGAGCCCAGTGGAGAGAGTGGACAGCTTCAGATACCTCTGTGTTCACATCACGCAGGACCTATCATGGTCCTGTCACATCAGCACCGTGGTGAAAAAAGCCCGGCAGCGTCTCTACCACCTCAGACGCTTGAGAGACTTTAGACTGCCCTCCAAGGTGCTCAGGAACTTCTACTCCTGCACCATAGAGAGCATCCTGACGGGAAACATCACGACCTGGTTCGGGAACAGCACCATGCAGGACAGACGAGCTCTACATAGGGTGGTGCGATCAGCCGAGCGCATCATCCGCACTGAGCTCCCTGACCTACACTCCATCTACAGCAAGCGGTGCTGGACTAAGGCCAGGAAGATCATGAAGGACCTCAGTCACCCCAGTAATGGACTGTTCTCTTTGTTGCGGTCTGGGAAGAGATTCCGCTCCCTAAAGGCCAACACAGAGAGACTGAGGAGGAGCTTCTTCCCGCAGGCGATAAGGTCTCTCAATCACACCTCCACACAGGACTAATAACATCTTTTAAGCTCACAACACTGACTGGACAATCATGGACACATTCATACACATTTGCACTAAATACTCATACATCTGGACAATTGCACATGTCACCTCCATGCATATTTGCACAACCACTGACACTTTAATCCTATATTTTTGCAATATTTTATTATGCCCTTATGCACAGTTAATTTTACTAGTTAAAATTATTTCTTTAGTATTTCCTTTTTATTGATTATTTATTTTACGTACAAGCTTTTATTTTCTTTTTTTTTAAGGTCACTGGCGGTCGTATAAAGCATTTCACTGCATATTATACTTTGTATGATTGTGTATGTGACCAATAAAATTTGAATTTGAATTTGATTTGGAACAACCAACAGTCTTTCCAGATCTGTCCGCTCAACTAAACAGAGTAATTGGGTATGAAGGGGATTGGTCAGGAGCTAACCAACAACCTAAGGGCCTATTTGGTGGAATGGCTAGACAGAAGCAATTCTTCAGTAAAAGGCTCATGACAAAAAAATCAAAACGCCCCTAAAAGACTCTTAAACCACAAAAAACTAAATACTCTGGTTTAATGACACAAAGGTTGAACTATTTTAAATAAAACACTGGCACTGCACATTTCCTTATTAAAACCATCCCCACAATCAATCACGGTGGTGAATCATGATATGAGGATGTTTTTCTGCAACTGGGACTGGAAGATTAGTCAGTATATAGAGAAAAATGGATAAGTTCAGTATCCCATAGTGGGGCAATGGTTTACATTTCAACAAGACAAAGATCCAAAGCATACTACCAAGAAAACAAAGCAGTGGCCCAGCCAGAGTCCAACCCTGAACACAATAAAGCATCTCTAAAGAAACCTGGAAATGGCTGTGCAAGGACACTGCCCAACCAATCTGGTTGAACGTGGATGATTCTGCAAAGAGGAATGGAAGAAACTTTGCCAGTTCTGAATGTCTCCATTGGCCTAATTTCAAGATTCAAGATTCAAAGAACTTTATTAATCCCAGAGGGAAATTGCTTAAGGAAGGAAATTGCTTTCCTCCATCCATCTACATTACTGTACAGTAGGAGCCTTTGTAGCCCACCTAAGGACCTTAGAGGCCAACGGTGACCATTGTATTTATTCACATTTGTATGACCGTGCTAGGACCTCTGGTCAACATTCACACACTACAGGCATTTTGGAAACCACCAATTAGCCTAATCTGCATGTTTTTAGACTGTGAGGGAAAACCAGAGGAAACCAACCAAGGGTAGAACATGCAAACTCTATGCACACAGACTCGACGTGGGAACCAGGACCTGGAGGTGCAAGGCGACAGTGCTAACCACTAAGCCACTGTGCCATCATAGTCTAGTTAAGATGTCCAATTATTATAGTAAAGGTCTGGTGCATGTGCAAAAAAAAGGAATAAAATCTCATACGCACATAATGACTTATTTTCTCTCCTATTCGTTGCCACTGAGTTCTGTTTAGTATTTTCTATGACAAAACCAGCTGGTAACTTTAAAGCTTTAATGCCAGCAACTCAACCTGCTGTGTGTGCGGTGTGTGGGATATATCACAACCCTGAGAATGAATGAAAAATTCTTAACAGCAATTCTTACATACAGTCTTTAAATAAAAGCTGACAAAGAAACATGCTGACAAACATGACAAAGCTTTCTGAGACTTTGATAAATTCCAGTACGGACAAAGCATGTTCAGCCCACTTATTGTTGATGAAAGAGCAGATGGAAGGTACTAACTGCCTGGGGTTGCTTGGTGCAGCCGGCATGCTGGCGCCTGCCTGCCAGGTAGAAGCAGATTAGCATTTTTACCACCGCAACAGTAAAGAGATCCCATAAAGACTGTCTAATACACAACCGGTCAAATTAATGAACCAAGGTGTGTCACTGATTGATTTTGGGATTTAAAGGCTCAGCCTACAGTAAGAAACAGACTGGTGTGTCTGACCCAATATTGATTAACTACATTCTGTTCAGATTCTAATTAACCACTCAAGACCTTATGTCATGCCAACCTTTCCCATTACATTCTCTCTGGTAATGAATGGATCATGAGTAATATGTATGCTGTCAGGTGGAGAACTGAATTGAACACTCACTCATCTTCTATACCGCTTTATCCTGTATTCACGGTCGTGGGGGCCTGGAGCCTGTCCCAGGAGATTTAGGGCGGGGTACACCCTGGACAGGGTGCCAATACATCGCAGGGCACATACTGTGTACACTTACATACTCATTCACACACTATGGGCAATTTGGGAATGCCAATTAGCCTAATCGGAGGAGGAGGAAGGAGGAAGCAGAATTTATTCACGCCCATAAAGACGTTATAATTTTTGCATTATCTCACTAAACTACAAGGTTTGTATTGATGTATGTGTATGTATGTATGTATACAGAAAAATAGGGCATCTCGAAAAAACATTTTTAAGCTCGTGATTTAAAAAAAAATAATAATAATTTATTAACTCATATATTCTAAATTCTCTACAAAAAGCCATTTTTATTTTGATGATCATGGCTTAAAAACTAATCATCAAAAAATAATTTTAAAAGATAAAAAATATTAGAATATTTTCTAAAATTAATCAAAAAAGATTTACAATATGGAAATGTTAAAAAGCATGTTAATTTAAGCACTCAATACTTGGTTGGGCTCCTCTAGCATGAATTACCGTGTCAGTGTGAAGCCGGTGGCTTTGCTGATGGATTGTTGAAAACAAGGTTGCTTTGATAGCAGCCTTCAGCTTGTCTGTGTACTTGAGTCGAGTGTTTCTCAGCTTTCTCTTGAAAATACCTTATAGACTCTCTTTGGGATTCAGGTCAGGAGAGTTTTTCGCTTGTGCTAAGTCATGCTAGAAAAGGAAATCAGCATCTACATAGAGTAAAGCTTCTCAGCACACTGAAGCATAAAGTGCTCTTAAATCTCCTTGTAGACGGCTATGTTAACTTTGAACTTGATAAAACAGAGGACTAACACCAGCAGATGACATGACAGAAACATCACACTGAACTTCAAGCATTATGGAGTCTGTATCTCTCCACTCTTTCTTCAGACTCTAGGAGCCTTGATTTCCACATGAAGTTCCACTCAGCAATTGCAGTTCTTTTTCTTCTTAGCCCAGGTAAGATGCTTCCGATGTTGTCTTTGGTTGAGGAGTGGCTTGATCCTAGGAAGGCAATAGTTATAGCACATTTCCTAAAGGCCCTTGGTAGCTCTTGATGCACTGACTCCAGCCTTACTCCACTCCTAATGAAGCTCTTCCAAGTTCTTGAATCGACTTTGTTTGGCAATCATCTTATGGCTAATATCACTGTTGCCTTTTCATCTTTCCCTTCAGTCAACTTTCCATAAAAATACTTCGACAATACATCTTCTGTAGTTTACTCTCCTTGTGGAGGGTGTCGATGAAAACTTAGGCAAACTGGAAAACTGTCAAGTCAGTAGTCTTCTCCATGAATTAGACTAACAGATACATGCTATTGATGCTGTATACAGTAAATAGTAATTATTTAAAATCAAGTTTACTCAATGAAATACTGTATACTAATATTTTGATAAACTGGATTTATTTACTTTCATTATCTGTAAGCCGTTGTCATAGGAAATAAAACAAAAAAACAAGAAATATTTCACTTTGGGTGCAATTAATCTAGAATACACGAAAGTTCCTCTTTTTAAATAAAATTATATAAAATACACTATTTTTACACACTATTCAAACGTTTTAAGATGCATTCAAAAATATTATACAGTAAATATTGGTGATAACTTATTGATGATGATGGCAACTTTATTGCCACAGCTTACAGCTCCTACACTTTCTGCATCTACACTTGATACAATGAGTATCTAAACCTTTTAATTGTTTAATACCCAATATCCAGCTTTTACTGACTGTCCCTCCTCTTGTTATTATGTGTCTATTCATCTACAGTTAATATTCTTTCTTATAACTACTGTACGTGTGCACTCACTGATCTCCAACTGTCTTTGGATCCGGCCCTTGCAGCGCTCCCTGTAACTCGATTGCGTTGCGTTGTACTCTGACATCACCTCCACAAATTTACGTGACAGAGTGGAGTGCTAAGAGGGGAAAAAAAGAAATAAATCATAAACCGTTAAAACATGATCCAAGCAATGTTCTTGTATTGACATGGCAATACATCCAGCCCTTTGTTTACACTATATTTCTAAATGCTCTAGTTTCATCCAAGGAAAATATAATTTAGTGCTACACCACCAGCATATTCTGCTTGGTACAGTATATTAAGTTACAGCTCCATATTGCACTTCATACGACACACTTTACACTTCATAATTTTTTTACTGATGCAGTACCAAAATATGTGCATCAATTTCATAGTTTAATAAGGCTGGTTAAATTTAGTGCATTTAATTTAGGCACAAGTTTAATGCTGCTGAACAGCTGCATGATTGAGTAAAGCTTATACAGAGACTGTGAGAAAGCTCCACATAAACCCGCAAAAGTATGTTGTATTTTTATTTAAAATAATTCTTGAATAAATACCTTATTTGTATATTAATTCACAGAAGATGATTGTAATCAATGACAGAAGATAATTATTTGGTTATCCTCAGTTTAAAAGTTGTTCTTCAGTTTTATTCTATAATACACTTAAAGTTTGTGTTGGTCTGCGAGTGTTCTGCAAAATGAGCAAAAATGTTAAATAAATTTTAACTTGATAAACGAGCGAGGTCTTAAAGTATGAGTAGTATGTATATGCTTTGTCTGCTGAGCATCATGTGATCACAACTGAGCCAATGGTTCTTCTCTCTCTCGTGCTGTGGAATCGTGCGTCACTCATATAGTTAACATCCGTGCATGCGGATACTGTTTACTATAACATTGTGAGCACGTGTCTGTGCATTTTTTTTTTATTTTGTGTCCAAGTGTAGTGACTGTTCCTTAGTAACTGTACAGCAACAACAGCCCTCAGCCCTCATAAAGAAATGCTAAAAAGACTTTAGCAGTATGGGAGATCTATCTGTTTAATGAAAATGCAAGGTTACATTTCCGTGAAATCCTCAAAAGGATACAAAAGCGAATGTGTCATTCGATTTCTTATGAGGAAATTCTTTGATATACGTGTGATTTGGACTATGAGCATGCTTGCGGAACGAATTATGCTCGCAATCCAAGGTTTAACTGTATGTTATTAAAATTATTAAAGCAGGGTTAATCCAGGGATAAAAAGGAAATGAGTTGATTACATTGCATATCACCTAGCTGTAAAAACAACCCTCTTATTTATTCACTCTAAGCCTATTCACTGTATTCATCTATTCATTGAGAATATATCAAAAATGCCCATACACACTAATATAATGACAAAAACCTTTGCTTATGTCACATACATATGGCACAGTGTCACTTCAAGTGTAAACCTGGATGATTCCTGTCTAAAGTCAAGCTCACTTACTTGTGTCTTCCGTATCCTCAAATCCGCTGAAGACCTGTTCTGTCCTTCCTCCTGCTCGATGGTCTGCTGGATACCTGAAAGAAAAACACAGCAGACTCAATATAACATGTGACATAACAGTTAGTTCTGATTGGACGAGAGGTTTTCCACAAGTGGTGATATGGAGCATAACAGCACTGGGACGTTTAACTATATGTATCACTCCAAGTCTAATAATGATTAATTACACTAACTGTTGGTTAAAAGCATGGGTGAAATTACTGTTGGTCGGTACAGTCCGCAGTACTGAGGAGAGACCAGCTGCCTGCCAAAACCCACATTCAAAACCAGTCATAGAAAACAACAAAACACATCTGATCTTAAACAACACATTGTCTACTTTGTAAGGGCTTCTAAGTCATTCCAAAAAACCTCTGAACCATCCATGTTGTTTTGTTTACAGCTAACATAAGTTACAAAGCTAACTACTGTAATTTCTAACACAAGGCTGAATCCCAAATCCTTCTCAAACTCCTGATCAACAGCTCTACTTGGTGTGTGGAACAAGGGATTCTAATGTACACCCTAGATAACACACTAGGTTTCCATTTTACGCTATTTGAGATACATTTTGTAAGTTTCTCCAGATTCTCCGCCACCTTCATGGTTTATTCTCATCACCTTTTGGCTATATGGTACCAGTATGAATTTAAAACTACTTTTACCCCTTTTTAATTACTGTACACTGTCGGTCGCTAACAGTGAGTCGCCAGCTCTGCAAGTCGCGGTTAGTTAGTTCTCCAAGTCGTGGAAGGATAAGTGTTGGCAGAGCAAAATAATAATAATAATAAGAGGTTAAGAGGAAAATAATAATAATAATAAGAGGTTAAACAAATAAATCACAATCTATTGATAATAAATGGTGTTTGTGGATACAGCTATGATATCTTCAGTACACGGGCTGTGCCCTTGAGTCCCCGCCTGCATCATAACCGTGCTGATATTTAGCACAACAGTACTCTCTCTTATGTGATATTTCTTAATAATTTTTTAAGTCTGAACTTAAAACACCTTCTGCAATATTTGAAGACGTTCTTCTCATATTGTTTCAGTTCAATGCAGAATCTAGTGGTTTAAACTACATAGCGTACTTTGCTGTATAATCCCAGGATTCTGAGGGTATGGGCCTTTATTTATTATGAATTTATTATTACATTATTTACCACATTTAATTTAGATATGGGAAAAAATGTTGTGAAATAAAAGAAGAATTATAGCCTAATGTGTCCAGCACACTTCGACACTGGCATATTAATTGGGAACGGGACAAACAAACACACACATACAGTATAATGTGTTTGAAGTTCCCTGTTTATTATTAGCAAACAGAGAGTATTATAGCTTAAGTCCCATACAACAAAATAACAAAAGTCATTAACATGTAAGTCATAGGGAGACCCGAAGACAGACAGATGATAAGAACCACATTAACATTTTCTGGTGAGACAAAAGGGTTCCAGCGAGCCATCTGCATGTATATTCGTCTGGACAAGGGTTATAGGAAGTATTACCATTTAACAAATCACGTGGTGCAAAGAGGGGGTTGTTGTATGGACACTGAGGCATGGGAAAGTTTGTACACAATATCAGAAAATCTTACAAAACACAAAATATAAACAATATGATTCTACAGTAGATATCTGTATAGTGTCTTGGTTAATGTGATTGGTTTGTTCCCTGTGCGGTGTTATTCCAAGACCAGAAACACAGGTAAAGGAGGAGCAAGACGCAGGTGCTGCAATGACGCCATCTTCATCGGAGGCAGTGCAGCGACATCCTCACCAAAGGCAAGAGGCAAAGTAATGACTTCTTTACCAAGAGTGAAGCAACAACTCTGGCAGCAGTGTTCCTCTTCCCATACCACACTGCCTTGTTGCTAATCTTGGAGTAAACATAGACCTGGTGCACACAAATGTGGAACATACCAATGACAGGATAAAGTACTGTATGGAGACGGGACAAAAATAAAAGTGGTCTTTGCCATGGGAACCATGAATCTCTGACAATCCTCAACCTGCTGCTCAAAGATTCCTCGCCTTATTCTTAATATAAATTCTTGTCTTATTCTTTCATTGCAAGAGCAGTAATGAAGTATTCCATGGCCATAACTGTTATTGGTACAGCAGCAGTTAAATGTTAGTCAATTCACTGTGAGTGTGTATTGATGTGTGAGTACTGTACGTCATGCGTTGGTTGCTTGCACTGTACTTAAATAGAGGTGGCTCTGTACATGTTTGACAGGTCCTACAAGCTCATACTGTACATGACCACCATGTCAGCTCGTCAAATGACCAGCATCACTAGTCCTGGCCTTATCGTGTTCCCAAGTGTGTCTTTCCTCACAGGAGACAAACAATTATGTCAAATAATTGATGGAGTGCGGAAAAGCTCTGGTAGCTATCTCCATACTCATTCGAATGGACTACATTTGTCTGAAGTCGATGTGCAGCTGAATTCCTGACTCTGATTGGTCAGAAGACAGATATCCGATCAGATATCCCAAGACAACCAATATTAAATTATAAAAATAATTAACTGAAATATATTATATATGGATGTGGTGAAGGTTCTTGTATCATGTTTGTGCAACACAGGATAACGGAGGTGATCAGACTGCCTGCTTCACATCTGTAACCCTGGCCTCCCAGGAACTCCTTGAATGGCCCAAACATGTGGAAATGGCTTGGATAGAAGTCAGGATTGTATAGGGGATATGGTAATGACTCCCAGCCAAGTTTCTGTAATGTGCAACTAGTGTTCATGAATAATTGTGCGTACAGTTCCAAAGGACGTATGTGTCTCGTCCGTAAATTGGTGACAAGCAATCCGATGTCTTTTATCACGTGTTCCACTCAATGAATGCTCATGGGAATGACTGGAGTACCACTTCGGCAGGATCATTATTCACGTACCTGTATGTGCGGCTTTCTTTAAAGCATTGCCACCTTTCAAATGTTTTACTGTGGCTAAGAGTCTCATCACCGTACTGTGCTTGATGTCTTCTATAAATGTCAATCAGTTTGACAGTTTCATCACAAGGTTTTGCCTTGAACACCCATCATATAAGAGAAATAAAACACCTGACATGCTATACCAGGAAAACAGTCCAACAGTAACTTGAGTCATTGATTATTTTTTCTATAACAGCACACCCTGCTGTGTATTAATCTACTTAATATCATACCCATTTTAATTATTTTCAGTCCCACTGCTGTACACCCTGCCAAGGTCGAAATCTTATTCAGACACAAGACTGACAAGATTTCTATTCATGACAGCTGACACAGAAGTAAAGTGACAGCAAAAAAAAAAAGATAAATTTAAAAAATCCAGTCCTGACAGGCGCACATACAGTACATAAGAGCTGTGAGCATTAGGTTCTCAAAGTGAAGTCTTTAAACCCTTCAAGAGTCTCTGCTGTTCAGCCAGGAGCTCTGCAATTGCAACTATCAAAGTTATTGTAGTTGCTTTTTATTTATTATATCTATAAACTTACATGAAATTACAAATGGTGCAATCTAAAGACTAATTCATTTTAAAACATGTATAAACACTATCGCTCTTCAAGCACTGACTCACATTTGTGAGGCTTTATTCATCCATAGACGTAGGCTATTACTCATTCATTCGATAATGTTTCTTCAACATGCACTTAAATGCTTCCATGGAAACCTTTTTTCAAAAAGCTTTTGCATGAATGGTTAGAAGCATGTTTGACTCTCAGCTGTGTGAATGAGGCGAGTGTATTATGGGTGGGGATCAATTCTCAGGATTACTGGAAACGCATCCTCTTAATGAAGCAATGACATGATGGCACAACATCTTGGTGGCCACACTTACTGCATTTATTCCTGCACAGTTGTAGTGCTTTGCTGAAAATTATTGAAATGGATTTAATAAAATTTTATCAAAGGTTTCCACGCGCACCCACATTCCTTGAAATGCAGGACAAAGGTATACTACAGTACATTGCCAAAATCGAAGGGACAAATAACCACCACACCCATATGTGCCCATTCAAATTCCATAGGTATTAACATGGAGGTGGTCAGCCTTTGCTGTTATAATAACCTTCACTATTCTGGGCAGAGTTTATCTTAGATTTTGGAATGTGGCTGTGTGAATTTAAGCGTATTCAGCTAAAAGAGGTCTATTGAGGCCAGACACTGATGTTAGGATGCAGCTGATATTTCAGCCCACCCTAAACATGTTCAGTGGAGTTAAGGTCAGGGCTCTGTGCTGTACACTCCAACCTTGGTGAACCATGTCTTTGTGGATCTTCCTTTGTGCACAGGGACACTGTCATGCTAGAATGGGTTTGTGCTTCTAAAGAATACAAGGACATTCTTGACAATTATGACCTTCCAGTTTTGTGGCAACAGTTTGACAAAGACGAATACAAGTGTGATGGTCAGGGGTCACATCCTATGTTCATTCAAATTTTTATTGGAGTTTGGTCTGACTGATTACTAGATTTCCAGTGTTTCCTGAAACAATGTAACAAAATGTACTACAACATTAGTGTAAAAATGTAAAAACTATGGCAAAACTGTAGATATTGGTTACTCTCTACAGCAGTGTAGATAATAATACTGGCACTACTGTACACTGATCAACCATAACATTACAAAACAAAACATTATGACCAGTATTATGTAGGTGCTGGCCCCTTGGGCAAGACTTCTAGCGGTTCGCTTGATGTCTGGCACCAGGATGTTGGCAGCGGATCCTTTGTGTGCTGTGGGTTGTGGGGTGTGACCCCAGTGAATTGGACATGCTGGTCTAATGCATCCCTTGGGTGCTTGATCGAATTTGGATCAGGGGAACTTGGAGGCCAATTCGGCAATCTTGGCCTCTTTGCCCGCTGGGCCACATTCACGTCAGGTTGTGGTGCAGTGGTGTTCTGGTGCATTTCTGCCGTAGCCACCATTGATTTTTTCATTGATTTGTGCTGCATTGGCTTCTCTGTACTTGCCAAGCTGGTGTTTGGTCTGTTGGGCCATGGGCAGTGGTGTCAAAAGTATTCACATTCATTACTTGAGTAGAAGTATAGATACTAGGGTTCAAAAATACTTCTTTAGAAGTTGAAGTATTAACCCAAGCTTTTTTACTAAAGTAAAAGTGTAAAAGTACTGGTTTCACAACTACTCAACTACTTAAAGTATAATAGTAAAAGTACCGTGAGGGGCGAAAAAGCATTAAGGTCACGCATTCTGATCATAAAAGATGGGGGGGGGGGAGCGTTCTGATCATAAAAAATAGAGTAACGAGGCTATTTTTTAAATGTAAGGAGTAGAAAGTACAGATAATTGTTTAAAAATGTAAGGAGAAGTAAAAAGTCAGATGAAAAATAATTACTCCAGTAAAGTATAGATACCCAAAATTTCTACTTAAGTAAGGTAACGAAGTATTTGTACTTCGTTACTTGACACCTCTGGACATGGGTGTGCCTTCAGTGCTCCTGATCCAGTTACCAGTTTACTGGTGTATAATGGATAATCACTGTTAATGTGTTAATGTTCTGTGGTGCTAACCTTATGACTGATTTGTATAATAAATACACAAAAAATATGTGAGGCTTTTGATTTTTTTAAGAATAAGTATTTCTTTAAAAAAAAGCATGGTCTGCAAAGGAATTTAAGCAAACAACCATCCTCTTGGCTTATCATACTGTGAAATTTTTATAACAGTTCATCCCTAGTTCATTTAAAAGAAAAAAGCTGAAAGCGTTTGAAATAAAAAAAAATCTGAAATGAGATAACGCTGTTAAATCCTCTTTGCTAACAAGACAGAGTAATTGACACCAACTGTGCAATCCCAGACACAGTTTCTCAGAATAACAACAGAGGATCACAAAAGGAAGTAGTATTGTCGAACAGATCATCGCACTCTGCGCGCGTTTGTGTGTGTGTGTGTGTGTGTGTGTGTGTGTGTGTGTGTGTGTGTGTGTGTGTGCAAGTGCAAATGTCTGTCTGCTTGACTGGCCTAATAATCTAAACCAGACAGAACAGGGAAAATATCCCCATGTGGTTTCTTCCATCTCTCCCATATTATTGCACTCCTGTGCCAATTTGTGTGTCTCACTCCCTCCACCAATCAGCTCTTTCATTACTCTGTCATATGGCTGCAGCTGTGCTGTAGAGGCTAGAGACAGAGAAACACAGTGCCTCCACCATCACGTTAAGTATTCATCAGCTATCACACTGACAATAAGAGACGAGCACTTGATCGGTACCGGAAGGGACTCATTCTATTGCACTCGTCTCGGATGTCTCGGGTTTATTTACCTTTCTGAATGAAACTATAGAAATATTTTATATTTATTATCCAAGTAGGCAGTGTTGTGTTTAGATCGGATGTGTAAGGACTCACTCTTTAACTTGGAGCGCACTTTGTTAGCCAGCTTCTTGATGTCTGTCATCAGCTCCTCCAGTTCTGCTTTCGTTTCTGTGGGAAAATAGAGAAAAAGAAAAAAAAGACATTTAGATTTATTAAAACAGTCTTACTAAGAAGGGTCTTTTTTGCAGGCTATTATCTAATCTGTTAACAATAGTTGTGAATATTTTATATTAGAAAACCTGTCAGATAAAAATTTATATATATTTCTAAATATATATATATTTCCTTAAAAATATATGGTTAGGTTAGCGGTTAGCTCATGTTAGCCAGCTGGTACATTTAACCATTGAGGCTAGCTAGCTAATGTTACCAATAAAATTATCAAGATTTGTCCATACAATTCAATTCCTTTTAAAAACTGGCAGTCTTCCTTGAGTAATTAAGCTACGTAGCTCACATTGACACACTAGAAGTATAAATCATTAAAACAATCAAAAATTGTTAAATGTTGGCTATTGGGCTAGTGTGAAAGGTAAGCATTTACAAATGTAATATCCTCTCAGAAATCCTGTCGAACTAGCTTGAGTTTACCTAGCTAGTTAGCATTCCTAGTAAAAGGATCAACATTTGTGAATATGGTCATGATAGTTGATGTTTGTTAGCGGGCAAAGTGTTTGCATTAAATAATGTAACATTGATAGTGTTCAAGAAATCGTTATGTTAGCTAGCTAGCTCAGAAAATCAGTAACACACACACACATACAAATGGCAATGACTTCCCATTAGGGCTGCACGATATTAGGAAAATATGCGATATTGTTGTTGAATATTGCGATAACGATATTTCTTGCGATATAACATTTCCCTAGAGAAATGCTTTTTTTTTTTATTATTAGTGCCTTTTTTTTTATTTATTTATATGTAATGATCATACTAAAATAAACAGGTAATAGATATTCGTCTGATGTAATTAAATCTAATTCAGGCTAAAAAGAAACTATGTCAAGGAAGTTGCAAATATTTAAACTTCAAAACACTATGAATGACTTAAAACCCTCAGCAGATATTTTGACTTCTGGTTTGCTGTTACCATAGACCTGCCAACACAATATGAATTACTTGCAAAAATTACTTTTTATTTACGTGTAACCATACACTCATCAATAGTGTCTTAAAACAAGAGCATCTTTTAAACAAAATATTCTCTTTGGCTTGCCTATTTTTTTTGTTTTGTTAGTTTTTTTAAAATAAAAATAAATATTATTAAACAAAAATTAAATAAAAAAATGCGACCGGGGGTCACACACACACACACACACTCACTCCGCGACCGGCACTAGGACCCGGAAGTAAAGCGGGCGCAAACCAGGAAGTATAAGAGGAGTAAACAAACCACCTCATACAGCTTAGTTACTGAGTTCGCGCATGTCGGTTCAGATTGTTTACTTTCTGATTCGAGTGTGTTTATAGGACGCGGGTTAAATTTGTGCTTTTCCCTTGCTCCCCTTCTGTGAGAGTCCTTAAACTAATTCGCGTGGTTATCCTGCCTACTCGCTTGCTTCCGCGTTTGGGTTTACCGTCCACGCTACAAAGGGCTAACGCCTAATCGCTAAGTCTTCTGTCATCCTGGGTTAGTTCGCGACAGAATTAAGTATAAAGGTCAAATTTGGACACACAAATGCTTGGCACATAAAGTATTTATCGCAACTCTTTGCGATGTGTTTATAGCACATGCCATTATCGCGATAACGATATTTCCTCCTAATCAATCATTTATAACAATATATAATCATCAACATTTATAACAATATAGCACTGATTTATAGCTCCATTGTGTATTAATTGTTCTGTAGAAACCTAGTTGATTACCTTAATGAATAGATGGCAATAATGATACTGTCATATAAACTGATGGCTGTAATGTCACTGCTGTATAAAAAAAAACATATTGTTTTATATGTTTAGATGGTTAACCAGAATATATGGTTATAATGTTGCCATATAGATAATGAGTAGTATTAAAGTTGCCATAGACATGGATGGCAGTAATAAGGCTGTCATTTGAATAGTAGGCGGTAATGAAGCTGCCATATGAACAGATGGCGGTAGAAGATGGCATACTGTATAAATAGATGGCAGTAATAATGCTGATATATAAATAAATTGAAGTAATGAAGCCACCATATGAACAGATGGCAGTAATAAAGCTGTCATATGAATAGATGGCAGTAATGAAGCCTTCATATGAATAGATGGCAGTAATGTCACTGCTATAAGAATAGTTTGATAGACTGTGGTAATGTAACTGCCATATGAATAGGTGGCAGTAAAGAAGCTGCCAAAACTAAATGGAAGTAATTAAGCCTCCATATAAATAGATGGCAGTAATTAAGCTGCCAAATGAATAAATAGCAATACATAAGCTGCCAAACTGTATGAATAGATCACAGTAATGTCACTGCCATACTGTAGAAGTAGATAGCAGTAAAGTTGCTACCCTGTGAAAACATGTCAGGACTATCGCTGCCATAAGAATAGATGTAATGTTCTTGTCCTATAAAAGATGGCAGTAATGTCACTGCCGTATGAATAGGTGGCAGTCCTAAAGCTGCCATATGAAGAGGTGGCAGTAATGTCACTGTCAAATGAATACAGTACATGGCAGTAATGTTACTGCCATATAAACAGATGGTAGGCTACTATGAAAATACATGAAGCTGCCATATGAATAGCTGGCAGTAATGTGGTTGCCATCAAAATATATGGCAGTAGTGAAACTGCCATATGAATACTGTAGATGACACCAATGAGGGTGTAATATGGATTTATACAGCATTAATGAAGCATGAACAGAAGGCAGTAATGTCTCTGCCATATACTGTATGTAAGTATATTGCTGCCATTTAACTAGATGGAAGTACTGTAATAAAGCCGCAATCTAAATAGATGACAGTAACAAAGTGTCATGTAAAGAGATGGCAGTAATAAAACTGCCATAAGAACAAATGGCAGTAGAAGCTGCCATATGAATAGAAGGCAGTAATGAAGCTGCCATATGAATCAATGGCAGTAATGAAGCTGCCATATGAATCGATGGCAGTAATGAAGCTGCCATATGAATCAATGGCAGTAATGAAGCTGCCATATGAATCGATGGCAGTAATGTTGCTAACCTGTGAAAAGCAGTACTAAAGCTGCCATATGAATATATGGCAGTAATTTCGCTGCCTTAAGAATAGATTGTAGTAATGTCACAGCCATATGCCAGATGGCAGTAATGTCCCTGGTCATATGAATAGATGGCAGTGCTAAAGCCGCCATATGAAGAGATGGCAGTAATGTCACTGTCAAATGAATAAATGGCAGTAATAATACTGCCATATGAAGAGATGGCAGGCTACTATGATAATACATAGCAGTAATGAAGCTGCCACATGAATAGCTGGCAGTAATTCGGCATTACTGCCTACTATTCAAATGAAGTTTCCATATGAATAGATGACACTTAAAAGGGTGCCATATGGATATATACAGCACTAATGAAGCTGCCATATGAATACATGGCAGTAATAAAGTTGCCATATTTGTAAGTGTGTGAGCATAAGGAAACATGCGGCCCCATAATGAGCAGGAACATCACAGATGCCATTAACAATCTATCTCTAGACATCACTTTGTTATCTACTTATTATAAGATTCTCAGTTGTCAGACCATCTATTTCAAGATTTTTCTCCAATTACTTTTCTTGATATTGTTTTATCATTTGCTCATTTCTCTTTCACAGAGGAAGGAGACTGGAACAGACAAGCTAACAGACGGGTGAGGTCAGGCTGGAAGCTTGCAGATGACACAGCCATGTTATATAAGAGACAGAGTTAAAGAGACTGTTCAAACAGAAGGGAGCCAACCCATTAATCAACTTTCAGCTAACTGATAGAGAGGACAGAGAGGGGACAGATGAGAACCAATGCAAAGAGATGCACAGAGACAGAAATAGATCAAGGCACACATTGAGAAACAGATTGTGTGTGGAGAGAAAAAGAAATCCCGAATTCTGAACCTTCTGCAATAATTTACTAAATTGATTGAAATATGTTTTATTAGAATTGCTGAAAATCTGGTTTAAAATAAATTACTATTATTATTATTTTGCTTTTACAGGAATGAATTAGAGATGTACGAATGTGATTAAAACAGATGTTTCAAATACAATAAAAAAGTATTTGAAACATTTAAAAACCTAATCATCCTCTACTTACTATAGGTAACATGTCAAACAAGTTTCATTTATGTTTGCATGTCACTATGATGCACAATATAGTGGCCAATTTACAGTATAGTGTAAAATGATTCCTCATGCTCCCAGAACCACTCACAAAGTTAGTCATGGAATATTCCTCTGCCAACCGTAAAGAAAAACTCTTTTATTGCCCCATAACCTTGTTGAATCTAGACCTGACCAACTGAAGCAACCCCAGATCTGTCTCCAGAGGTTTGTACAGTGGACACTATGCATGATGGGTTCATTGCTTCATATGCTTCCCTTATTACTCTGATGCACTTACATCTTTATGCTTCATAATAAAGCCTTTTTCTACTGATATCATCACCAATAATTGGTTTTCTTAATTATACACAGCTGTTTAGTCCCAATCCTGTGAGTTCTTGACACTTTGTGTGTAAAAATCCGCTTGGCCCGTCCATTCTTCATGTAATTGAGCTGAATCACATCTGGTCCTTTAACACCTAGACACTAGACAGTATTCAGCTCCCCCTTGCGACTGTACATTTTTGAAAGCATCCCAAACACCAGTAAATTCACACAAGAACTTTCATTATTTTACAAATTTTCTGTATGTTTCGTGGTATTTCTGAAGTATAATGTTGGTAGGAGGTCGAAGATCTTTGGACTTGAAATCCCATAAGCCCCTTTGGCAAAGGGCCCCAGCTGTAGCTCACTGTGGCAATATGATATAATTGGAGCATCTGCGTGTGTGCCTATGAATGCCAGCTGACATTTCTGACAGCGCAGCACTGTCAGAGGAGATGAGTGTGTGTGTTAATGGGAAGAAAATTACCAGCACTCCATCCCTGATTTATAGTGCATATACGTACAATCCAGAGGGATTTACTGAGATCTGTAGGTCCTGTTGATACTGGAAATGTACAATACTAATAAGTTAGCAGCAGGAATGTTCTGGGACATGTAGAGCAAATGTGTTTCCAACAAAACAGCAACAGACATGAGCTACTGTATAGAGACAACTAGGAAAAATTTGTAAAGAGATGCAGCCAAATATTTACAGACATACAGTATTTTGCTTCCAAAGACACAGACCTTCTTGTATTTTTAATGCAGTGTTGAGGAATAGTTTCGGACTTCAGGGAACTGCACATTTTGGCACTTTTTCGTCTTGGCTTCATTTTTCAGAACTGGAGGTTGCCCCTTGATAACCAGACACATGGACTCATGGGTAACCATTCTCTGATGATTAAGAGGTCTGGGAACAAGATCAGCATCAAGCTCATAAACAAACACATACACTTGCATTTTCAGAATTGCAAACAAATTACACTGTGTGAAAATAAATTTGTTGTCAGGCTCAAATGACTAAGTGGGAACTGGAAAGATTCCAACTTCCCAAAAAGGAAAAATCCATTTGAAATTTCAACAGGTCGATGCTGACCACCAAATTACGCTTGTGCTGGCACAGAAGCAGAGCACTTACTTTCAATTTCAAGCTTAAGACATAAAGATTATTGATTATATGAATTCTTGGGGCAAATCCGTAACGGCAATGAATAAAAAAGACCTGATTAACAATTTACTGCTGCTACTGAGCACCAGCTAGTATAAACATTGGTGATATTGGATTGAATCACTTTGTATGTGTACACAGTATACCTGTAACTCATGGGCAGGAAAGAAGAAAGTAGATTTGTCTCTATGTACAGTATGTTAATGAAGTAGCATAGCATCCCCGAAATGTACTAATACTGTATAATCTCCGTCATAACTGACTGATCGGGATCAGCATAATTACTTTCAATTAAACGTTAATGAGAATTAAATCTAACTGTTTGGAGAGATGAACAAAAAGCAAACAACAAACAGTGATTTTTAATCACTGATTTAATCGTTTAAGTCAGAGGAGTGTAATTATGAAAATTTGCTTCCTGGTGTTGCTCACTTATGGCATTGCATGCTAATTCATGAAGAGTGTGTAAACAATAGAGGGCTTATTTCTAGCAGATTTAGATTTTAAAGGTACCATATTGTACTATTTCTTTAATAAGTTAACAGCTGAAACAGCGTTTACAGTAGATTATCAATTTTTATCATACATTAAACCCCCTTTATTACATTTGCTGTTTCAGTGTTTATGTGAATGAGCTCCCGCTTAACTTAGCCCCAACAGACTGGAGCACAAATAAGCATCCTGGGTGGAGCTGAGAATCAAGATAATCTTTTATGAGGTCACATTAGGAAAGATCACATGTCAAACATAAAAAAATCTAATTGGCTTCTTTAAACCATTACATTTGTTTTCTCTAACAATGACTAAAAAGTACATTTGCATAAAGGTCCTGTTTAATGCATTTATGAGAGGATGGAACCGGATTAAGGTGTGTATCATTGATAAACACTGTACAGTAGGTGTGTGTGAGAGCAGTGCAACAGCTGGCGCACATCATTGATAGATGGATTTAATGCAAAAGTGAAATGCAACCTACGGTACAGCACAACCCATAGCTGTTTTTTTTTATACATTACCACACATTTTTATGTTAATTCACCGTTCAACTGGCCCCAAAGGAACACCAAAACACTCATACGGAGTGCATACACAACTCGGTTCGAGCAGCACTTCAAGCAATGAAATGTAAAAGACCTGAAATGAAGAAGATGCTAGCGGCAGAAGAGTCACAACCGAATGAGGGCTTTTCATTTCCCTGCTCATTACAGGCATCCTTGGAATTGCCTCAGGGCTCAAAACACAACTGTAATATATGACTGCGTCACAAAGGGAGACTGAGCATTGCCTCTTTACTCTGAGTGCACCATTACTGATTTTCTATTATTTATAGATGTACAGCTTGTTCACCTTACACCTCAGAAATTGGAATGAGAGCCGAAAATTAACGTTAAATAAGCTTTAATTAGTCCATGCAAACATTAGCAAAAAGAAAAAAGATATGCGTCTTAGTGTGTTTGATTATTATATTTCTCTATGTATCAATGTTACATGAATTTGAAGCTAAAACACAAGAATAACCTTCTACATTTCTTTGTGCATTTACGTATCAAACCTTAAGGTACTGTAGAGCATTGCACTAGAAATGCTAAATAGTGAAAGTCAGGTTTGTAACATATGATAAAATAAAAAGGACTACAGTACAGTGTCTTCTGAACTCGATTTAAAAACATTTATATGTTATTTGTTGGAAACACTATGCTTTCCTGACTAAAAGACATTTTAATAAATAAAATATCCAACAGTAGCTTCTTACACAAATTGTTAATTTTTTTATACTTTTTCCTATAGTAAGGGCTAATTCACAGATATTTGGAAGTTGAACATTACATACCTTTTGAGGAGGGCTCTACGCTGGAATAGAGTGATGTTAATTTAATTTTATCGCGTGGTTTGGAGTGTCTTATTACCCCCTATACCGCAGCAACTTGCTGAGAATCACCATTGAACAATGTCATGGGCTTAATGGTTTATAGTTACATTTATTTGGAATTAGAGTCGTGGCAAAAAGGACTGAACAAAAAAGAAAAATATAATTATATAAAATAATTGTAAACTAAGTGCAAACAAAATCTCAGCAGCGAAGCTGAAAAAAATGAGCAGCCAAAAAAAAATATTTAGCACTGAAATTGAAAATATACAGGAGAGAACCTGAAAAACAGCAGCAAAACTGAACAACGTTGCACAGAAACTGAAAAATTTAGCTGCAAAAGCACTAACGCACAGTTCAATGTTAAATCAGTATCTCCTAAAATAAATAATAACTTTTTCACCACATTACCCCAATTTTTACATGATGTGGATCAGTGTTTCCTCAGGCCTCCTCTGAGAAAGCTACAGCTAGAATTACCTCCTGTTTTTCGCTCGACTTAAAACTTATAGTATTGCCTTTAAAAAGATATTTGATTAATGTTACATCCCATATTCAGTCGATTTTTTCTGGTTATATCGTGATTTTATTGGAATTTCAAAACTTCAACAACAAACCAAAATAAGAAAGAAGAGCGTCTCTCTTCCACTTCGGTGCCTGTTTGATCATTTGGATGCCATTTTGTTAATGAAGTGTGATCTAATGATCATAAGACCACATGACATCAGGGCTTGTAGACAATACAAGTCATTAGAATCACACCAAGGTGTTGATACATTTTTGCTCTCCTAACATGAAATTTTTATTAGTAATTTTAATCAGGAAACTTGGAAAAAATATTAACAACTTCCCCTTGATAAACAAAAATGGTGCTTTTATTGAATAATGTACTGTATTTATTTATTAAAAAAATTTTTTATTTAGATATTATTCAGAAAAAGATGCTCAGTTCACCACTTTATCTTAAAGGAAAAGAGATTAGTTTGGAGAAAAGAGTTATTATACCTATATTATACCCCACGTTTTTATACATGAACTTTAAACCCTCAAATGTTTCAAACTGTAACATGTCTAAATGATTTATTTAAAAAAAAGAATCCTTAATCCTTGTAAAAAAATTTGTTGCGAGTTAGTTCTTCGCTTCTGTAACTGTATTTAACCGTATATTAACTGTATATTAATGAATATTTAATTACCCTTATTCTGTTACAGTATATACTGCACGTGGTACAGTATAATCGCATTAAAGCACCTTAATGTACAGTTCTTAGATTATCTACCTGACTACACTAATGCACACGGCTAAAACAGAGTGTTGGTGCTGATTAGATTTTTGTTTTAAGTTATACATATAGTACAGAACATATTGCATAAACTTCAAAAGCTACTTCCCTTGTTTTTGAGAAATAATTTTATATGTGGCCCCAAAAATGCAGCATTATACTGTCTCACTTCAAACAATTTTCATTTAAAATGCAAATTATTTAATATTCTTTATATGTATTGAACTTAAAATTAGAGTAAGCTTTTAGAAGCATATGACTTGTAAAAGTATTTGCTTAAAGTAAAGCATTTAAGGATTTTAAGTTAAAGGATTACAAATTACTAACAGTGGTTTTATTTCACTGCTCCAAATTAGATACACACCTCATGAGAGATGGTTTTTGGTAAAAGCTTAAAAAGCTGTAGTGTCTGTAACCATGTCCAATTCATGTTGCAATATCTTAACAATTTCACGTTTTAGAATAATTCTTTTTCAGGTTTATGTCTTTTCATGTGAAATCTAAATTGGCCAAGTTTTATCTGAATGACAATTAAGATCATTGAAAGATACAGTACTACAGGTACATAAAAGGACATGAAATTGTCTTTAGCAAATGTGTTTCTTTTTATCTCATAAGAATAATTGTGCATGCATAATTACAAAAAGCTGAACATGGATCAAGAGATAAGAAGCATCAAGTATTATGATAAAATGGTGTTATATGCTCCTATCTACAGTATATGCTCCGACCCACTTTTTTATAGAGGCAGATCGGTCTCATAAATAATTCACATAAAAGACCCAATGTTCAGATGCGTAACCCAATTCACATGCACGAAAAAAAATATTTTCACAAAAAAAAAAACCTCACATGTAGGGCTGGGCCGATAAACGATATCATATCGAATCGCGATTTATTTGATTTTAAAAACGATGAAAAGCTCTAGACATTTTTTGCTTGATATAGATTAATCTAAGAGCCAATCACACAGCAGAACAATACGACAACAACCAAACAGCGTGCAGTTTGCTCGTGCCAAGTTAATTTCCTACCGCACTTTGCGAAGCAAACTTGACACCAGGACGACAACAACAAAAAAAATTAGTGAAAAAAAAGTGAATCTAACCTCGAGTTATCATCCAGAGGTGTTGAAATTGTCGACAAAAAAGGTAACACGAACTCCGTTATATGAACGCATCACCCAAACGACCATACTGAGAGCATGAAAATGCGGGCCGATGCTACTCCGTCAACTAGCAGGGCTAGCAGTGGGGCTGTACCAAAGCAGATATCGATCGTGCCGTCTTTCATGGCCATTACACCTTATGAAAGGTGTTCCAAAAGGAGCAAGGATATAACCAGCACACGAGGCTGAAGTTAGCTCCTTATTCGCAGCCTCCGATTCGTTTGGCTTCTTATTGTGCAGCGTCTCATTCTGCGGCTGAAGTTTAGCTCCTTATTCGCCTCGTTACTAACGGGAGTGTTCAGGTTGGCGAAAGCTGCGCAGTTTATCAATAAAACGTTATTTTGGTGGCTTAAACCATTCTGGCCAAGCAAATATGAACTATACAACACCTATCAGGTACCCAACTATATAGTAAAAGTGAAATTGTCCTGGCCCAGATTGATAGCTGCATAATTCATTCCATTTTTGTTGTCATTACATGCTTAAGCCATTATGTCAGTTTATTGGGGCCGTGTGAAATAGCCTTCATTTAACTCTGAATTGTGGGATAAAAAGACAGCCCTAGTGTGTGTGGTCATAATGTTGTTTCTCATTATTGTTTAAAAATCTCAAAACATTGTAATATATCATCACAAGATATTTTTTATCACGCAAACAAGTATTTTTTTTAAATAAATCTTTGCCTTGTAAAGATTCTGAGCATGTGCCTATAGTATCTTAATTTTTAAGGCCAAATCTGTCATCTGTTTTTGTTAATAAATTATACTTTAAAATTTAATTTAATGAACCCTTTAATTTTTGTGGCTTCAGTCATTGTTGGGATTCTCTTTTAAAGCTGTCAGCATTAACAGCTTATATCGAAATATATATCGTTATCGTTCAATATGGGCCAAAAATTATCGAGATTACTTTTTTGCCATACCGCCCAGCCCTACTCACATGCATAAAAAAATATTTTTTTTTTCATAATATACAATTCACATATGTACAACTGTGTAAAAATCTTTGAATGTTTAAAAATTTACGAGTGCATCATGAACTGATTCATGAACGGATTTGTGTGTATGTAATTTTGAGACTTTCAACGTGCCTGCAAAGTGTCAAAAATACAGCATTCATACTCTTTAGCCAATCAGATGCGACCTCACCATTCAACCAATCACAGCCCTCCAGGAGCGCTCGAGTAGCTCAACTTTGCACACCTTTTGCACAGTCTGAGTTAATTACAATTGAAATCAAGTTTTACCGACTCAAAACAAGAACAGGATGCACATCTAAGTTATTACTTTATTACATAACGTTTAATTAATGAACTTCGCCACAGTTAATAACACAGTTAACCAGTTTATCATTATTGTAAACACTTCACCCTCATTACATGTTTGTCAATCAAGACAGTCACAGTTTTTAATTTGGAGAATAGATGTTTCTATGCGTCACAGTGTATTCTGTTATATCTGAATGCCACCAGATTTGCTTTTATTTCATTAACAGCTCAATTGTGTATAACATAATGGATTAAAGCTGCACGATTGCAAATTTGCTTTGGTGCTGTCACTGATTCATTCATTCATTCATTCATTCAAGAGATTAGTTAAAAATATTTATTTATCCAGTAATGCAATAAGTAAAGCCTTGAGTCTTGTGGGAGAATTAGGTTTATTGTAAAGAATCGAAAATCATGGCTCTCAATTTATCCATTCATGCAGCTTAGAGTGAATTATCAATAATTATAAAAGACTGCTTCAACAGGTGAGTGAATTGATAAAATAATATAACACCAGCATTACATAGCAGCTGGCAAAACCTTGAAAAAAATATATATATTTGTCTGATCCACTGACACTGTATGAGGTTGCTTAGATTTGAAAGGGCTGTCATGACATCTGGAATATGTATCATTTCATCCAGGGCACCAATAACCACCAGCTCCTGTCTGCAAATGAACTGTAGGTAGTCAATGTTCAGTGGCTGTGTCTCCAAGACATGAACCAAATGATCATGAAGTTATTGAAGAATGAACTGCTGGAGAAATTCCAAAATTATTAAAAAGAAAAGATGTATTTCAATGTACAGACAGTAAGTTATACCATTTAGAATAAATGTTTTGAATCATGCTGCATATCTTGTTCAAATCATTGTTTCATCGTAGTTTCCACATAAAGTACAACATGATATACAGTATGTATTTATTGGTGTAAAGTAACTGTAAGTTCAAACACCAGTTTAGAAAGTCATAATAAATGATCAATTCACCACTCAAATTCTAAAGACAATAGTCAGTCACATGCTATTTTTACTATGCTGAGTGTTTGCATTGTTTCATTTAAAAATTAAAAACTGTGAGAAACATGTAATGAAGGTGAAGTGTGTTAGTACTGTGTTATTTTCGGTGAAGTTCATTAATTAAACATTATGAAATAAAGTAATAACTTAGACGTGCATCCTGTTCTCGGTTTGAGTAGGTAAAACTTGATTTCCGTTGTAATTAACTATGTCTGAGCAAAAGGTGTGCAAAGCTGAGCTACTCAAACGCTGAGTAGTGATCAGATGAGGTCGCACCTGATTGGCTAAAGTACTGTATGAGTGACGTATTTTTGAGACTTTGCTGGCTCCAACATGCACACACATAAATCCAGCGATATTCACACACGTGAATTTCGATTTTCACATGCACAGTTCATGATGCACTCGTAAATTTTAAACATTAAAATTTTTACACAGTTTTACATATGTGAATTGTATATTATGAATAAATACTGACGTGCATTTTTTATATATATACACACTGGAGATCAAAATTAGTGAACAATTTATAAACAATTGAAGAATTCTGAAATAATGTCATCTTCACTGCTCAACAGTTGAAGGAGTTTTTGTCCTGTCTATACCATGCTACCAGAATACCTTTTCCACAATATACAGTAACTAAGGCATTTCAACAAAAAACATTATTTTTTGCATTAACCTCCCAGTTATTGGTGTTAATCTGGCACATGGTGCTAATTTCCTTGATTACCTGTCAACCCCTATTTAACTGGTAGTCTTAAACTTCCAGTTTCACCGACTCTGCAAGAAGGTGGGCCGTTCTAAAGTGACTGAAAGTCTCCGGCAGCAGGTTGTCCAGATGAAGGCCAAAGGGACGTCCCTATCAGCCATAGCAAGACAAGTTGGTCGTTCCAAATCTGTCATTTCAAGAATATTGAATCTTTACAACATCACTAACTTATTCAAGTCCCCCAACAAGGCTGGTCGTCCATGGAAGACAAATACAAGAGAGGACAAGATACTGCGGAGGATCTCAATGGGCAATCGTTTCCACACTGCAGCTGGAATTGCTCACCAGTTCAGCGCTGAACAGGGTAAGGATCTGTCTCGTCATACTGTGTCTTGACATTTAAGAGCATTTGGACTGAAAGCCCACTCTGCATTGACCAAACCTCTCATTAGCAGAAAGAATCAAAAGGCTAGACTAAGCTTTGCTGAGGAGCATGTTGTGTGGACAAAGGAGAACTGGTCCAAAGTTCACTTCAGTGATGAAAGCATTCCTTAATTCATTCATTCATTTTCTGTACCGCTTAATCCTGTGTTCAGGGGGACCTGGAGCCTATACCCGGAGGTGATGAAAGCATGTTTAATTTATTTGGGTCCGATAGGAAACTGTTATGAGGGTTAGCTTCAATATGGCGCCCCTCGGTGTATTATACATATGGGAGCCCCAACGCAGGACTCGGAGTGGGCGTTGGGCCGTGGATTGTTTATTTCGCTAGGGACTGGTTGATTCGCGTGAACACCACGCAGCGTTATGAAGGGAATGAAGGCCCGCTTATGTCGGCGCGGGCCACCGTACTTCTCGTACTTCAAAGGTAGGTAAATTATATTAGTGCTTTATGATTCACTTCTCTTCTCACCTTCTCTTTCTATCTCTATTTCTATCTTTCTATTTCTTTTCTTTTCTATCTTTCTATTTCTTTTCTATCTTTTGATTTCTTTTCTATCTTTCTATTTCTTTTCTATCTTTCTATTTCTTTTCTATCTTTCTATTTCTTCTCTTTTCTATCTTTCTATTTCTTTCTCTCTCTTTCTTCTCTTTTCTATCTTTCTATTTCATTTCTATCTTTCTCTTTCTTTTCTATCTTTCTATTTCTTCTCTTTTCTATCTTTCTCTTTTCTTTTGTTCCCTATACCAGAGCCACGCTCTCGTACCTGGTGCTATCTAATGTTCGCACAGCGTGCGCTGGTTTCTGGGAACTTAAATATCCTACTGGCCAGGTGTAGCTCGTCTCTGTTGATTGCCAATGCTGCGGGGTTGCCTAGCAACCGCCCGTCGCATGTGTGGCCGTGTTACAGTACCCCCCCGTCTAGGAACGACCCCTGACGTTCCTGTGCCAGCCCTACGGCTAGCCCGGAAGTCTCTAATAAGTTCGTGGTCTAGTATGTGCCGGGCTGGCACCCAAGAGCGCTCCTCGGGACCATACCCCTCCCAGTCCACTAGGTACTGTGTGGCACCCTGGACCTGTCTGGAATCCAGGATACGTCGAACTGTGAAGGCTGCCGACCCGTCAATCATACGTGGTGGAGGTGGAGGTGGAGGAGGTTTGGGGGCCAAGGTGCTGCAGAGTACTGGTTTTAATCGTGACACATGGAATGTAGGGTTGATCTTCATTGACCGGGGGAGAGCCAAGCGGTATGCCACAGGATTAATTCTTCTCATGATTTTAAACGGCCCAATGTACCGGGGGGCCAGCTTCCGTGACTCAAGTTTTAGTTGGAGGTCCTTGGTGGACAACCAGACCCGTTGCCCTATACGTAAGGAGGGTCCTGCCTGTCGCTTTCGATTTGCCGTGAGGGTTGCCCTGCGTCTGGACACTTGTAGGGCGGCTCGGGCCTTCCTCCAGGTCCGACGGCACCGCTGTACTAAGGTCCGTGCCGCGGGGACCCCTACCTCAGGTTCCTCCTCTGGGAACATGGGGGGGGGGTACCCAAATTGGCACTCAAATGGTGACATGCCCAGGGAGGAGTGCCACAGGGTGTTACGGGCATACTCTACCCACATCAGGTGGTCCGACCAACATGACGGGTTGGAGGAGGTTACGCACCTGAGGGCACGCTCTAAGTCCTGATTCACCCTCTCTGTTTGCCCGTTTGACTCGGGGTGAAAGCCCGATGTCAAGCTGGCTGTGGCCCCAATAAGTTTACAGAACGCCCCCCAAAACCGGCTCGCAAACTGCGGGCCCCGGTCAGAGACCAGGTCGGTTGGGATGCCATGTACCCGGGCCACCTGATGGAGGACCAACTGTGCTGTCTCCTTGGCCGATGGAAGTTTTGGCAAGGGAATACACTTACAGGCTTTGGAGAACCGATCTACGATCACCAGAATTACCGTGTTCCCCTTGGAGGGGGGCAGGCCCGTAACAAAATCCAAGGAGAGATGGGACCACGGACGCGACGGTATAGGTAAGGGGCGCAGCAGTCCGGCAGGCCGTGTACGGGGTTCCTTGTTCTGTGCGCAGGTCGGACACGCTGCCACATACGCCCGAACATCCTTCTCCATGCTAGGCCACCAAAGGCGCCGACGAAGAAACTCAAGTGTCCTAGTAGTGCCCGGGTGTGCCGTAAATGGGGACGTGTGACCCCATGCAAGAGCTTGGGCACGGGTGTTGGTAGGAACATATAGCTTTCCGGGGGGTCCTCCTCCCGGATCTGGCTCCTGTCGCTGTGCCTGCTTGATCCTTTGTTCAATGGCCCAGCGTACGGGGGCAAGGATGCGTGGTGCTGGGATGATGTTCTCGGTTCCTGGCTCTTCTACGGGAGGATCCCATTGGCGCGAGAGGGCGTCTGGCTTGAGATTCTTTGAGCCCAGACGGAACGAGAGCACATAGTCAAACCGGGAGAAGAAGAGGGACCATCTGGCCTGTCGAGGGTTTAAGCGTTTGGCCGACCGGATATATTCTAAGTTTTTGTGGTCGGTCCAGATTAGTATTTGCTGTTTGGCCCCCTCCAGCCAGTGTCTCCACTCTTCTAAGGCCAGTTTTATGGCAAGGAGCTCCCGATCTCCAATGCCATAATTTCTCTCCGCCGGGGTTAGGCGGTGTGAGAAGTAGGCGCAGGGATGTAGTTTCTGGTCCTCCCCGGAACGCTGGGAGAGAACAGCGCCCACCCCCACATCGGATGCGTCTACCTCCACTATGTACTGGGTCTCTGGGTCCGGCATCCGTAAGACTGGGACTGTGGTAAGCTTTGCTTTTATAGCCTGGAAGGCCCCTTGAGCCTCCTCTGTCCATTTAAATCGCCCTGGGTTCCTCTTTGTGAGGGTGCTAAGTGGGGCCGCCAGGGTGCTAAAGTTGCGGATGAAGCGTCTGAAAAAATTGGCGAACCCCAGGAAGCGCTGAACTGCCCGAAGCGAGGTAGGACGGGGCCACTGGGCCACAGCCCTTATCTTGGCCGGATCCATTTGAAGGTGGCCCCTGGATACCACAAATCCCAAGAAGGAGGTGGAGGTTGTGTGGAACTGTGACTTCTCCAGCTTAACATATAGATGGTTCTGCTGGAGAAGTTGCAGCACCCGGCGTACGTGAGTGATGTGCTCTGGCAGAGAGTCACTGAAAATTAAAATGTCATCCAAGTAGACAAAGGTGTAGAGGTTAAGCGTCTCCCGGAGTGCCTCGTTAATGAACCTCTGGAACACTGCTGGTGCATTAGTCAGGCCGAATGGCATTACCCGGTATTCATAGTGCCCTGACGGCGTAATAAACGCCGTTTTCCATTCGTCCCCTGCTCTGATGCGGATTAAGTTATACGCACTCCGTAAATCTAACTTGGTGAACCACTTCGCCCTTTGCAGACACTCAAAGGCAGAGTTCATCAGGGGCAGGGGATAGCGGTCCTTTAGGGTGATCGCGTTTACCCCCCGATAATCTATGCAGGGGCGGAGGCCCCCATCCTTCTTCTTTACGAAGAAGAAACCCGCCCCTGCGGGGGATGTGGACGGGCGAATGAATCCCAGGGACAATGCCTCCTGGATGTACTCCTCCATGGCCGAATGTTCAGGAGAAGACAAAGAGTAGAGCTTTCCCCTTGGTGGGGTCGAACCTGGAAGCAGGTTGATCGCGCAGTCAAAAGCTCGATGGGGAGGAAGCTTTTGGGCCCCCGACTTAGAGAATACTTCTGCCAGGTCCCAGTAATCTTTGGGGACTGCCGAGAGATCGACCTGATGGGATGGCTGCACATCTGGGGTTCTAATCCCTTTAAAGCAGCTCTGTGCGCAGCGGGTGCCCCACACTGAGACAGAGCAGGTTAGCCAATCAATACGGGGGTTGTGCTCTCGCAACCACGGAAACCCCAGTACCACCTGGAGCTCCGGTACGCGGGTAATTAAGAAGGTAATCCGCTCTGCATGTTGCCCAATACGTAGTATTAGTGGGTCAGTCTCATGTGTGATCGGCCCGGATTCGAATAACTGACCGTCCAGGGCCGCCACTGGAATGGGAGCGGAGAGAGGGTGGAACGGAATAGCCAATCTCCGCACCAGTTCTCCATCTATAAGGTTACCCGCTGCTCCCGAATCTACAAATGCTTTTAGGCGGGTGGTGGAGGCTCCCTCCCAGGTGATGGTGATAGAGAGGAAGAGCCCTGATCGCTGAGGGTCTGGCCTTTGGGTCACTGTCGGTCCCCCATCCGAGAGTGACCCCCCCCTTTTGGCTTATTCAGCGGACAGCGCCCCTGGTGGTGACCAGGCCTGCCACAACGGAAGCAACCCGAATGAAGCCGAGGAGTCTCTGGGATCTCTGCGGCCCCTAACTGCATGGGCTCTCCCAGGTCTACCTCCCGTTCTAACTCTCGCTGGGGAGAGATCGGCTCTACCCTGTAATTCCCTGCGCGTTCCGCCCTCCGCTCACGGAGGCGGTTATCTATTTTTATGGCCATACTATACAGGGCTTCTAAATTCTCGGGTGGTTCGCGTACTGCCAGCTCATCCTTGAGCCTCTCCGAAAGGCCTTGAATGTACGCGTGCTTCAGAGCTTCAGCGTTCCAGCCTGAATTAGCAGCTCGTGTCCGAAATTCGATGGTATAATCTGCCACTGACCGGCCCCCTTGCCGAATGCGAAGGAGAGGCGAGACTACACCGCTAGACAGATGTGGATGGTGAAAGGTGGCCTTGAGTACCTCTATGAAATCATTTGCCGTAGTGTGTGCTGCTAGGAGGTTTTGCCACACTGCGGTAGCCCACTCCAGGGCCCTTCCCGTCAATAGTGATATCATAAATGCTATCTTGGCTCTCTCAGTGGGAAATTGGGATGGTTGCATCTCAAATACTAAAGAGCACTGGAGTAGGAAGGCACTGCATCTCTCAGGTTCCCCGGCATAAGGCTGGGGAGTAGGTAATCTCGTTTCGGCCACCAGGGGGGGTGCTTGTGCTACGGTAGCGGCAGCGGGAGCCGACCCCGGAAGTGATTTCGAGGTCAGCGGCAATCCGGAAGTGCCCTGTACCCCGATTCGCCCCTGAATCTCGTCTAAGCGCTGCGAAATGCCCTTTAGCTCTGAAACTAATTCGGTCAGCGCGTTTTCATGTTTGCCGATCATTCCCGCCTGACCGGTCACTATTTCGCGTACCCGCTCCAAATCCGCGGGCTCCTGGGTTGGTGCGAACATTCTGTTATGAGGGTTAGCTTCAATATGGCGCCCCTCGGTGTATTATACATATGGGAGCCCCAACGCAGGACTCGGAGTGGGCGTTGGGCCGTGGATTGTTTATTTCGCTAGGGACTGGTTGATTCGCGTGAACACCACGCAGCGTTATGAAGGGAATGAAGGCCCGCTTATGTCGGCGCGGGCCACCGTACTTCTCGTACTTCAAAGGTAGGTAAATTATATTAGTGCTTTATGATTCACTTCTCTTCTCACCTTCTCTTTCTATCTCTATTTCTATCTTTCTATTTCTTTTCTTTTCTATCTTTCTATTTCTTTTCTATCTTTTGATTTCTTTTCTATCTTTCTATTTCTTCTCTCTTCTATCTTTCTATTTCTTTTCTATCTTTCTATTTCTTCTCTTTTCTATCTTTCTATTTCTTTCTCTCTCTTTCTTCTCTTTTCTATCTTTCTATTTCATTTCTATCTTTCTCTTTCTTTTCTATCTTTCTATTTCTTCTCTTTTCTATCTTTCTCTTTTCTTTTGTTCCCTATACCAGAGCCACGCTCTCGTACCTGGTGCTATCTAATGTTCGCACAGCGTGCGCTGGTTTCTGGGAACTTAAATATCCTACTGGCCAGGTGTAGCTCGTCTCTGTTGATTGCCAATGCTGCGGGGTTGCCTAGCAACCGCCCGTCGCATGTGTGGCCGTGTTACAGAAACATTATGTTTGGCGACAAACTGGAGAAAGACTGAACCCAAAGTGTGTAAAGAAGTCAGTGAAAAGTGGAGGAGGAAGTGTCATGGTTTGGGGCATGTTTTCTGCAGCAGGAGTTGGGCCTCTTATACAGCTACATGGCAGAGTGATTGCAAATGTTTATCAGAACCTTCTTCAACATATGGTTCCTTCCCTGCGTTCATCACCCAATCAGCCCGCAGTGTTCATGCAGGACAACGCTCCATGTCACACAGCAAAACGGGTAAAGCAGTCCTTGAAACTGAAAACATTGAAATAATGACATGGCCTGCCCAGAGTCCTCAACCCAATAGAGAACCTCTGGAAAATCCTTGGCGATAAAGTTATGGCCACATCAAGGACAAAAGAAACCCACTACAGTCACCGAACTGTGGAGGAGACTTGAAGAAGAGTGGACCAAAATCACACCAGAGCAGTGTGAGAGACTAGTGCTGTCCTGTGGCCGCAGATGTGCTGAAGTCATTCAGAGTCATTCGTACACTTCCTACTAATTGCTGAACCAGGCTGGGAGTTTTTAAAAGTCTCAGGAATCTTTTGCAGGTGTTTAGAGTTAATTAGTTGATTCAGATGATTAGATTAATAGCTCGTTTAGAGAACCTTTTCATGATATGCAAATTTTTTGGGATTTTGGGTTTTCATGAGCTGTATGCCACAATCATCAATATTAAAACAATAAAAGGCTTGAACTACTTCAGTTTGTGTGTAATGAATCTAAAATATATAAAAGTCTAATGTTTATCAGTACATTACAGAAAATAATGAACTTTATCACAATATGCTAATTTTTTTAGAAGGACCTGCATATATATACACATTACGCATGTGAACATCGTGTCTTTTGTGTGAATTATTTATGAGTCCGATCTGCCTCCATACTTTTTCACCTCGGAGAGACACTTTTTTATCATATTTCTTTTATACATTCTATTATGTAAATGATCTTTTTATCTTTTTTGTAGGCATATTAGGCGACACGGTGGCTTAGTGGTCAGCATTGTGGCCTTGCATCTCCAGGGTCCAGGTTTTATTCCCGCCTTGTGGTCTGTGTGTTTGTAGTTTGCATGTTCTCCCCCTGCTTGGTGGGTTTCCTCTGGGTGCTCCAGTTTCCTCCCACACTCCCAAAACATGCAGGTTAGGCTAACTGGCGTTCCTAAATTTCCTGTAGTGTGTGAATGAGCATGTGTTTGTGTTTTTGTGTGTGTTTCCTGCAAGGCATTGGCACCAGGGCGTACCCAGCCATGTGCCCAAGTCTCCTGGGATACTGTAGGCTGCAGGCCCCTGCGACCCTGTGTACAGGATAAAGCGGTATAGACTATACGTGAGTGAATGTTAGCATATTAATTTTACCTTAATACTTTGCACAAATTATTTGTTTGGAACTTGTTTTGTAGAATGCATGAACTGCCTGCTGTAATATTAGAATTTCCTTTTGTGATGAATAAATCTATCTATCTATCTATCTATCTATCTATCCATTTTTAAATAACATGTTTTTTTGGCTGTTGCTGTGGTGCAAATGATGGGAAGAAAAGAGCTTGTCAGGATGAAGTGTCAGTGTGGAATGTGAATTCCATAATTCAAGCAGCCTGGTCGTGTTAAAGCCAGGGTAATACATGATAAATAATTCCAGCTACACTACAACATCTAATCATTTGTCCTTGATGTTCGCACCTCTTTAAGGCTTGTTAGCATATGTAAATGAATTCCTCAGTTACAAAATGCCATCTTGGATTTGTCGAAAAAGATGCTTTGTAAGTACAGTACTAAGCAAAAGTCTTGAGCCCCCTCATTTCGTGATATTTTGTTTCCAAACAGACAGACTTCCTAGTACTTTTTTAAAATGTAGTCTTGAGGAATAGTTCTCCAGGATTCCTGAAGGCTTTTTTTTGGCTTTTGGCTCTCATTTTCAGTCCAGTCTATGTAGCAGATCAGTTTCAGAGAAATGTTTGTTAAGCCACACAGTGACCTATGAATCGTTCAAGCATTCAAAAAAACCATCAAACTTAAGGCATGAACCAGGGAGAAACAGGTGCAGATTATGATAGATGATCAGGGCTGTGATTAGTATACTGCTGATGCTGAATGCTAAGTGGTTGGAACAGACAAGAGGGGAAATGAAGATGCTGCAGATGTTGCAGCCCATTTTTAAATAGTATCTCTACAAACATTGCAGCCTGTCACAGGACAACATTGGTCCCTATCTAATTAATTTAATCTACATAATTTAATTAATTGAAATTCAATATGAAGATATGACTGGTAGTTCAAGACATTTGCACAGTACTGTATGTTTAAAGGCACTATTTGTAGTAGCTGAACGGCACTCTGAAAAGATCCAGATACAGTAGATAGGGGTTTATAATGTATGTACTGTACTACAAAACCATGTCAAGTTTAAAAGAACATCATCACTCCCTACTATAAGGTTGTTATTGTAGCCTGGTATAAAGATACATAAATCTCTCCTTCACGGTCATTTCAATCTTCAAGACCAGGATAAGCAAGGAACTTACAATCTATCACCTGCATCTACACTCTAAAAACTAACTCAGAGGACCTTTTACCACTACTTGATTTAATACATGGATGCAAGTTAAAAATTGTAATTAATTGATTTAGATGAACCTTCTAAGTTGCGAACTTAATTTTTATAAGTTGTGATCAAATAATAATGTTGGTAATTATATCAACTTAATTTTGCATGTAATTTAAACTCAAATTTAATTGGTAATGGGGTGAAAACAAAATTTAAGTTGTTTTAACTGTTAAAATTTAAGTTGTCTTAAAAAAATGTTCAGTTATCTCCTACCTACAGAACATGCCTGGACGTGTTCCAGTGGTAAGATTGTGTGTTAGCAGACTTATAGGCTAACCAAACTCAATATAAACAATATTTCATGGTGAGTAACATTTAATTTACATCTAATAGTTCTACTAAAGTAATGAATTTGCACTTGTTTCACTGAGATATCTGCTCAGCAAGAGAGCTGATGGGAAAAACATTATTCAAGTTTTGCTCATTTGACTGTAAGCTACATAACGTTATCTATTTTTTTTTCTCTTGGAATGTTCCATGACATGCTACTTGGCTTTTGACTGTAAAATTTATGGAGATTTTATTATGCTTATGCTTAATGAGGACCAGTTGAAATTTGCGAGTTTTTTAAATTTATATTTTGTGCATACATACTATAGCAGTTGCAAAAAAAGTTAATTGCACAAAAATAATGGTTGAACTAATGTCTTTTTAAATCTTCCACATTAACAAAAAAATTAAAAACTTACAAAAAATAAAAAGAAACCTGAAAAAAAATCTGTTTGGAGCCACTGAATTTTTTTTAAATGGTTGCTGTTTGAAATTTTGTATACATTATTATAGTAATTAATTAGCAACATAAAATTGCTTTAAAATAATATTTGAAGGCCATTTGGAGCAACATAATTTATGAGTTATCAACTTAAAAACTTGCCCTTTGTCTATAAGTAACAGGTAAACTAAAGAGGAAAAGCTAATTCCCCCAACGCAATATACAGTAGCTTGTTGGTTCAATATAATAACAAATGAAGTTGTCATAACTCAAAAAGACTAATGCGAAATGTTGCGTAAATTTTTTTTGTTAAGTCTAAACATTTCTTTTTAGAGTGTAATAGTTAATTAGATAATTCACTGAATTAGATATTTAATAAAACCTACAGTATACAGTATTTTAATACCTGGGCCAAGAGTCCCATATAATGTCTAATATTGTTTCTATGTGACTAGATATGATTGGTGTAATGCAATGGCACTGTCTGTATTCTGAACCCAATTGGGGTGTGTTTTTTATTTTATTATCCAGAAAAGCAATTCTCATTCATATTTGCATCTGTGAGCATTTCAAACCTTTGGTAATTCTAAATAATCTACTGTATACTCACTTTGTATATCGACGTTTAGCAGCAAAAACTTGAAGGAATTGTTACCTGTATGACTTTATCACACATTGTTGTAGAGGAATTTTGGTCCATTCTTCTTTACAACATTGCTTCAGTTCATTGAGGTTTTTGGGCATCCGCCTATGCACAGCTCTCTTAAGGGCCAGCCACAGCATTCCAACTGGGTTGAGATCTGGAATTTGACTAGGCCATTCAACAACCTTGCTTCTTTTATTTTTCAGCCATGCTGATGTTGATTTACTGATGTGCTTCAACCATTGTCCTGTTGCATGACCCAATTTCGACCAAGCTTTAGTTGTCAGACAGATATTACGTGTCATGCCTCACATTTGCCCCTAGAAAAGTCTAGTATACAGAGGAGCTTATGGTCCACTCAATGGCTACAAGGTGCCCAGGTCCTGTGGCTTCAAAACCGAGCCCAGTCATCACCCATTCACCACAGTGTTTGGCAGTGGGTATGAGGTGTTTCTGCTAAAATTCTTTTAGTTTTTTGCCAAACCTGACAATGGCCATTAATTCCAAATAACTCCACTTTGGTCTCATTTTTCCATAGAATATTTTTACATAAGCCTTGTGGTTTGTTCAGATACAGTTTTGCGAACCTCAGTCGTGCTTCGGTGTTCTTTTAAGACAACAGAGGTTTTCTCCTGGCAACTCTTCCAAACTAACCATACTGTACTTGTTTAGTCTTTTTCTGATTGTGCAGTCATGGATTTTAACATTTAACATGCTGAGTGAGGCGTGTACGGTCTGAAATGTAGCTCTTGGGATTTTTTGTATTTTGATGTGCATTGCAAAGATTGAAAGATTTCCATTGTCCAGAATGTTGGATTCAAAATTATTTAGAAATGTTTTATAACCATTCCCAGACTGATGTGCAGTAACAATTCTTCTCTAAGTCTATTGCTTGTGTCCTTCCATCTGGGCAACAGGTTAACACACATCTGAATGCTCCAGACCAGTTAACCTCCAAAACTTCTGCTTTAATAGAGGTCTGGACACCTGCTGATGATCAGTTAACCAGGAGTGAATGATTAGTAGCACCTGGCTGAATCTCTTAAAGGTATAAAGGGGGTACTTAGTATTGCCCGCATGACTTTTCATTTTGGCTTCTATATAGTAAAAAAAAAAAAAAAGATTTATTAACTTTGAATATAGTTTACAGCAAATTCTTTCTAATTTTTCAAAGAAGGGAAGAAGTGTTAGAGTTGTAAAGTCCTTACAGTGACCCAGCATAATTGTACAGAAGAAGTTAATCCTGCTGCCATAGACACCATATAATTCGATCAGCCCTGCAAAGCTCTCCATCCCTCTTAACCTCAGCAAGCCTGTCTTTACCATGTGGCCGAACACATCCTTGCAGGGCAAATACTGCTCCAGTGTTAACACAACCAGCACAATGTAGCAGGCCATAAATTATGTACGAGCTAGAAATCAGTAGCTCGCCTCGGGGATGGTGTTAACAAAGTGAATTTCAAGTTCAGCCCCAACCAACGCTTTGGGAAGAAGTGAATGTGATTAGGGTGCTTGAAAAATCTTCAGTCATCCACAAGCAGCCCGAGGTTGACCAGAGTACAGTACTCTGTATTGAACTCACGTAAAAGAAGAAGTGGTTAGAAAACATAATAGGACTCCAAGGCCATTTTTAACACCAGCCCAGGATTTAACTCCTCTGCAGTTCTCCCACAAACCCTTCCATTCTCTCTTGTGTACTAGTTTACACAATTGGGACTTTACTTTTTATGCTTGGATTTGTACTGTAGTAAAATGGTTCTGGGCATCGATTATCACTCTTTCTATTGTACAGCGTGCAAAGAAAGATGGATGGATTGATCTTGGAACACGTGTAGTCCAACTTGGACTGTGGAGGCGGTTGTATTTATTCCAATTTTTACAACCGTGGTAGGACCTCCGATCAACATTCACACACTGCGGGCAACTTCTGAACGCCAATTAGCTTAATCTGAATGTCTTTGGACTGTGAGAGGAAACTGGAGGAAACCTACCAAGCACTGGGAGAACATGCACACACCCCATGCACACATGCACACACCCCAGTGCAAATGTTGTCAAATTGCTGTGTTATGACAGGAGTAAGACAAATTCGAGATGTTGGAAAATTGTTGGAAAATATACACATTATTGGAAAATAATAAAATTAAGAACAGTAAGATTCATTGAATTAATTTCTGTTTCATTTGTATAGCACTTTTAACGATGGTCATTGGTGCAAAGCATCTTTACAAACATAAAAATTATAGATGTAAAAATTTTTTAATGGCAAAGTATCAATCGTAGCGTCATCTACAGTATATCTTCATCAATAACAAGCAGTTCAATGCAAGTAATTTTTATCTGTATAGTTTTTTTATTTGTAAAATTACAATAAAAAGCAGTCATTACAAAGCAGCTTTACAGAATGGAAATAAATTAGCATTTTATGAAAAATTTAATAAAATGTGTATGAAATGTGTATGAAATGTGTATAAATTAGAGGCAATGGCAATGAAATATTCCCTTAGATGACACGAGGACGACACCTTTTGCTTCGATAATGGAACCTATGCTCATTTGGGTGATACCGGATATTATAACCATAAATAGATCCCTTCTATAACTATCTGCTATATTGCTGTTATGTAATATTGTATAACAGACAATGCGTTTTAGTTCAAATGTTGGTTTTAGCAACAGTGCACTGATGGAGACGCATGTACACAACTGTTTAGGGCAGTTTCAATCCTATTTATCAGAGAGCCTGCCATCAAGGCATCACAGGAAAAAAACTGTTTGTATTAAATGCAATCCAGTGTCATGTTCAAGTGGAACCATCCTCAGTTGTCTCTTTAAGCAGACCATACAGGGTCATCCTTAGCCGCAGTGAGAGATCTCCATGTGGTATGAACAACACCCATACAGTAAGTAGTGCATCAGGATGGATCAGGCAGGTCTAGAGGGCAAGAGGAGTCACTGGTATCTCAGCAGTGCTAAGTGTATCTCCATTAATATTAACACATCTGGATGAATCATGCTACCTTCCATTGCTGGAGATTTTCCTATCAATACACATTTTATTCCTTACTCACAGCACTGGTTCTGGTTTTCTGGGTAGATACAGTAGTACAGCACCACTGTGACATAACAGTACATAGAAAGTAAAATTATCGTATTAGCGTATTATCTGCATGGATAAAGATCGTATTCGAGAGAGAAAGAAGCGAATCTGTAACTAAAGAAAGCTTACAAAGGAAATTTAGCATGGCTTAACCTGATTAGATCGGTTGACTTAGAATTAATGACTATAATTGAGGAAAACTGTTTGATACAGTGGTGGAAATGGGATTTTAATGTTGCGTCAAGTGGATGGCTTTTAAAAAGAATAGGCTTCTGAAAGAGGGAACGACTGGAACAATAAGTTATTATGCTAAAAATAGGAATTAGAAATTATAAGAATTCCTAAAAAAAAAAAAACATAGAGTTACAGGTTATATTATCAATTATAAATAAATGAGTCTCATATTACACTCCACTGTGATCTAAAGTCTGCTGAGTCTGATAACATTAAGGTTTTTTTAGGTACTCTAGAAAGCTTCATGCTGGCAGCTCAAATTGGTTTATCAGACCTCACATAAGTAGAGATGAGATGTGACTGGCATACTGTACACACGGATGCCATATTTGCTTCAACTGCTGTAGCTGTAAATAATGGGGACATGCATACAGTGGTGTGAGAAACTATTTGCCCCCCTCCTGATTTCTTATTCTTTTGCATGTTTGTCACACAAAATGTTTCTGCTCATCAAACACATTTAACTATTAATCAAAGATAACACAAGTAAACACAAAATGCAGTTTTTAAATGAGGGGTTTTATTATTTAGGGAGAAAAAAAAAATCCAAACCTACATGGCCCTGTGTGAAAAAGTAATTGCCCCCTGAACCTAATAACTGGTTGGGCCACCCTTAGCAGCAATAACTGCAATCAAGCGTTTGCGATAACTTGCAACGAGTCTTTTACAGCGCTCTGGAGGAATTTTGGCCCACTCATCTTTGCAGAATTGTTGTAATTCAGCTTTATTTGAGGGTTTTCTAGCATGAACCGCCTTTTTAAGGTCATGCCACAACATCTCAATAGGATTCAGGTCAGGACTTTGACTAGGCCACTCCAAAGTCTTCATTTTGTTTTTCTTCAGCCATTCAGAGGTGGATTTGCTGGTGTGTTTTGGGTCATTGTCCTGCTGCAGCACCCAAGATCGCTTCAGCTTGAGTTGACGAACAGATGGCCGGACATTCTCCTTCAGGATTTTTTGGTAGACAGTAGAATTCATGGTTCCATCTATCACAGCAAGCCTTCCAGGTCTTGAAGCAGCAAAACAACCCCAGACCATCACACTACCACCACCATATTTTACTGTTGGTATGATGTTCTTTTTCTGAAATGCTGTGTTACTTTTACGTCAGATGTAACGGGACACGCACCTTCCAAAAAGTTCAACTTTTGTCTCGTCGGTCCACAAGGTATTTTCCCAAAAGTCTTGGCAATCATTGAGATGTTTTTTAGCAAAATTGAGACGAGCCTTAATGTTCTTTTTGCTTAAAAGTGGTTTGCACCTTGGAAATCTGCCATGCAGGCCGTTTTTGCCCAGTCTCTTTCTTATGGTGGAGTCGTGAACACTGACCTTAATTGAGGCAAGTGAGGCCTGCAGTTCTTTAGATGTTGTCCTGGGGTCTTTTGTGGCCTCTCGGATGAGTCGTCTCTGCGCTCTTGGGGTAATTTCGGTCGGCCGGCCACTCCTGGGAAGGTTCACCACTGTTCCATGTTTTTGCCATTTGTGGATAATGGCTCTCACTGTGGTTCACTGGAGTCCCAAAGCTTTAGAAATGGCTTTATAACCTTTACCAGACTGATAGATCTCAATTACTTTTGTTCTCATTTGTTCCTGAATTTCTTTCGATCTTGGCTTGATGTCTAGCTTTTGAGGTGCTTTTGGTCTACTTCTCTGTGTCAGGTAGCTCCTATTTAAGTGATTTCTTGATTGAAACAGGTGTGGCAGTAATCAGGCCTGGGGGTGACTACAGAAATTGAACTCAGGTGTGATAAACCACAGTTAAGTTATTTTTTAACAAGGGGGGCAATCACTTTTTCACACAGGGCCATGTAGATTTGGAGTTTTTTTTCTCCCTTAATAACGTAAACCTTCATTTAAAAACTGCATTTTGTGTTCAATTATGTTATCTTTGACTAATAGTTAACGGTTTTTGATGATCAGAAACATTTAAGTGTGACAAACATGCAAAAGAATAAGAAATCAGGAAGGGGGCAAATAGTTTTTCACACCACTGTATGTGATAAACAAGGACACTATACGGTGCTCTCATGCCCTCAGAAGGAAGCATCTGAGTGAGAGAGTCAATACCAGCACGGAATTGAGATCAAAGTTTACTCCCAAGGCAATATAACTTCTAAAATCTGAGCTCTGTAGCATTACTCACTGACACCGCTTTGTTTTTAATCTGCTTCCCCATGGGTAATAAAGCAAAGCGTAATAACCTCGATCGAGACACGGAGCACGACGAGTTCCCGAAACTGATGCAGAAGTGTACGGTTCTTTTCACTCTGAGAATTGTTTAAGGTATGAAAGTGATGGGAGTGTCACGATCTAGCATGTACTGTAGTGTACACACAGCCTTGCCATTAAAACCAGCAGGCTGCTTGCTATCAAAGAGGAAAAGAGCTTTGATCAGTGCACCAAAAGCTGTCTGCATGTCCTCTGATGTTTGACTCGACGCTCCATAATGACAGTACTATGCTGAGGGCATGCCTCGGACCAAACAGACCAATGTGGCTATGGCAACCTCGGAAATGAGAGCTGCTTCCGTAACGTGCCGTTTTGGTGGAACAAAGCGTCAGTAAGGTTACGTTTCAAAGGAAAAACTTAATAATATGTTGCTTAGAGGTTGATTGGTTAATTGAGGTTGGCAGACCAATACCTTACTCAGTAGCAAGGACAGACTAGTATTAGATTGCAAAGTGCATGGAAGAATTAAATAATAAATAAATAAAAAAAATTTAATACTAAACTTGCATTTAGTTTGTTTTTTAAAATAAGTTAAGTAATTTTGTGTATCATTCGTTATTAATAACTTATGAAGAGGAACAAAGTAAATAAGGAAAATGTATCAGCCAAAAAAAACAAACAAACATCAAGAATCAAATATCGGCCATCGACTGCCCTGACCGGCATAAGCATCGGCCATAGAAAAACCCATATCGATCGAGTTCTTAATCCTGATGGGGGACCCCATAAATGTCCCCATAAAGAAAGGAACATTATAAAAGGACACCTTTTGGAGAAATATGGTGACTGGTCCCCACAAGAAAAACTAAAATGTATTAATCAGTTAAGCTTAGGTTTAGATCTAGGTGTAACTGCATTTATGTAACTGGATAGTCACTGGGGATTTTCACACTCGCAAATAATCCCCACCACCACCAGTCCTGTGAATGCAATATGAAAAGTAAGAAGTGCTTTTTCGCGCAAGCGATCTCCACATCCTCATCAATACAGGCAGCCATGGGATTCCACTTCATAAAGGTATTCCCTATTGTAAGCCTCGGATCCTGCTTATTACACACATTAAGTTTGCGTTGTCATGGCTACGCTACCTTGTTTGGCCCGAGTCTACCATCAGAGTGTGCTGGATTGAACTGCAATTTCAGATTGCCTCGGCTCATCCATTTGTTTCCTCGTTTTAAGCCTGAAGCGCAGACAGATTGAGAGATCTAGTCACAGACCACTTAGCAAGAAAACGAGAGCGTCTCTCTGACATGCTGCTTGATTCAGCTCATCAAGCCTCGTTTTAAGGAGTACTCTCTTTTGTACATCTTAATTCTTAAGCACTATCCATAGAGAATGTATAATTATCATCAGTGTTGGGGGACGTTACTTTTTAAAGTAACTAATTACATTACAAAATTACTGCCAGTGTGACAGTAATCAGTTACATTACAGCATTACTTTCTGATATGTAATGTACTTTTCCATTGCAGAAAATGAAAACTCCTTTGTGATTCCTCATGCATGTTGTTTTAGTCAAGACCTTTATAATTATTCTACCATCATCACACAGCGAAGTTTGGCCCATAATCTGTTAAATACTAATACCCCTATCTCACCTACGCAGTTTCGTGCGGTGGCCGTGAATACGATTTATCATGATTCACCGCGAGTTTTGTCGCTGTGATTAGGTTTCCATCTTTCCGCGCATCAGTATTCGCATAGTCAAAACACATAGGTGTGATAGGGGTATAACAGCAGGAATAATAGAGGGGGCGGGTTATTGGGGATGGGGATGGGGACTTTCACACACACCTGTTCTGGGGAAAAAAAGAAATCAATAAACTCAAAATTACTTACAGTATAATAGAAGTCTATGGGAAGTGGTTTAGGAAGGAATACAACAAAGGGGCATGCTGTTATAGAAAAATAATCAGCCATAATCTAGATGATGCTAAAACTACACTGATACATTGATTATTTTCTTAAAACAGCATATCCCAAATGTTTTATTGCTCTTATACCATAGCATTTTGCCAATTTAAATGAATGAATAAAACTGAATATAATAAATGTGTCATCCTTTTTCCCTTTTTCTACTATTTCTAGTTATATTCCAGTGTGCTATACAGTCTGGGGTAAGTAAGGACGATTTCCTGAGTGACAGACACCTTAAAATACTATGGCATTTAAAACAGTATGGTCTCATCCAGGTGAGGGGCCAAGTTTCTTAAGTTTTTAAGAACCCAGAATCTTTATTTGTGCATACGGTTAATAGCTGCTATACAGGGTGATTCACTCGGAAGAGGTCCCAAATATTCTGTATTACTCATTATAACCGAAACAACGTACAATGTGCTCTTCAATATACAGTATGAACGTGCTGGGATGCCCCCGAGTCAGATCGATAAGGTAGGCCACCAGACAGCCATCGCACTGTTTAATGCCTACTGCCTTTATTCAGTTTCTTGAATTCTCATCTGGATGGTGGTGTACAGTAATGAGCAGTGCATCCATAGTGCGAACCTATTGGGTCACCAATTCGTTTAAATGATGTCAGAGTGAATTTAGGAAGAAATATGGTGTTCCTGATGTACCCTTAAAGAGTGTTATTCAAAGGACGGTACGGAAACTGGAAACGACAGGATCATTGATCCCATCTCATGGGGGAGGCCATCTGAAAATGTCACAGAAAATATTCGGTGACGTCAAACATTATCATGGAAATTCGTAATGCAATCGATTACATACAGTATACAGTACATCAAGGTACGTAGTGTATTTTTCAGATTGCTTCATCATAGCGAGAGTTATTACAGAATATTCGGGACATTTTCGAGTGAATCACCTCATAAGTTTGCCTTTTTTGTATATAAAAAAAAAATACACAGAGACCGGAGGTGAGATTTTATCCTTCAACAATGGACATGTGAGACAAGTCTAAGCCACCGTGCTGCCCAGTCACAAAAATCTCCTCGATAAAAAGTAGTTCCATTTCTAAACAGATAAATTGTACAGTTTTAGAACGTTCGCTAAGAATTTGACACCATTTATTTCGATAGGAATATGATCATCAGTGTAAACACTGAGCAGCAATGATATTATGACCACTAACTGGTGAAATGATCAAATCATTACATCAGAAAACTGGTGACAGGACTCATGTGCACCCAGGGCTCAGTCATTCCTGGGGAACTGAAAGGCCAGCCTGTCTGGTCTGATCCCACAAAAAAGTCAATGTATCACAAACTGCTGAAAAAAGACAAAGCTGGTCTCAACAGAAAGTCACCAGAACACCCACATGGTGCAGAAAGATCTCAAACAGCTCAAGGCTGCCAACCAGGCCTCCAAACTCCCTACATCCCATTCCAAGGAAACACCCATGAGATGCACCAGAAAAACCCACCATGCAACCCACAGCACCCAAAGGATCCATGGCTAACAATGTGGTGCCAGCTGTGAGCCAGAGCCACCCAATGGTACAAGGGGGACCCAGAACGTAGGTGCTTTTAATTTTATGGCTAATCAGTGTAAATGTGGTCATGTTGGAGTTTCTAGATCTGCTAGAGTTCTTTAAATTCCAATCAATGTTTTTTTTTTTTTTTTAAAAGGTCAAGATCAAACCCTTATGTTTCAAGAAAAAACATTAAACAGTCTCTTTGGCATTAGTGATCCTTGAATGTCTTTAACCATGTTTCAACTTTACACAAAATACATTAAATCACACTGATCCAAGCTGACAGATGACTGTTTCCCAGCAGCAAAGCCTTTCCATCTTCTCTCTCAGGGTTTATGTCCTGTGTGCTTGAGTGTTAGCTGGTGAGAAACATGGCCTGAAGGCCTGCCAGTTGCAGGATTTGGCAGATACAGTAGATGCGATTCGAAAGCTATCACAACAACAGCGTCTGAACCTACCGGGGAGTCATCTGTCTTCATCACACACGTTCATGCAGAAAACTCCATGTCTGCCTGAGCTGATAATTTGGAAAATGTAAAAATTACATTTCATTTGTAACAACATTATTTCGGGAAAACAATGAAACTTGTGATTATTATTGGAAATGACATCGAGATCAATTTTTCAGGCTAAAAGAAATTACAAATTTATTTAACATTTATCTGATAACTTTTGATAAAGTGTGAAAATATAGTAATGTCATTAATTAAAGGAAATGTGCAGAAATGTAATAAACAATAGATCAATGGTGAGAGTTTGCATCAAACTATTGATGCTAATCATTTCTTTTTATCCATTTTTTTATTTACACAGGTCACAGATTTACATGAAGCATTCCATGGAAACAACGTCATGGTGAGATGCATTACACCACCCCGACACTTTATTATTTTCTTACAAGAATATACCGGCAAGGACTTTATTCTTTACGTACTTACTATAGATTAATATACTTGAACAAGTCTTAGAGGTCTCCAAAACAGTTTCAGTATCTGTACAGCGGTACCTTAGCACACGAATGCAAACTTTCCCGGCTGTAGCGTTAATAAATGAACTGCCCCTGAAACTCTTTTGTGGAAAGAAAAGTTTTTGTGAAAACTTGCCTAGCCAATCAGAATGCTGGTACCAAAAACAAAGGATCAAGCGAAGCATCCAGTGTTCCCACATCCTGGTTCCAGACACCACATCACACCCCCAGGGGCCCTGTGGAGCTACTGTATGTACTGAGTGGGAACCCAAAACCTACTGTAGGTGGTTATAATGTTAATAAATTTGTTATCATTTAGGAATTTGGCAGACACCCTTATCCAGAGCGAATTTTTAATGTAAGGTTAGGGGCCTTGCGCAAGGGCCCAACAGGACAACTTGGTGGTCATGGGATTTGAACCTGGAACCCTCCAAACCGTAGTCCAATGCCTTAACCAGTCACTTAACCAATGTGCGTGTGTATGTGAGAGAGACCATGTCACTCCTAATATCTGCACATGTGTCAAAGTATAACAGACAGATCTATCAGTTCATTCATCACAATGTAACTTCCCATTTTCAGGCGAACATGATGGAATTCCTGTGCATAGTAGACAGAGATCAGACTCAAAAATGCTGGAGCAACTCAAAAACTAAGCTTTACAGTTTTACCGACTTCACTCCAGTTGTTTGTGTGTCTGTGTTATGTGATTTGCCGTGTAACAGACAGGCTAACGCGGACAAGACCATCACTAAGTATATTGTAGCTCACATCCCTGTTTACACAGAGAGCTGTTACGGATTTAGACACTCCACACATGCTGCTTTTATATACAGGGCAAATCTGACATCCATCTCTGTAAACCTGATACCCAAAAATAGTTCTTCCAAAAATACCCCAATCCTCCCCCTCCCCCCACCCTCCCTTCTTGCTGTCTAGTGTAACTGTATTGATCGTTTTGTCCTGGTGCTCTTCCGTATTGATCTGCTGAAGTCCATATGCTTGCCGTCCTTATTAGACTGAACAAAAGCATGAGTTTTACTCAAGCGGGAACACACACACACCCACAGCACAAAATATGATTATGTGATAAGCGGTAATTATACATAATGAGAAAAAATAATTCAGAGTAACAAAATTCATAATGAAGCGTAATTACAAATAATGACCACCTGCTCTACAGGAATTACACAACCATCTCGCTCTAGCTCTCCCTAGCTTGCTCAGAAATGTCAATGGGAAAGCTGATTTTCTTTTCACACATGGTACAGTGGGTATGCATTAACATTATACATATTAAAATGTTCGGGATTTTAATCGTTGTCTGCTTTCTTTTGGACCAACCAGCGGCCATAAGATCAACAGTAGTTTGAGGTCACCGAGTCGTTCACTATTTGATGTCATCATCAAGACATGGACTCTACTGTACAAGACCTCTGAAGGTGTGCTGTTGTATCTGGCACCAAAGGCCTGGGAGTTGCAAGGTGGGGCTTTCAAGGATCAGACCTGTTGGTCAAACCAGTTTGACATCTGGAGAATGGCTGTCAAGTCAACACCTTGAACTCTTTGGCATGTTCCTCACAACATTCCTAAATGATTTTGGAGTGCAACAATAGGCATTATCCTGCTAAAAGAGGAGCATGACATCAGGGAATACTTGGTCTGCAGCAATTTTGGTAGGTATTACAGGAGCCATGGTATTTTAGCAGAACATTGCCCAGAGCATCACGCTGTCTTTTTGCCTTAGCATGGCCCCATGTTCATGTGCCAATGTACTGTAGGAGTTTTCATCAGTAGACAGGGGGTCAGCATGGGCAATTTGATCAATCTGTAGCTACGCACTCCCCTACACACAGTAGACTTTGATAAACAGGGGGTTCTTACACTTTCTTATCATAGCCTGAAGCAAATTGTGCTACCGTTTATCTGTTGGATTGGCCCAAACAGATAAGCATCTGTTCCAATGAGAATTAATGAGCCTTGTACTTCTATGACTCTTTTATGAGTTCTCTGGTTGCTCTTCCTTGGTAGGTTGTCCATACTTTTGGTAGGTACTTACCACTGGATACAAGGAATACCCCAGAAGACCTGCCATTTTAGAAATGCCCAAACCTAGATTTTTAGCCATCAAAACGTGGCTTGGTAAAGTTTCTCAGATCTTTTCCCTTCAAAAGCATCATCTTCAATGACAGACTATTCATTTACTGCCTAATATATTCCACCCCTTGAGATATGTTAGTTGCACAATAATGCGTTAATTACTATATGATCGTTTAATTATGGTATTCATTTTTACTCTACTGATTTCACTACAATAGTATTGTAAATAGTAATGATACATGTTTTATGCTGGGTTTTTAAAAGAACGGTGAAACAAAGAATTTTCGTTGCATGAAAACCAGTGACAGGACGATACGACTTCCATTTCCCAACAATCAGAATTATTTGAATATGCATAATTTTTTTTTACATAATCGTAGAGTTGAGATTCGCTGGTTCATTTACGTGTGAATTAAATGCATGAAGGCAACCTTTTTCCATAATCTTAATTTTCATACCTTTTTCGAGTCTGTGTGAATTCACACAGTTTTTCCAGTGTGAGAAAACTGAAAAATATTAAATATTTAACTTTATCATGAATATAATATTTGAGATATGTCTTATTTGAAATGCTATGCCTTATAATATGAGCAATATTTACATAATTATACATAATTATACTATATGTATATATAGTTATAAATACATAACATTTGGAAGTTTGTTGTTAAAGGAAAATCAATGACAGTGTGATGTGCCCACAATTACAATGGATTATTATTATTATTTTTGAAAATAGCACATTGTTTTTTTTTAGTACTTTATTGTTTTTTATGTTTTTTTTTTATGTTATGTTATTGTGTTTTTGTCTTTTGTGAATTTATTATGTTAAAAGAGAAACTGTAAAGCACAAAGATCTTTCCGACTGACACCAATGACCCTTTCTATGAATGTAAAAATCTTTATAGAATATTGTTATGTTATGTGTATTGTATATGTTATGTTAAATAACAACACCTGATATTGTAACCCGGTTGTTATTAGCAGAGGTGGAAAGAGTAATAAAATTTTGTACTCAAGTACAAGTACTGTTACTTCAGTGAAATTTTACTTAAGTACAAGTAAAGTTACCATTCTAAAAATCTACTCAAGTAAAAGTAAAAAGTAGCTCATTAAAAAATTTACTGAGTTTATTTTTTTAACAGCGGGGGTGGGATGAGGCATTCTAGCGTAGTTCAAAAAAGATGAGCAGATATAAATCTCAAACTAGTTGTTTTTAACTGAAGGAACACCTTTATAAATAAAGCTGTTGTCTTTCTTGTGCTTGAAAATCAAAGTGGTCACTTAAATATTGAGTTACATCCCAGTCTAGGGCCATACAGCAAAAGAATGGTTCAGGGTTCTATTTTAAACTGTATGGAAATGGTGGTATATGGCAGAAAGAACTAGATCCAATCATTAACTGATGAAATAATGAGGTTTGTATATACAAACACACACACACACACACAACAGGAGGAGGAGGATCAGATTCAGGATGGACCCAGGCCAAAATAATAAACAAAATGGTATTTATATTTAGTAGCTAGATTACCTGCAAAAAAAAACCACACACAAAAATACAGGTACCTTCCCGGACTCCCTAAACCAAAAACAGTGAAATTATCTACAAATATATACAAAGACCAACCAAACCAAAGGGACAAAGCAATAATCAAAGTCAATGGGAGGCAAAAAGTCAAAACTGGAATACACAACCAAATATCAAAACGCCAAAATCACAATCTTTCCTCTTTCCCGCGTCTCTCTCCGGTTTATATATGGTCGCGCTAGTCGATGACGTCACTCAGGGCGGAAGCGACCGTGTGGAAGGTCAGGTAGCTGCCGATGTCAGAAAACCTGGAGTGGAGTCTGGAGCGGCGCGCGACCAGTACATGATACACACACGCGAGTGCAAAAGCATAATATTTATTATTTTATCATTTTCATTCACTTATTTTTTACTCAGTAGCGAATATGATTTAAAATGTAGCGAATTACAATACGTCAAACAAAACTTACTTAAGTAAAAGTAAAATTACAGATTTTAAAAACTACTTTAAAAAGTAGAAATACACAAAAAAGCTACTTTCCACCTCTGGTTATTAGTTATAATTATTAGGCCCTGTCCTTACTTTGCATTATCAGTGTGACTCCAGTGAGCAATGATGATTGGATTTCATACATCGTTTTCCCTGGAGAAAAGCTTTCATGTACATATTGTATACTAGTTTATGTCTGCATTATTTAGGCGAAAATGAACCTTGATGTCTATAAGACTGTCTGTTGGTCAGAAATATAAAGCAATGCACACTGAGAAGACGATGAAGCTATGAAAAGCGGCTTCTTTGGTCCCTGCCATAATATCATGGCATTACAGTAGTTATGGGGAAAACATAAATTCATTTGATCCTGTTCGTACCTGTACATTGCACATTATGCTTCTTATCTTATCTCCAAGGCACATCAATTCCGGGCGTGAACAGGGTCTTAGGTTATGTATCATTCCCTTCATACAAGTCTTGTGATTTAGTTACTATAGAAATGGTAAAGTTGTTTAATATAAACCTGTGATTTGCTGCTGCACCCCTGAAAACTAATCAACACCTTCTGACAGAATCAGGAACATTTTATGTCTACATTATATGATAAATAACAAAAGGCTACAAGCAACCTCACGACCAGATTGTTATTCCACTTTTTCTTTTCATGTTATATGGCATTTATTGTATTTTCTTCCTTAATAATGTACTGTAAAATCGAGCTACTGCATTATAGCGATTTTCATCACACCATGAATTTTTCATGCCATTCCACCACAGTTTCTATTACCACAGCCCCGTAAATCTATGTAAAAGGATGGAATAACTCAGAAGAAGTGCAGAAACCAAAACGCCTGAACCAGCACAAGATGAGTCTATAGATAGCATCATTAAACGCAGACACCACAGCACAAGGCCAATAACAGCCATGCCATCTTCTCTTCGTTTAGTTACGTAATGTGAGGTTTTGCAATGTGAAGTGAATCCACACATTTGCGTGGGGGACTTGAAAAAAAAAACTTTGTGTTTTATATATATATATATATATATATATATATATATATATATATATATATATATATATATATTAAAAAAAACGAGTGCCATTTGTCTGCAACATTCCCATTGTTTTGCTTATTAAGACTAAAGTATTTAAGTTCAAAAAGTCAGGGTTCTTTCAGAGCGCTGTTATTTTCATCGAAAGAGTCTCGTGTGAAGTGTGAAACTGTGCGTGGGTTTGGAAGTTTCAATGCTTATTAGCTTAATTAAGAAAAGAGTCATGCGTCTACAATATTTAATTTGTGGAGGAGCAGCACTATATTAGAATACTGATTTATGCAACGCAGATTAACTCCTGCCAACGTGAGACATTGATATTTTCTTTAATTAAAAATAATAATAATAAAAAATACATAATTTGCAAATGGGAATTTTATAAACTCAGATTTGAATTTAGCAAAGAATAAAAAAATAACTGAATTTAAGAATGTTTTGTTGCCAAAACTGATCCTAGCATAAAATATTTAATTAAAAAATATCAAATGAAAGAAAAAAGTGCAGCCTATATTGACATTAGGATCATTAAAAAGATCCAACTCCCAATCAACCATGTTGTCTGTCAAGTCAAAATGTTGTGGAAACACTTTAAAACAGTAAGCTTCAGCAAACCACTACCAAAATCATGAACAAGACCATTAACGTACAGAAATGCATAATATACACTCTGTTGCTAAACACAAACCTACAGTAACACTCATGTTCAGGTTTTGAAGTGTAATTGAGACTTGGTGTATTTTCACCAGTGGTACTAATGACATGTTTAGTCCATTCTGTATGAACGCTTGCCCTTGCCAATGGCACCAATGGTATATTTAGCCCATTATTTATGAATATTTGTCACTTGCCAATGGTACCTACAGTATGGTATATTTTGTCTATTCAGTATAAATTCTTGCCACTTGCCAGTGGTAGTGGTATATTTATCCCATTCTATAATTGCCACTTGCCAAAAGTACAAATGGTGTATTTAGTCCATTCTGTTGGGATGCTTGGCACATACCACTGGTGTCAATGGTATATTTAGCAGATTTCATAGGGGTTTTTGCCACTTGCCAGTGGTAGAAATTATATACTTAGCTTGTTTCATATGAATGTCTGCAACTTGCCATGCAACTGCAACTGGTATGGATGGTACATTTAGCGGAATCGATATGGATACTTGCCACATGCCAATGGTACAAATGGTATATTCACCTCCATTCAGTATGAATGCTTTCCACGTGCCAACTGTACCAATGGTACTAATTCAATACATACCATTGGCACTATTGGCTACTTGCCAATACTACCAATGAGATATTTACATTTACATTGATATTCAGCTCCAATAACTAGGGATACTTGCCACTTGCTAATAGTACCAATAGTAAATTTAGTTCCAATTAATATGGATCCTTGCCACTTTCCAATAGTATATTTAGCCCATGCAGTATGGATGCTTGTCATTTACAAATGGTACCATGGTGTATTTAGCCCATTCTGTATTGGTGCTTGTCACTTTTAATGATGACCTCCAGACAAAGCTTTAATGTCTCTAGATCATTGTAAATCACTGTCCTGCAGCCATCAGTGAAGAAATGTATTGTTCTTGTCAAAAGGTTAATTTTCTTTTACGTGTTTATATCCAGTAATAAAATATGTAAGAAACTGGTGAAGCAGTATGAAGGTACAGTGGAATTATGGTATACTCTACATAGGAAATATGAATCCAAACACATTTTTGTAACATTGATCACATTAGATTTTTTTAATTATATATAGAACATTTCCAATAAAATGAGAATTGTACAACAAAAATAGTATGGGTTTTTACTCCCCATCAAAACCCATAATTTTAGGCTGTTTTTGTATGTGATTTTTTTTCTCCTACATGGAAATAAAGCAGGAATAGTATAATGAAAACATTACTCAATAATTATATTATTTTTATAATAATAATTATTATTATTAATAAACTACAGTACTTGGTTGTCCATTGTTTCACATATTGAAGATTCATGACTTTGTAGGGTTAAATTCCCACACCTAGTGCAAAGTCATTTTAACCTCTAGCTAACTTATACTTTTTTGGCTTTTCTAGTTTTATCTAATTTACTCTGTTGCTTAATAGGCAGGTCAAGACACATACTGTAGTCCTCTAAATATATTGCACCTATTTGTTGCTTAATTAATTAATTTTAAAAGTCTAGTTTAAAAGAAGTACCTGAATAATAAGAGACTTAAAACAACATTGGAATACATGAAAAAAAACAACGATTGAGTTGTACTGAATTTTTACTGGTTTGAAGGTACACTATCTACAGTCAGGCACCAATATTATGAAAGTCCTGTCAGCTATTTAAGGCAGCACATTGAAAATAACAGCCCACGTCTATCAAAAAAAACAAAACGTAATGGCTGCCAGCCATGTAACAGCAGAATAGCAAGCAATAAGAAGTGTTAAAGTGTATTCTGTAGAAAAACAACATCTAGGTTCAATAGGTTTCAGTGGTTCCTTCCTGCCCCACAACCAGAAGGTATATTATTTTTAATGGATTTACTTCCTACTGCTCAGACGTTTGTCCTGAAATGGAGGCTGATAAACAGGCTCATAAGAGCGAACAATGTATTTTGTGAATTTAAAGTTGCTATTACTGGAAATAGTAACTTATAAGCTCACAGCAGGAAACACTTTAGATTTAAACTTGACTCCAGTATTTTCTTTAGACACACATCAAACGTGCTTGCATCATACGGCGATGACTGTCAAAGAGGCTACAGGCCTTGAAACCTTTGATTAAGTCATTAAGAAATTCTTACTGAAAACAAGATGTGCTTTGACAGCGTTCTTAAATAAGATCTCAAGAGGAGCTGTAAAGAAACATTCTATACCGTTGACTGTTAAAAAATACACACACACAAACACACACACATTGAATTGATGCTGTTCTTTTTTTCATGTAGTGCACAGAGCTAAGAGTTTAACCTGCTCTCCTTCTGGATATTAACTGCTAGAGATCTATTAATGATGGCACGGTGTCGTAATGATTAGCACTTTGCACCCCCAGGGTTGGGATTCGATTCCCACCTCTGGTCTGTGTGCATGGAATTTGCACCTGTGCTTGGTGGGTTTCCTCCGGTTACTCCGGTTTCCTCCCACAGCCCAAAGACATGCAGATTAGGCTAATTGGCGTTCCCAAATTGCCCGTAGTGTGTATGAGCTTGTGACAGTGTTCATGTGCATCTGTGCCTTGCGATGGATTGGCACCCCATCCAGGGTGTACCCCACTTCTTGCCTAAAGTCGCCTGGGATAGGCTTCCTGCCCCCCCCGCAACCCTATAGTACAGGATAAAGCGAAACAATGAGTGAGTGAGATATATTAATGAAATTATATTGCAAGTGTTTCCTGCATAGTTTACAAAAAGAGCCACCATTCAACTTTCACCTGTCAGATTAGCTCAAGTTAACCATCTAGCATTTGCAGCGATGTTTAGAAACATGCATGAAAATTACTTTCATCCTGTCAGAAATTTTATCAGGTTAAATTAGTTTAGTTATCTAGATATCATTAGACATCATAAGACCTCTTGGAGATAAAGTCAGGTACAGTAGGTCATGTTAGCTGTCATGTACTGTAGCTTCTATTAGCTAAATGACTAGCTTAGCAGTAATGATTATGGACTTTCACAAACATGCCAAAATTCTCAGAAGAGAATATTGTTAGACAACCTCATATTAGTTACCTGACTAGCTTTATCAGTGTGTTAGCTTACAATATGTTAGCTAGCAGTAAAGATCTTAATCTTTTTTAAATAAGTCTTTGAGGACTTGAGGTGCTCTTATCAGATGGCTTATATTAGCTACATAGCTGGCTAGCCTGGCAGTAATGATAAGCATGTCGAAATATGACTTAAAAACATAATACTGGGTAACAGTTCATGTAGTTAGCTTCTTCTTTGTCTTTCGGCTGTTCCCTTTGAGGGGTCGCCACAGCAAATCTTTCCTCCATCCTCCAGCGAATCATCTGCCTCCATCCAACACTATCCTCTGCATCCTCTTCTCTCACACCAACTAACTTCACGTCCTCTCTCACTGCATCCATAAATCTCATCTACCTCCATCCAACACTATCCTCTGCATCCTCTTCTCTCACACCAACTAACTTCATGTCCTCTCTCACTGCATCCATAAATCTCCTCTTTAGTCTTCCTCTAGAGCCGGGGTACTCAATAGGCGGACTCCGGTCCGCATCCGGACCCAAATATGGTTACATCTGGACCGACGCCAAAACAAATATGCTAATTTAATCATAATCCAAATGAGTTCTCAATGAAGTGCGCAACTGTGTTTCCGCGCGATATATATTTGAGTCTTCTAGTGATGGGTCGTTCTTTTTGAACGAATCTTTAACGTGACTCAGAAGAGCGAGTCGTCTCCGAGAGTGATTCATTCATTTTCTACTGGGCGCGCATGCGCAAATCATCGCAAAACCTTCGTAGGCTATGTATTGAACGGTTCACAACGAATTGTCAAGTCCCGAGTTGTTCGGTCCTTTGTCACGTGACTCCCATAGGCACTATGTGGTGCAGTAGATTCAAAAGAACGAACTCGTGGAAGATATAAGAGGTGAGCTACTCATTCTGTTTATTATAAATATGTCCTTAATATCCTAATGGCGTGCTCAAAGCTGGCCATTGATATAAGTTGATTTTGAAAACAGCGAATTTAAGAATGAGTGCACATAAAAATATGCATTTGTGCTCCCCGTGGGAAGCAGAAAACCAATGCGCTTAATCTAGCAATCAAAAGTGGTCACTGTGTTGCCCTTAAGGCAATTAATAATTTAATGAATAAGTTTTAAATGGTTAAAAAGAGGTATTCATAGGCCAGAGTTCTTTGATCTGTTCAACATTAAACACAAACTAGTCAGTTCATGTAAACACAAACATGTTCATGGGTCGTTGAAACGAGGGGGAAAATGGCTGAAGGCTTTCACGTTGAGTCTTTAGATGGGTCCGTGGTAATCCCACTCCCTCCTCTCATTGAATGTCAGGACATTCCTAACGACAGAAGCGAGATCCCGACACCAAACGCTGCACTGCTCCAGCCACACCTTCGGTCAATAGCAAGGTAAATTCCAGAGTTAGCCCATAAGGCAGAAATACTCCTACTGCTAGGGCGAGACGTTCTACGCGCACACAAAGTCAGGGAACAAGTTAATGGCCCTCATCATGCGCCCTTCGCCCAGCGCCTAGATTTAGGGTGGGTCGTAGTCGGGGAGGTGTATGTAGGTAAGGTCCACAAGCCCACAGTCAACTCATTCAAAACAATTATTCTTGAAAATGGCCACCTCACAGTCTTTGAACAGTGTGATAACTTCCGACAGCTCAAGGAAATGCCACACATTAACAGGCTCACTAAGGCTCCAGAGCAAAGTCTGGGACAATCAGTTTTCAATTGCAGCAAAAACGACAATGAGCTGGCTCCCTCCATAGATGACACACTCTTTTTGAAGATCATGGACGAAAGCATGTACAGAGACGAGGACAATTGCTGGGTTGCCCCACTTCCTTTCAAAGATCCTCGCCGGAAAATGCCTAACAATAGAGAGCTAGCAGTCAGACGTTTTTTGTCTCTCAAACGGAGCATGCAAAAGAGACCCCACATGCAGCAGCAATACGTGGAGTTTATAGGATGTTTCACTGCTTCATGGTGCGTGAGGATCACCGAAACTATCTTCGTTTTCTGTGGCACAAGGACAATGATGTTGAAAGGGAGGTCATTGAATTTAGAATGAAGGTCCATGTGTTTGGGAACTCTCCATCTCCCGCTGTACTTGTTATTGACTGCGCAAGGCCATTGAAGCTGGAGGAAAAGACTATGGGGCTGATACAGTCGGGTTTGTGGAGAGACACTTCTATGTCGATGATGGACTGATTCTGTGCCTTCTCCAGCCGAAGCGATCGACTTGCCCCAAAGAACTCAAGCTTCACTTGCTGAGTCCAATCTGCGCCTACATAAGTTTGCTTCTAACTCACCAGCAGTCAAGCAAGCCTTCTCTCCTGAAGATTGCGCACCGGTCCTGAAAGATCTTGATCTAAGTGGAGAGAAAACTCAATCACAGCGCAGCCTAGGCCTGATATGGGAAACCGTGACAGACACATTCACGTTTTCAGTGGCCACAACGAACAAGCCATTTACTCGCCGAGGTGTCTTGTCATCTGTTAATAGTGTCTTCAATCCACTAGGCTTATTAGCACCAGTCACCATTCAAGGAAGAGCTTTACTCAGAGAACTCACCTCAGAAAACTCTGATTGGGACACTCCACTTCCAAAAGACAAGCAAAGCAAATGGGAAGTTTGTCCCAAGAACGTATATACCTACCTCTCTCAGTAAGGCAAAGCGCAAAGAACTCTATGTGTTTTCAGACGCATCGACCAAAGCAATAGGTGCCGTAGCCTACTTGAGAGCTCTGTATCCAAATGACAAAGTTGAGGTAGGGTTTGTCATGGGTAAGGCGAAACTTACTCAGTCAGAGCCCACTATACCAAGGCTGGAACTGTGTCGCCGCTGTTTTGGCTGTAGAGATAGTCGATCTTGTCAGGAATAAGCTGGACATAAAGCTTGACGCCGTTTATTTTCACACAGATAGCAAGGTGGTCTTGGGCTACATGTGCAACAAATCAAAAAGATTCTACACATATGTTCACAACAGAGTGCAGCGTATTCGCCAGTCTTCAAGGCCAGAGCAGCGGCACTATGTGCGCACCGAGAAAAACACAGCGGATCACGCATCACGCTCGCTCACAGCATCTCAACTAACAAAGACAACTTGGTTCACCGGACCCTCCTTCATCCGTCGTTCGCCCCCAGAAGCAAAAAATGAAAATGACAAATTTGAGTTAGTTGAGCCTGACAAAGACTGTGAAATCAGACCACAAGTGAGAACTTCTGCCACTCACCTTCAAGTAGTCTCCTGTAAGCGCTTTGAGCGCTTCTCCACCTTCAAGTCTTTGGTCCGTGGAGTCGCCTTCCTCATCCACATGGCAAAATCTTTCAACGGCTCCAATTCAATCATGGATGCAAAGGGTGGCACATATGTCAGCTTCCTCGTACACCAGATGAAACGGCTCAAGCTAAACGTGTCATCCTTGCCAAACGTGCACGTGTCAAGTGCAACAGGCCACCTTCACAAAGGAGCTGTCTGCCCTCAACGCCGGCAAATCCATCACTAAACAAAGCCCTTTGCAAAAGCTCAGCCCAGTCTTGGACAACGGCATCATTTTCACTGTATAAGATGGCGCCGGTGAGTTCGGCTGCCGTCACGACTGCTCCGACCACCTTTTCCTTGTTTTTGTTTTTTAAGTTAGTTTTCTTTGTTTTAAAATCGGCAAAATCATCACCATTGAGTACATTAGGTATGATAGAGACACTCTTGTTTCTATTGGTATACAATGTACTCACAATTCGACGTTTTTAACTCCGGATCCGAGCTGGCCGAGTGAGATCCTGAGGGAGAACAATGGACGCCACGCGAAGCGACGGACCCGAGGGAGATGAGCCGGCGTGAGAAACCGGCTGAGAACCCGTGCACACCGCACACCTCTGCCTAGTATCCTGCTCACCAACGTCCAGTCACTGGAGAACAAACTTGATGACCTCAGGGCCAGGATAAAGTTCCAGAGAGACATTCGAGACTGCAACCTTCTCTGCTTCACCGAGACATGGCTGAACCCAGCGGTGCTAGACCACGCCATACAACCAGCCGAGTTCTTCTCGGTTCACCGCATGGACAGGACGAGGGACTCGGGGAAGTCAAGGGGAGGTGGCGTGTGCTTAATGGTGAACAACAGCTGGTGCAACAGCGCGAGCGTTGTTCCTCTTACACGCTCCTGCACACCAAACCTGGAACTACTGTCCATCATGTGTCGTCCATTTTATCTACCCCGGGAGTTCACATCGGTCATAATCAGCGCCGTTTACATACCTCCACAAGCAGACACTGAAACTGCCTTATGCGAGCTGCATGAGGCACTCACACAGCACCAGACACAACACCGGGACGCTGCGCTCATTGTGGCGGGAGATTTTAATAGTGCCAACCTCAAACGCGCAGCGCCGAACTTTTATCAGCACATCACCTGCCCCACCAAGGGCGAAAGGACACTGGACCACTGTTATACCACGGTCAAAGACGGTTACAAGGCACAATCTCGTCCAGCGTTTGGTAAATCCGACCACGCCGCCATCTTCCTCATGCCAAAATATAAACAAAGGCTGAAACAGGAAGTGCCGGCTCAGAGGGAGGTCGCGCGCTGGACGGACCAATCGGTGGCCGCGTTACAGGACGCACTCGATGACGCACACTGGGACATGTTCAGAAACAGCTCCGATGATGACGTCAGCGTGTTTACGGAAGCGGTTGTGGGATTTATTGAGAAGCTGGCAGACGATACGGTAGAGAAAAAGACTATCAGAACGTTTCCCAACCAGAAGCCGTGGGTGGATAAAACCATCCGCGACGCTCAGAGATCTCGCACAGCTGCCTACAACACGGGACTTGCGTCGGGGGACATGGAACCGTACAAGGCTGCGTCATATAACGTCCGGAAGGCGGTGAAAGAGGCGAAGCAGCGCTACGGGAGAAAACTAGAGTCACAGCTTCAACAGAGTGACTCTAGGAGCCTATGGCAGGGACTGAGAACAATAACGGATTATAAAGCACCAACATCCGGTATGACGAACGCGGACGCGACTCTGGCAGACGAGCTCAACACATTCTATGCTCGCTTCGATGCTGCAGCTAAAGACACTAGCGATGCTAATGCTAATGGCGCTAATGCTAACGGGGCTAATGCTAGCGGCGCTAATGCTAACGGCGCTAACGGCTGCAGACAGGAAGACACTGCCAGCACCGTGAACGCGCTCATCATCTCCGAGCACGACGTGAGGAGAGCCTTCAAGAGAGTGAACACCAGGAAAGCAGCAGGACCAGACGGCATCTCAGGTCGTATCCTCAGAGCCTGCGCAGACCAGCTAGCACCTGTGTTCACTGAGAGATTCAACATCTCTTTATCTCAGTCGGTGATCCCCACATGCTTCAAAGAGTCCATCATTGTTCCTGTTCCAAAGAAACCACACCCTGCTTCCCTCAATGACTATCGCCCTGTAGCCCTCACCTCAGTAGTGATGAAGTGCTTTGAACGCCTGGTCAGAGACTTCATCATCTCTTCACTACCGGACACACTCGACCCACTACAGTTCGCTTATCGTCCGAACCGTTCCACAGACGATGCAATCTCAAATCTCCTCCACACATCTCTCATCCACCTGGACACTAAGAGGGGAAATTATGTGAAAATGCTCTTCATCGACTACAGCTCTGCATTTAATACCATAATTCCCATACCATAACACCAAGCTGGAGCACCTGGGACTCAGCTCACCCATGTGTCAGTGGATCTCCAACTTCCTAACTGGCAGACCACAGGCAGTAAAGATGAGCAGTCATGTCTCAACCTCCCTCACACTCAGCACTGGAGCGCCCAGGGTTGTGTTCTGAGCCCCTTGCTGTACTCTTTATACACCTACGACTACGTGGTCACTACCAACTCCACCGCCGTCATCAAGTTTGCTGACGACACTGTCGTGGTGGGCCTGATCACGAACAACGATGAGTCGGCCTACCTGGAGGAGATTGGGAATCTGGAGAACTGGTGCCAGAGGAACAATCTCCTCCTGAACGTCAGTAAGACAAAGGAGCTGATAGTGGACTTTTGTACAAAGCAGGAGAGGAACTACCAGACCCCCGTCATCAACAAGAGCCCAGTGGAGAGAGTGGACAGCTTCAGATACCTCGGTGTTCACATCACGCAGGACCTGTCATGCTGTACCACCTCAGACGTTTGAGAGACTTCAGACTGCCCTCCAAGGTGCTCAGGAATTTCTACTCCTGCACCATAGAGAGCATCCTGACGGGAAACATCTCGACCTGGTTTGGAAACAGCACCATGCAGGACAGACGAGCTCTACAGAGAGTGGTGCGTTCAGCTGAGCGCATCATCCGCACCAAGCTCCCTGACCTGCACTCAATCTACACCAAGCGGTGCTGGACCAAGGCCAGGAAGATCGTGAAGGACCTCAGCCATCCCAACAATGGACTGTTCTCTCTGTTGCGGTCAGGAAAGCGCTTCCGCTCCCTGAAGGCCAACACAGAGAGACTGAGGAGGAGCTTCTTCCCGCAGGCAATAAGGTCTCTCAACCATACCACATTCACACCCCAAACACAGAACTAATACAACCTGTTAACGTCAACGGACACTATGGACACTTTCATGCACATCTACCCTGACATTGGAACTCATATTTATGTTTACATTCTGGACCCCTGCACAAAGTCACTTTAATAAGGCACCTTAACACATGTTTCCATGCAAATTACTTGCACACCATACATCCTCCACCAAATTTCAATTTTAAAAGAAAATCTCTATTGTACAGTATATCTCTATTTTTATTTCTATTTTATGTACAGTATACTTTTATTTTTTATTTCTATTTTTATTCTAGTTAAGTTAAAATTTCCCTATTTCTTTATTCATATTTATTCCTTACTGTAAGATTTAATTCTCTTTTTAAGGTCACTGGCGGTCGTGTAAGCATTTCACTGCATATCGTACTGTGTATGACTGTGTATGTGACGAATAAAATTTGAATTTGAATTTGAATTTAGTTGTAGGTCGACTTAAACACTCAGATAATTCTCCCAAAAGACAGTCATGTCTCTCTCCTGCTCACTCGCCACTATCACGAACTGGTCAAGCACCATGGTCGTCATCTAACAGAAGGTGCGATAAGGGGTGGAGGTCTGTGGATAGTCGGTGGAAAGAGACTAGTTAATTCAGTTATCCACAAGTGTGTTATTTGTCGCAAACTGCAGGGAAAGCAGGAAGAGCAACTCATGGCGGATCTTCCTCCGGAACGATTGAAAACATGTCCTCCCTTTAGCTACGTCGGCCTTGATGTTTTCGGGCCTTGGACAGTAACTACCACACGTACCAGAGGTGGACATGCACAAAGTAAGCGTTGGGCTATCATGTTTACCTGCATGAGCTCAAGAGCCACACACATTGAGGTAATCGAGACCTTAGACACTAGCAGTTGCGTAAACGCCCTGAGATGCTTCTTTGCCCTGAGAGGCCCTGCCAAGAAACTTATATCGGATCGTAGCACTAATTTCATTGGAGCTTCCAAGGAGTTAGGAATGGACAAAGGACTGCAACTATACCTGAATGATCAAGGTTGCAGTTGGGAATTCAACCCGCCGCATGCGTCCCACATGGGAGGCTCCCGGGAGCGCATGATCGGCATTGCGCGGAGAATACTGGACTCAATGCTGCTTCAAAGTAAGGTGCAGCTCACTCACGACGTATTGTGCACACTTATGGCTGAAGTGTCTGCAATCATGAATGCCAGGCCACTCCTTCCAGTTTCGTCCGATCCAGACAATCCCTTCATTCTCTCTCCCTCTATGCTGCTAACCCAGAAATCGTGCCTTATACCTCCTCCTGGAGATTTCACGAATAAGGACCTTTACACCAAGCAATGGAGACAAGTTCAGGCTCTTGACAACTAGTTCTGGACACGCTGGAGGCGAGAGTATCTGCCTTTATTGCAGCAGAGACAGAAATGGACTGTATCTTGTCGAAACCTGCAAGTTGGTGACCTTGTTTTGCTAAAGGACTAGCAGGTTCCACGGAACAGCTGGCTCATGAGTAGACTCACGGCAACTTTTCCTGGGAAGGACAATCGAGTAAGGAAGGTCGAGGTCACAGTAAATGACCAATGCACTCGAAAGACCTTTTTGCAACCAGTTACTGAAGTCATTCTTCTTTTGCCAAAGGACTGATTCCTGCTAAGTTTTGTTGTTGATTGTGACCTCACTGAGGTCAGGCGGGGAATGCGTTGCCCTTAAGGCAATTAATAATTTAATGAATAAGTTTTAAATGGTTAAAAAGAGGTAGTCATATGGTTTAAAATGTTTTAAAAGTATTTCATGTTTATTTGTACGTATTATTTAAAAATATTAGCGGATAATTTTACTTCCGCTAACTTAGAGTTAACTTCCGGTTCCGGTTTCTTGGTAAAGAGAGCAGGCAGAATTCATCATGGTATGGTCAGCAATCGGTCGCCATCCACGTTAAAGCACTGTCAAGGCAATGGCGTAAGTTTATATATGTGTTTATAAGGATCTTAAGTAGTATATATTTGTATTATCTGGTTGGGTAAATTCACTTTAAAGCGTTGATTTAAGACTTTATTTCGGCTGGCATAGAGCTCAGTTTTTCTAAGAGCATGTTGTGTATGCTTTCAGTTTTCACCATTTGGAGAAGAAATTAAAATGCAAAAACGTCCCTTGTGGTCCTGGTCTTCTTCAGTGGTTTATCTATTTGTTCGTTTGGCAACTTAATAGTCACCTTCTCACCTTCTGGACAAAAATGGTTACTGCAGCAGGTGTTCCTGTCCTGCAGAAAATGGGTCTTCAAATTCTGACAATGTTTTCCTCAACGTACTGTCATTTCAACTATGAGCATGGTGAAAAACACATATCACAGTAACCAATGAACATTTACATTAGTGCCTCCACCTGGTCCTCACACCTTTTATGCCCAAGTTCAAACAACTGGTGGCACAAAGATGATGTCACCTTTCACACTAAAAGGACTACCATGTCATTTTAGGGTATTGTTCGAAAATTTTAGGTTTGACTATTTTTGTAGTTCTCTATTTGAAATTGGACTGTAATTTTTCCGAACCTCAGATGGAATAGAAATTTGGTAAGTGGACCTTTCAAATTTATATTTGAGTACCCCTGCTCTAGACCTCCTGCCTGGCAGTTCCAACCTCAGCATCCTTCTACCGATATATTCACAATCTCTCCTCTGAACATGCCCAAACCACCTCAATCTGGCCTCTCTGACTTTATCTCCAAAACATCTAACATGGGTTGTCACTCTGATGAACTCATTCTTGATCCTATCCATCCTTGTCACTCCCAAAGAGAACCTCAACATCTTCAGCTCTGCTACCTCCAACTCTGCCGTAGAGCATCGCTGGTCTCACCACTGTACACCTTTCCTGTAGGTCCTGTACACCTTTCCTTTCATTCTCGCTGGTACTCTTTTATCGCATGACACACCTGACACTTTTCTCCACCCATTCCAACCTGCCTGTACCCGCCTCTTCACCTCCTTTCCACACTGGTTGCTCTGGACCGTTGACCCTATTACCGTAGTACTTAAAGTCCTGCACCTTCTTTACCTCTGCTCCCTGTAGCCTCACCGTTCCTCTTGGGTCCCTCTCATTCACACATGTATTCCGTCTTGCTGCGACTAACCTTCATTCCTCTGCTTTTCAGAGCATGCCTCCACCTCTCCAAATTTTCCTCCATCTGTTCCCTGCTCTCGCTAAAAGCACAATGTCATCAACAAACATCATAGTCCATAGAGACTCCTGTCTTACCTCATGAACTCATAGTTCATGTAGTTAGCTGACTAACTTTATTGGATAGCTTGGCTGACTTGCTTAATTAGTCAATTCTGAACACTTTCTGTTCTACTATAGCTCATGCTAGTTAAGTGGCTAATCCTGTAGGGAAAGATTAGAGTTTTGTAACTTACAATATCCTCTCAGAAGAGTATCTTAAAGACTTTCACATAAACACTCAAAGACATGTGCAAACTGCGAACAGATTATATATTTTAGAAAAATCTGGGTTCATTTGATATGCTTATAGGTGTACATAAAAAACCTTGAAACAATTACGCCAAGCCCACTTCAAATACTGAAGTGGTGACACAACTGCAAAAACACTCCAGACTGTAAGCCAGGTCTGAGCTTTTTCACGAAGAAAAATGAGACAGCAGGCTTTTTTTCCGCTGCACCATAACCTGTTCAAGGCATTTGAGTGAAAAACAAACTTGAACAATGAAAAATGTGCTAAACTTTAGGAGCATTACTCAAAAACATACATTTAAAAAACTGCTTTCTGCGAAAAAATTGAGGCAAATAATACAAAAAGTAAAGGCAGAAGGAACTGTTTGGACAAATTAGGATTTATTTATTTCCCAGCACTTGTATTTCCTGCACCCATTTTTAGATTTTGACACATAATGTTTTGCTTGAGGATCATTTATTTAATATGTCTGGTGCAAAACTGATTCTGTGGCAGAAGCCACAGGCTGCGATGGAGATGCAATTTCCTGATTACTGCAAGATCAGGATTGAGCAGTGCAAGAAAATACAGTTGCTGTTTTTTCTTTAGGTCGATTATTAAACATTATTAGGCTTTTGCATAACTATCAAATCTTGCACATAAAAAAAAAAGATGAGACGATAAATCTTGCAGCCTTTGTTTATTTATGATGTAGAAATACATGATGGATCCGTTCAGCTGTGATATTACTACTTATTATCATAACTACATCATTATTACTTGCTTAATCATGTAACATGACTGTATATTACAGAAAGTGAGCAAGCAAAATAGAGAGAAAAATGGAGGAGGAATGTGGTATGAGCGTAATGTAGACTGCTTAAAAAGTCGCAGCCACGAGTTGAAATTGAAGTGTCTGATACTTTGTGTTTATTGAATAGACATCATGCCTGAGCATTGGAACTTGTTTATATCTATGGATGGGAGAAGGATGGAAAATTATAAGTGATGGAAAATTAGGTTTGAAAGTCGACATTAAAACATACTAGAATGCCTGGCTCTTTGAAAACCACATATGAAGAAATGAGGAGGGGCTCAAGACTTTTGCACAATACTGTACATGCATTTCTGAATGCTTACATGTGTAGGAAATGTGTGTGTGTGTGTGGTTTTAATTAAGCCTGCCTTTTAGGTTCATATTTCGGGGTCCAAATGCCAACCACTCTCACTCAATCATTGCCTATACATCTTTATCCTGGAGCCTATCTCAGGAGACCTAGGGGGTACACCCTGTATGGGGTGCCAATTGCAGGACACACGCATCTGCACCCTACGGCAATTTGAGATTATCCTAATCTGCATGTCTTTGTACTGTGGGAGGAAACCGGAGCAGCCAGAGGAAACCAAGCACAGGGATAACAGCGCTAACCACTACAACACCTAGCGCGGTGCCAATTTAGGGCAATCAATACTTACAACTGCTCCACGCTTACAAAGTATCTCAGTTGATTTGAAACAAAATACAGTGCCCACAATCAAATACTAAACAAGCAAGTAAATAAATAACTGACAGACTGTTTTACTTTTCTACAAAGAATATTCAGCTACTCTGATACAAAATAGAGATCTTTTTGGTGGTTAAAGCCAAAAATAATACAATAAGGTTTTAAAAACAAGGTTTTATGTTAGTCCAAAATCACCTTTGTTTTATGTCTAACAAAGAAGCGCAGTGTTATAACACGTGTCACAACTACCATCAATGGTTAATTTCATTCTTTGTACAAACTTTATGAAAGCCGGATAAGAATGAAAGACTTCACAAGAAAATGACTTTTGATGCATTTATTTTATTCCATTTAAAATATGCAATAATTTGGACAGTTGATATTGTCTGCAGCGTATGCTCACCTTTTCAGACTTTTTAAATTATCTTGGTAAAGGGAAACGACAAATAGCCAAGACTTGTTAAATTTTGTAAAAATTCAGCTTTTGCAGAAAATATATTCCTCTGCAATTTTACATGAAGTGCTTGCATCTTCTTTTTATGAGTTGATGGGCAGTAAGTGCAATATTGCCAACTACTGGACTGGAGTGTCCAAGCAGAAGATTGACAAGTCAAAAATGAGACATGACTTTTAAGTAAGCAATGATTATTGGCTCATTTGAGTAATTATTAATATTTAAAAGCCTACAAGACACACAGTATAGGTGCTTGAGACAAATCAGGCAGTAAACATTAGCGCTGTTGAATCAAATTGAATTGAAAAGCGTGATGCACCAAAAACATATCCAATCCCAATATATATACAGTATCAGGGTTTGACATTAACTTTTTTGCTCACTGGCCAATGTGGCTAATGGATTTCCGGACTCACTCGCCATTCAGCCTTTTTACTAGCCACAATTTTCTTACCAGAAAATCGCAGTTTTTTCTTCACCATGATACGTTAATGTTTGTTATATCTAGATTTACTTATAAATGACAGCGTACACTGTATCACTATAGTAGAAGTCAAGTATTCAGTACTGTTAAGATAGCTCCCAATATAAAAACATGCAAACATGAACAGTATATTCTGCTTATTGAACTTAAATTCAAGCCTATTACCACATGAAATTGAAAAATTGTCACGCTCTCAGTGCCTTCGCGCTGATCAAAGACCCTTGACATTTCCTTTCCCACGCTGTCAGGTACCCATCACGTGACCATGTTTTCCCATGCTGTCATCGCCCCTCCCGGACCGCCCCGCCGGCACACCGGTTTCTCATCCAGCGCTGATTTCTTTCGGCTTATAAGGAGGCGCAGCGCGCAAGCTCGCCCTGGATTATTGTGTGTGTTTTTGCCACTGTTTTCTCGCGTCTCAGTCCATGATTTTTTCCACGTTGCTGACCTTGTTTTGTTTCTCGTCTCTTCCCCTTGCCTCACGTTTTGGATTTGTCACTACATTCGGATTTAACGGCTCTTGACCTAACGCGCGCTCTCTCGACTACGGCTTATCTTCACGTTTCGGCACAGACGCCACGCTGACGGATTTCACGGCTCTCGACCCAACGCGCCTCTCCTCGACTTCGACTCAGCTCCACGCTCACAGCGCGTCTCCCGCCCCCGCGGATTTCCCGGCGCGACATGCCCACTCTCATTCATTCAAGCACAGTCAACCCCTCGTGCCTGCACCTGCATCTGGATTCACCTCCGCGAACTGACGAACATCGTAGCCCCCTGACAGAATAATCCAGCCATACCATGGATCCAGCAGGATTAGACAGGATGAGACAGGCGTTGGAGAATCAAGGCATTTTCCTTGGTAAACACCAGGAGGAGTTGGTCACCACCAGACAGACGCTCGCTGACGTCACCTCCCAAATGCAGCGCCTCCAGATGCCCACGGCACGGCCCACTCTCATGGACCTCCCGCGGGAGCCACGCCTGCCAGCCCCTCCCACTTACGGCGGAGGACCAGGTACATGTAGATCCTTCCTGTCCAAATGTTCTCTGATTTTTGAGCTTCAGGCCTCCACCTTCTCTTCTGAAAGATCCAGGGTAGCCTACATCATCACCCTTCCCGCGAGTGGGGCACGGCTCTCTGGGATGCACATGTCCCATGTTGCGACAGTTTTTCGGATTTTTCTGGAGAGATGAAGAGGGTCTTTGACCGGTCTCACATCGGCAGAGAGGCTGGAACCAAGTTACTACGCCTCCGCCAGGGGTCACGTTCCTCTTATGATCATGCCATCGAGTTTCGGACCTTAGCTGCCTCCAGTGGATGGAATACTATAGAGCCTTGGCCGACGTCTTCCTGGAGGGGCTGTCGGAGGCACTCAAGGACGAGTTAGTCCCCCGCGAACTCCCTTCGGACCTCCACGAACTTATGGATCTCGCTGGGAGGATCGACTCGCGTCTTCGTTTGAGGTACCCTTTCCGTAAGTCACCCCACCCTCCCCCTCCTCGCACGCAGAGTAACCAGGAGGACCCTATGCAGCTGGGCAGAACCCGCATCTCCGATGAGGAGAGACACCACCGCCGCCTGGAGAGAGCTTGCTTCTACTGCGGGGACTCAGGCCACATGCTGAAGGACTGCCCACTAAAAGGGAGGCACCCTCTAGTCAGATTGGGAGCCCTAGAGGGCGCTCCTCCCGATAAACTCCCGGAACCCCGCCCACTGCTCTCTGTAATACTAGTTATCAACGGCCGACCTCACCCCATCCAGGCGCTCATTGACTCCGGTTCCGATTGGAACCTCATCAGCTCCGCTAGAGCCAAAGCGCTGCAGGTCCCCTGCACTCCGCTGGACCATCCACTGTCCGTCCAAGCCCTAGATGGAAGCCCCCTTCCACCAATCACTCACAGAACCCTTCCACTCACTCTGAGAACATCTGGGAATCACTCTGAGAGGATCTGCCTCCTCGTCAGTAAGTCTCACGCCGCCCTGGTCCTCGGCCTTCCATGGCTAGCGCTTCACGGCCCCCAGATTGACTGGGTCAAACATGTGATCACGGGTTGGAGCCCCTCTTGTGCCACGTCATGCCTTCACTCTGCACTCCCTACACCCCGAACTACAGCCAAGACTGAATACACCCCGGACATCTCTAATGTCCCCACTTATTATCACGATCTCCAGCAGGTTTTCAGCAAAACCCGAGCCATGTCGCTTCCTCCTCATCGCCCATACGAGTGTTCCATCGACCTTCTCCCAGACACCTCCCCACCCAAAGGCCGACTGTACTCCTTGTCTCGACAAGAGAGAGAATCCATGAACACCTACATCACAGAGGCCCTTGCCGCCGGAATCATCCGCCCATCCTCCTCCCCTGCCGGAGCAGGTTTCTTCTTCGTGAAGAAGAAAGACGGGTCCCTTCGCCCATGTATCGATTACAGGGGCCTCAACGAAATCACCGTCAGGAACCGCTACCCACTTCCACTCATGGCGACCGCCTTCGAACTACTCCAGGGGGCCGACACGTTCACGAAACTCGACCTGCGAAACGCTTATCACCTTGTCCGCATTCGCGAGGGAGATGAGGGACATTACGAATATCTGGTGGTCCCTGGTGGTCCCTCGCTGTCTTCCAATCCCTCATTAATGATGTCCTCCGCGACTTCCTCAATTCATTTGTTTTCGTTTACCTGGATGACATTTTAATTTTCTCTCAAGGATTGGAGGAACACCGTCACCATGTTCGTCAGGTTCTCCAGAGGCTCTTGGAGAACAAACTCTATGTCAAGGCGGAGAAGTGTGAGTTTCACACATCCTCCACCACCTTCCTGGGATTTGTCGTCTCCCCGTCTATGCTGGAGATGGAACCAGCCAAAGTCCAGGCTGTCTCTAGCTGGCCCATACCAGCCTCGCGGCGAGACCTCCAACGGTTTCTGGGGTTTGCCAACTTTTACCGACGCTTCATACGAGGGTACAGCTTCGTTGCCGCCCCCCTGACCTCGCTAACCTCTGCCAAGACCCGGTTCTGGAATAAGGAAGCCGACCAAGCCTTCAATAATCTTAAGAAAAGATTCACCTCTGCCCCCATCCTCACTATTCCTGATCCATCTCAGCAGTTTGTGGTGGAGGTCGACGCCTCCAATACCGGGGTGGGTGGCATCCTCTCTCAAAGGTCCACCCATGACAACAAGATGCACCCATGCGCATTCTACTCCCGTCGCCTAACCCCAGCTGAGAGAAACTATGACGTGGGAGACCGAGAACTCTTGGCCATCAAGCTAGCCCTGGAGGAGTGGAGACACTGGCTAGAGGGGACTGAACTTCCATTTCTAGTGTGGACCGACCATAGAAACCTGGAGTATCTGCGCACTGCCAAGAGACTCAATGCTCGTCAGGCCAGGTGGTCATTATTCTTCTCCAGGTTTAACTTTACCCTGTCCTACCGGCCAGGCTCAAGGAATTCTAAGCCGGACGCCCTCTCCCGCCAGTTCCCCCCCCCCCAGGAGCCTACGTTGTATGACACTATCCTCCCGTCCCACTGCCTCGTCGCCGCCATGGAACTGGACATAGAAAGCAAGGTTCGGCAGGCCCTGGCCCAGGGGGCCGGACCTAGCGAAGTTCCACCTAACCGTCTCTTCATTCCCCTTCACCTACGCTCACAAGTTCTGGAATGGGGCCACGGATCCAAGCTATCTTGTCACCCAGGCGCTGCCCGAACCCGCTTCGTCGTCCAGCAACGATTCTGGTGGCCCACGTTGGCGGAGGACACATCCAGATTCGTGGCGGCTTGCGACATCTGCACCCGTTGTAAGAATGACAATCGACCAACTGCTGGTCTTCTCAGACCCCTACCGGTTCCTCAACGCCCTTGGTCCCATATCGCGGTTGACTTTGTCACCGGCCTGCCCTCGTCCGACGGCAATAATTGCATCATGACCATCGTCGACCGCTTTTCTAAATCAGTGCACCTGGTGCCCCTTCCTAAGCTGCCATCTGCCAAGGAGACCGCAGAACTTACTCATTCTCCATGTATTTCGGCTCCATGGCCTCCCCACAGACATTGTGTCGGACCGGGGCCCTCAGTTCACCTCTCGGTTTTGGGGCGCATTCTGCAGGCTCGTCGGGGCTACTCCCAGCCTATCGTCAGGTTTCCAGCCCCAGTCCAATGGGCAAACAGAACGAATGAACCAAGCACTAGAGGTTTCCCTCCGCTGCATGACGACCCGGGAATCCACCACCTGGAGCAAGTTTCTCCCTTGGGTCGAATATGCCCACAACTCTCTGCCCTCCTCGTCGACAGGCTTGTCCCCGTTCCAGTGCTGCTTAGGCTACCAACCTCCACTCTTCCCAGTCCAAGAATTAGAGGTGGAGACTCCGTCAGCTCAACACTTCGTCCGCCGCTGCAGACAAACGTGGCTACGTGCTAGGTGAACTCTGACACGAGCCATCTCCTCTTACAAGAGACAGGCGGACCGCCACCGAACCAAGGCTCCCAGATACCGGGTGGGAGATCGAGTCATGCTCGCCACAAAGGACATTCCCTTGAAGACGCTATCACGCAAGCTCTCCCCGCGTTTCATTGGACCTTTCACTATAACCAGGATAATCAACCCGTCCGCCGTCAGACTTCTACTCCCCTCGTCCATGCGACGGATCCACCCCACGTTCCACGTGTCCCAGCTACGACGCGTAGTAAGTTGCCCATTAAGCCTAATTTTAACATTAAGCCAAAGTTGCCAATTAGCCTAATCTGCATGTCTTTGGCCTGTGGGAGGAAACCGAAGTACCCGGAGGAAACCCACCAAGCACGGGAAGAACATGAACTCCACGCACACAGAGACGGAAATCGAGCCTGGCCGGGAATCGAACCCGGACCCTGGAGGTGCAAGGCGACAGTGCTAACCACTACACCACCGTGCCACCATAGTGATTACTTTTTTATATATAATCAGTAAATAACCTGCGAAAGGGGCAAACATTCTCATCCTGTTGAGAAGCAATAGCCCTTTAAGGAAATGATACACACACACCAAACAGGAAGTAAAAGTGTGTGCGTGTGTGTGTGTGTGCTTGCGTGTGCGCGCGCAATGTATGTCTGAACATGTGTAGAGAGAGGTATTAAATGTCCTCATCACACTCGTACAGTATGCCATGTTTAAAAACTATGATGAAAATAACCACAAAAAAAAATTATCTCCGATATAAAAACTGATATATGTACTTATTAAAGCACTGATTCAAAAGATGATGGTCTTAGGGAAAATGCCAGCTTGAGTGATGAACAAAAGGAGCCAGTAAATTCAGAGGCAGAAATGTAGAAGTGCAGACACGTTCAGCAATAGCTGTGATGAGCTGAGAGTTGTATAAGTGTCTCTCAGTAGCACATTGTGTTTTCTCAGACAAGTCAGACATCCAACGAGTCGGCCTTGGCCTTTCTTTTAGTAAGCAAGAATAGCAGAAAATGTCTAGTTAAAGTACTCTAGAAGAGATTTTTTAAAAGGTTTGTGTTTAACCTTGCAAGGTTTAATGATGGAAGGGATATATTTGCTGTTATACTGTAAACACTGACATACATACTTTATTCAAAGCTTTTGAAGAAATATGTTGCGTCAAATCTTGTAAGTTTTGAAACTCAGTTGATTGTAATTTTATATTGTGTTGAATACATGCTAAACTTTAAGTAAAATGGACTAAGTCTGTACAGTATCGTTAATGCTTAAAGTCATTCTTTCATCGTTCACCATCAAAATGTTTTGTATCGTCCATCAAACAATCCTAGCCTTGTCTTGCACAAGTTAGAAGTTGATTCAATTTTAACATACTGTACTAGTGCAATAAGTGATATCTTGCTAATACTATGCCTTAACAAGTAATGCACTTTTTTTTAGGTTAAGTTTACTTATAGTTGCTAATTGAAAGGAGAATACTTGTAATCAACAATAAAGTCCCAAAGTTGCAATAACAGCATGTTTTATTCTTCTAATACTGTACATCATTTTGCCAACGATTCCAATTTTGTATTAATTAAAATGTACAAGGGCCATTCATGTCAAACTGACATTTTACAAAATGACCATACAGTTATGAGAGTGATAACTACCTTTGTTCCTCTATACTTCAGCATTTCACTAGTGCTTGGATATCATCAATGTAGAAAGTTTTCTCAGTACACCCGGAGTCAAGATCGGCCTCCCAGGAACTCCCTTAATAGCCCAAACCTGTGGAAATGGCTTGGAGTTCCTAATATGCAAGCGGTGTTGGTGAATGATTTTGTGTACAGTTCCCACAGACAGATGTGTCTCTTCCACAGGTTGGTGACAAGTTATCTGTCGATTTTCAAGGTTCAGATGTTCACGCCATTCAAATATTTTACTGCGGCTAGGAGTCTCATCATCTTGTGTAAATGTCAATAAGTCTTACTGTTTCATTCAGGAGAAATTTCATCACAGTCCTGGTTTGACTTGAACACCCCTCATTCTTACTATAGACATCTTAGCGTACTAGCACATTCATATAAAACGTTCATAAAAAAGTGTTCTCGTCATTTTCAACGTTTTAACTTGATAGTTCTAATAACTTGTTCATTACAGAAACGTACAGTAGCATCAATTCATTGTGGAAAATCTATTACAAAAACAAAAGATATGAAGAATTACTCATTCACATACAGTATATGAACGTCTTTGACAGTGCTGTGTAATGTATTCCACGGTTAATTTAACTAACATGTTTAAACATAACTGACACATTATTTCCTGGTCCTGCTCTCAAAAAGTGAAAAATCAGCCCTCTCTAAACCATTCTACACTTGCAAAGTGCACAAAGCAAAGACTGAATGGTGTGGTGTGGGAGAGTCAAACAGTCCATCCATAGAGGAATGTGTAGGCAGGAATTGTGTGTGTGTGTGTGTATGTGTGTGTGTGTGTGTGTGTGTGTTAGGCAGCGCCCATGTGGGCCATTTATAACCGGATCAGTCAAAACATTAGCAATGAGAAAGCTAGCTTAGCGGTAATGTGTACATGTTGCTGACTCATAGAGGATGCTGGAAAATAGAAGCGCTGTAGTAGGATACACCGATGTACCATAATGACAGTGTGTGACAGAAAGACTGACATCAAGATAGCACAATTGATAGCAACTGATAGCAGATACAGTATGTAAACAGTTACAGTAAGGTGATAGTATGTCAGATAGTAAGAAAAGGCGTAAGAAAGACATGAACTAATTTAGGAGGAAAAAATAACTTGCTGTAAGGCAAACATGATCTTTCAGTTAAAATGCTGAACTGGCTGCACATTAGAACAGTTTACTTAGCACTCTATGCTGAAACTATTATGATAAACTACTGTATTATTATGATCTCATGCTCGAAGCATGGGCAAGACACACATGCACTTTTTGTAAGTCGCTCTGGATAAGAGCATCTGCCAAATACCTAAATGTCAATGCAGAATATATAGTGGAAAAAGTCAATGCTAGCCACAAAAGTAAGGCACCAGAACACCCAATGCACCATAGGCCACTTCGCACAGGCCCAGCAGACAAAAAGCCCAAAAGCCATCGATCCTGCCTTCTAATACAGCAGATCCTAATCTGTTCCAGCTCAAACAAGTCTGAAAGATGGAGGCCCCACCCACATCCCACAGTACCTAAAGATTCCACTCTCAATATCGTATTCTCAGACATGACAGCACACCTCTAGTGGCGCTGCACAGCCACACCACAAAGGGCCAAATCTGCCCCGCTGGCACAAGAGGAGCCCAAAACCTAGGTGGTTTGACCTAGTGATGAGACTCTAGTGATGTTGGTCTTAATGTCATGACTGATCGTTGTATTTCTGTTTTAATTCTGTTGATGACATACATATGATATGCATATACTATTCATACACATGCTGTTTATTACATTGCATTGATATCATTTATGAAGAATTGTAACTTAAAGCAACTTTATAAATCTTACTTTCGTCTGGATTTGGCGCGGCAAGGATGGCGCTGTGTTTCCGCTTTACCTCCTCTACTTTCTCAGCCAGAGAGTCGATGTAGCCACGGATCTCTTCCACCTAGAAGAGACAAAAACATGCTTAATTCCTAGGTTTTTTTATTCACTGGCTTAAACCTAGAGTTACCAAGATCGAAAGAAAAGAAAAAGCTTTAGAAATAAAACAAAAAACCCACATATGACTCATTCTGATCCTAGTGATTGATCTCATTAATCATGTTCATTTATTGCCTTTTAAAATACAAAAGAATGGTCCTTCATTCTGTAATTCTGTGTGTATTTAAATATATATTTTTCTTTTCTGCACAAAGCGTGTGGGTATGGGTTGGCAGATTGAAAATGTTCCATTTGAATTTGTCATGAATAGCACAATATCTCAGTGGAGCTACGGGTCTTTCTGCCATGCTTTCACACAACTCTCATTCACTGAACAGAAACTTGGCATTGCCTTCGCTGTGAATGATGGATGTAAACCTGCCTTTTGTCCAGATTTGTCCACAGTCTGGGATCTTAGTACAGATTTTGTCTTGGACTTCAAATACTGCCCATAAATGTTGCTTCCCATAGCAATCATTTCCTGATACAGCACTGTAGAACATGTTGTAGAATATTAAAGACTATAATACCGCACCAAGAACTTCAACAATCAGATAAAGGGTACTAAATGTGTCCAAGAAAATCAATTCGGTCCTAAAGCCTCAAATAAACAATGTGAAATGCTCTTTCTAAACTCCTCTGGAATTCTGTAGCATGCTACTTCTGCAATGGAATTAATGAAAATCAACACTTCTGTCCCATTTTCTCTGTGGAAATGACACTAAATACTACCCCTAAACACAGCCTCCTGAGGGCTAAGTATTAATTTTTATGTGTAATAAGTCTAAGGAATATTGAGATATATTGTAGAACTGGTTATCGACACATCAACTACCAGTCAAAAGTTTGGACACCATTTCTAATTCGATGTTTTTTGTTTAGTGATTTATTTTCTACATTCTAGAACCATAGTTGAAGATTTTAAAACCTAGTTATTACTTGGGCTGCCAATTTTAATGAGATAACACATATTAATCATATGACCCTATTGGCTTCCAGTAATTACAATGTGGTTATCGGTTGTGCGCGATAATAGGATGACTGAGGAAACATCATCAGGAGTACGGAGTGGCGAGTTACATTCTAAAAGCTTTTAGATGGAAATTTGGATGAAACCTAAGGGAACTATTTTACCCCCCGGGCCAGGGGTAGCTCAGTGGTTAAGGCGTTGGACTACGGTTCAGAAGATCCCAGGTTCAAACCCCACAACCACCAAGTTGCCACTGTTGGGCCCTTGAGCAAGTCCCTTAACCCTAAACTGCTCAGATGTGTAATGAGATAAAAATGTAAGTCGCTCTGGATAAGAGCGTCTGCCAAATGCCTAAATGTAAATGTATTTTTACAAGCATACATTGACCATAAGATGTGGGAGTGATGGCTCAGGTGGCTATGGTTCTAGTTTGTTGAGTTTTGGATCTGGGGTCGAGCCTTTTGCATTTGTTAAATGTTAATGTTTGAGATAATATAAAACTGCATAATTTGTCAAAGGAATGCATGAACGTTTGTCATGCATTCCTTTGTTCCAACATTGTATGTTTATAATACAAGTAAATGTAAATATTTTAAAATTTGTGATAATTCATGATTAACCAAAGACTATGATTAACTAGATAAAAAAAAACGATTGACAGCAGTAGGAATTATGAAACAACAAGAAGCCAGCTGTTATTTTAAGACATGAAGGTCAGTTGTTCTGGAACAGAACAGTATTGTGTCAAATGCATTTGCAAAACCCATCAAGCACTATGATGAAACCGGCTCTCATGAAGACCTTGCCAGGAAGGCAAGACCCAAACTTACCTTGGCTGCAGCCGAGAAGTTCATTTAGAGTCACCAGCCTCAGAAATCACCAATTAACAAAAAGGACCTCATATTAGAGCCGTTACTGTATGAAGACTTTACAGAGCGATGGTTACAGATGCATCTCAATATCAACAGTTCAGAGGAGATTGTTTCATTATTTTGGACGCCTTCAGGATTGTCAGGAACGCTATGGAATGAGAAACTGTGTCCAAACTTTTAACTGGTAGTGTATATACTAATCAAAATATTAAAACAACAACTCCAAACATATTTAATAAGGACTATTCTTGAATGTAATTGCAAATTTCTCAAAAAGCATGTTGAATGAGGAATGGCAAATTATTCATCATAATTTCATTAGGCAACTTTGTTCCCTAGAGGCTTAGTGCACTTTGTGCTAAAGTAAAAAAAATAATATGTCATCTATTAATATTCATCAAGAGAAGAGAGTGTTTCTTTAGAGTAAGCTCTTCAAATTTGAACAGAGAATTGGACTAATAAACTGTGGTACTACTTCCGTGTGCTCGGTGAGTGTGAATGTTAATACTCATACAGCATCTACTGTATAAATAAAAATTAAATAAATAAAAAATTAAGGGGTAAAAATAACATAACACATGGAAAATATGGAAAATAACAACGACATAGTTGTGCGACCTGTTGAGAAGTTTGGTTACTGCATTTATCAGCAAAAAAGTATTGTACACATTACACACAATTGTATTATTGGAAAAAATAAACATATGTTTATTACTTGTCTTATGTGTGAAATGTGAACACCTGAGCTCATGAGTTAACCTTCTAGATATCTGAGTAAAACAAAAGCTCATCAGCTATCCAGAGACCTCCACTGCAAACTGTTGCTTGCTCAGGACTTTTCAAAACAGGAAAGCACTTTTTTTTGTTCTAATCCGGTATAAATTCAGGGGTTAAGCATGGCAGAGTGTCAGTTCATCAGCTGGAAAGTGTTCAGACTACCAAGTTCTCTGCCGTGACCAACAACAAACCAATCACCATGGCCAGGGTGAGCACCAGAGCTTGATAAAACATGAAATGTTTCTCATCATGAGGTTTCAGCTGGGGGGAGAAAGTTAAACTTATTGCTTATGCACTTTAATCCATATTATTCTTTTAAATTAACTGACCAGATGACTTTTTTTTTTTTTTTTAATAAAATGGGTTCTTTCTGTCTGACCAGGTCATCTTCTACGAGGACAGGAACTTCATGGGTCGCTCCTACGAGTGCAGCAGCGACTTTTCCGACATGTCCTCCTACCTGAGTCGCTGCCACTCGTGCAAGGTCGAGAGAGGCTGCTGGATGGTGTATGACCGCTCCAACTTCATGGGAAACCAGTACTTCATCAAGAGGGGCGAGTACCCTGACTACATGAGTATGTGGGGCTGGGGCAACAACTGCATCAGGTCCTGCCGCATGATTCCAATGGTACGTTAAACATTTCCGCTTCTTGCTAGCATAATGATTTCTAAACCAGCAATATTCATTTTGTTCTCACTAGAACTGGCTCATCTGGTTCTTTTTCATAAAACAGTACAGGGGATCCTACAGAATGAGAATGTACGAGAGGGAGAACTACATGGGCCAGATGATGGACGTGACTGAGGACTGTGACTCCATCATGGATCGCCATCACTGGTCAGATGGATGTCACTCGTGCCATGTCATGGACGGCCACTGGCTCATGTACGAGCAACCTCACTACAGGGGCAGGATGTGGTACTTCAGGCCTGGGGAGTACCGCAGCTTCAGGGAGACGATGGGAATGAGCGGAATGAGGTTCATGAGCATGAGGCGCATTATGGATTCCTGGTATTAACCTAATTCTGCAATGTCCAAATGCTGAATAAAATGTTTGAAAAAATATATTTACTGGTCCATTTTCTGTGCTCACTACTGTATGAATGAATATGAGCTCTAGCTAAACCAAGCTTTATAAACTGTGATTCATGGACTATTATTAAAATTGCAGTCCAGTACCTAGAAATCTCTAGAAGATTTCTATATGGATATAGTAACTGCAATTCTTACAGCACCATCTAGATAGCATACCTAGCTTACAACGGTCAAGAAGCTAATATGAAGTAATGATAGCAGGAATGCTTTAGTGCTCGATTATTAGTTACTGTATGTACTGTATTTGTAACTCTAAAAAAGAAAACTTGAACTTGTTGTTTTGTTATGTTTTGGTGGTACAACAAGCCTTATTAGAGATTCAGTTAAAAGTTGCGAGCAATGCTTCATACATATACCGATCAGGTCTCTTTAAGTATCTCTGGACGATTGAACCACTGAGGATTTAAGCCACTAAAATTGGCTCAACCATATCATGCTGTACTTTGTGCTGTGGTCTTGACACTTGACTAGGACTTGAAGGTGAAGATGAATGATAATCTGTCAACGCTGAAAACCATAGCTATGTTTAATAGTGAAAGTAAGAGCATTTCTGTACAACGTGATGAGAAATCAGCTGTGTATCCACAAGAAAACCACTTATCAGTGAGACTAATCAGAAAAAAAGGGTTTAATTTTCTAGAGAGCATAAAGATTGGACTTTGGAGCAATGGTTAAAGGTCACATGGGCTAATGAGTCCAGACTGGTCCTATTCCTGGGCGTAAGAAGGGGAGTGCATAAAATGATGCACCCATCATGCATAGTGTCCATTGTACAAGTCTCTGAAGGCAGAGTTATGATCTGGGGTTGCTTCAGTTGGTCAGGTCTAGACTTAGTACCGTTATATGGCAATAAAATTAAGTCAGCTGATGGAGTTTTTCTTCCCTTATTGCACGGCCATATTAAAGGACTCAAACTGTGAAAGAGTGGTTCTGACAGAATGAGGAATAATTTTCACCTATGAACCGGCCACCACAATGTCCTGCAATGTCCAAATCAATACTGAATGAAATTGAAAAGTGTGCGAATTTTTTTGGCAACGTAGTGTACAGTATAATGCCTACCGTACCTTCTGTACAGTACATAACATATCACTGTACATATTAGCTCCATAATCTTATTTGTTTTTTACTGTGAATGGGCACTTCTAATTAGATAGTAACTGCAATTTATTGGCTTCATACATTAGATTAGATAAGATTAGATTAGATTAAACTTAGATAAAGATGAATCTAATCTAATCTAAGGGCTAATAAACATCTAAAATTATTACAGTATTTGTTGTCAAATCTGTGTCTGTTACATACATAGGTGCTTGTGGTGCATATTTGATTTGTCCCATAACCTGCAATTTATTTCCAGTTAAATACGTAGGCTATAAACTATTTTAAGAAATGTGTACTTTTGGAGTTTGACATATTCACTATTAGCAACAGTAGAGACGGCAAAACATTGAGCGAGATTGTGATGAGGTAAAGCATAAGGGTAAATTCATTCAACAAGTTGAAATGTCCAAAAATCCACAAAGATCATTATTAGATGCCATTTTATGCATAGGCACAGTGCAAGTCAAAACGAGTCCCAGATCATTACCTTGTTATCTCCTTATTCGCGTGTTCACGTAAACCAAATAATAAAAAATAATAAACAAGTTCTTCTAATTGCAAATGCTGTATAATTAAGACGACTTTTGTAATTGCAGCGATTGACCACTGCTAATTTATGTCCTGTTCACTAAATCTATAACAGAATCCAACAAAGGCAGCTGGATTATTCCAGTTAAGCTCAACAATAAGACAACTGAAAGCATGTACGCTGTAAAGCTCGTATCTTAATACTTCCTCCCTTTGTTCCTGTGCAAACATCATCAGACAAAGAAGAAAGCTGATCTCCATCTCTGGATCAAAAGAAGCAGCTCAAAGCAGGCGCACTTTGCAACTATGCCTTAAAAGTCTGCAAAAAACATGAAAGAAAAGCATTTAGATTGATCATGCAACCAGTAGAAAAGCGTTTCTCTTGGCAAGTATTAAGAATGCAGAGATGGAATGGAATAGTGAAATAAGAAACCTTGAAAAACAATCCTAAGTATTTTAATATGCTTCATTTCATCAGCAAAACCTCCACATGAAGCAAACGAGTCATTATAAAAGCAACATTTTATCAGTGGCTTGAGATTTCTCAATATACATTTTTGAGGGAAATCCTTTCAGAAAAAAAGTCAATCAATCAAAAGCATTTATTTCAGTTACTTGACTTCAGGTAAATAGAAAAGATTAACTTATTATTACTTACTTTATTAAAAGGCTAGTGAGGACTGTTTTTCTTTCATGACCTCAGACATTTGCATATTGCCGTGCGTTATTTATTTACTTACTTACAGAACTTACTTCTTTAAAATCTTATCATATGGAGACTCATTTCTTTTGCCGGATTCTTTCATGCTTTTCAATGGAATGTTCATCTCAAGAACATGACAACAGCATTCCATACCATATTATACAACAGTTAGTACTGACCGACTAATCTGATTGGATGAGAGGCATTCCACGAGTGGTGATATAGAGCACAACAGCACTGGGACATTTAACTATGTGCATCATGCCTTGTCAGAGGTGTACCAACAAATGGTAATTACACTAACCATCAGTCACCAGCATGAGTGAAAGTAGGACAGTACCTACAGTACCATCCTCAGTACTTGAAAGAGGGGAGAGCACCTGCCAAAACCCACATTCAAAACCAGTCACAGAAGCAATTTCAGCAAGAAAACACATCTGATTACATTACATCAACTTAAACACCATTTTATCTCCCTAGTTATTGCTTCTAAGTTGTACAGATTTGCCTCTAAACTGTCCGTTTTGTTCTGTTCACAGCTAACGTGAGCTACAAAGCTAACTAGTTTCAACACAAGGCTCAAATCTCCTCTCAAAACCCTGAACAAGGGCACTACTTAGATTTTAGCTTAATGCTATTTGGGATGCAACTGTGGAACCACGAAAAAGTTAGCTGATTATTTTTAATCTGAATAAATAAAAATATAAAGTAAATCTTGAAAGTTTCTAAGGAGCGTCCACCTCCTCCAAGGTTATTTCTACTTATCTTTGCTTTGCTTAATCATCCCTGTTAATTACACTAGCTGTCAGTTGCCTGTTCAACGCTACAGTAATTCTTCCAGTAGCAGGTAGTGAGTTCCGCAATTCGTAGAAGGACGTGTGTTGGTGGAGCAAAATAACTGGTTAAATAAATAGGAAATCATAATGTGCTGATAATAAATGGTGTTTCTGGAAATTCTATACTTTTATACTTATTATAGTCGCAATACCTTATTGGCTTTATATAAAATAAAATAAAAAATCATGGCTGCACCCTCATACCACTGCATTACAGGCATGCTGATATTCACTACAACAGCACAACCTCAATTACAACAGCACGACCTCAATTTTATACTGCTTAATTATAGCTAATTAAATATTTAGATCTCTATGAGTATAGTAGCTTCCAATACCATAGTCCCTGATGTTCTTATTCATTAAATGGTAATATAGTTAGCAAAAAAAAAAATCCAACTGACAGAATAGCTTCTAAAATGTAAAAAAAAAAAATTTAAGCTATTCTGCATAGATATGACGATTTTATAACAAAGGTTTACATTTTCAAATGTATAACAAATAAATGTATCATCAAACCAGTCATTCATGACACAGTAATTAATGAACTTGCAAAATAAAGAATACAAGAATAAAGCAACAATAATCGAGCTAACCAGCCTATTACTGTATATACTGTACTTGGTGTATAAATTGTGTATCGTTTGCATAACGGATATATGAAGTAAAAAGAATGGATTTCTGCAGCTTTGTCTCATCGATCAGTCCCATTGTGAGGTCGTATAGAGAACTGAGGCACATGGAAATGTAACGAAAGCACTTCAGCCCTGTACACTGTTGCTTGCTCAGGATATTTCACAATAGGAGGTGCACTCTGCTTTGTTCTGCTCAGGTATAAATTCAGGAGATAAACGTGGCAGAGTGTCAGTTCACCAACTGAAAACAAGCGAATCCAGTGCTACGAACAAAGAACGTCATCATGGCCAAGGTGAGTACCAGAGTACTAATTAAAGAGATATAATTTTCTCATATTATTTTTGTCACAATTATCCATTCTAAATGTGTCTACAGATGTCCAGATCATATTTTTGACTAGGTCTTAAAATATATACTTTTTGACATTTCCTTCATCTTGTACAGTATGTATACAACTACAGTATACTGTACAGTAACTTCTCATGAGAAAGGACTCATCACAGTTTCATCACAGGTTCCAGTTAATTTTAATGCCAAGTCAACAGGCATTGCCGCCATGTTGCTGGTGATGAGCTCATATGATGGCTCCATGTTGGCATTATAGGTTGAGTTTGACCAGGTTGTATTAGTGACCTGCCCACTAGATGCTCACTTGGGAAAAACTACTTACAACTCTGACTCCAGAGGAGAGGCCCAGAAGCCCTAATATGAGCAGGGTATAAAGTACTTAATCATCTTTGTACCTTAAACAAAAAGTCTTTGTTTGACCTCCTCAAACCATGAAAGAGTTGAAACCATGAAAACAGCCTGTGTCTGGAGGTAATTATTAAAGTTATGATCCCTTAATCGTGCTTTGACCTCGTTCAGTTCATGAAATGTTACCCAACAAACAGATCATCTTCTACGAGGACAGGAACTTCATGGGTCGCTCCTACGAGTGCAGCAGCGACTTTTCCGACATGTCCTCCTACCTGAGTCGCTGCCACTCGTGCAAGGTCGAGAGAGGCTGCTGGATGGTGTATGACCGCTCCAACTTCATGGGAAACCAGTACTTCATCAAGAGGGGCGAGTACCCGGACTACATGAGTATGTGGGGCTGGGGCAACAACTGCATCAGGTCCTGCCGCATGATACCAATGGTACGTTAAACATTTCCGCTTCTTGCTAGCATAATGATTTCTAAACCAGCAATATTCATTTTGTTCTCGCTAGAACTGGCTCATCTGGTTCTTTTTCATAAAACAGTACAGGGGATCCTACAGAATGAGAATGTACGAGAGGGAGAACTACATGGGCCAGATGATGGACGTGACTGAGGACTGTGACTCCATCATGGATCGCCATCACTGGTCAGATGGATGTCACTCGTGCCATGTCATGGACGGCCACTGGCTCATGTACGAGCAACCTCACTACAGGGGCAGGATGTGGTACTTCAGGCCTGGGGAGTACCGCAGCTTCAGGGAGACGATGGGAATGAGCGGAATGAGGTTCATGAGCATGAGGCGCATCATGGATTCCTGGTATTAAACACATCAAATGATGTAAAATGTTCTAAATAAAATGTAAAAAAAATATTTAATTGTCTGTCTTCTAGTAGTTGCTATACTGTATATAGTTCAAAACATGTAAGAAGGGTATGACCAGTGCATTTTTACAGTATATCAAGGACAACCAATGTACCTTATTGAATCATTAGTGTTACTAGAGTGACAAGTGGCCTGTGCATCCAGAATTAGAAAAACTTCACTTAACACTGTTTGAGAATACTGTACATCTTACATCTTACGCTTGTCTGCACTCAGTGCTACTACAGTACTACAGAGGTGGAAACACTGGTGCTGGTTGTTGCTGAGCTGCCAAGTCTGGCTGCCATTTCTGAGAGAATCCTTTGAATCGTTCAATGAAAAGAGACTGCTGTAGTGGAACAGTGAGATTAAGACACACAAACACAAACAGACCTAGAAAATTCCCCAGATAAGAAAAAAATCCGCTGCCTAGTGGGCTGCCGAGACTGACCCAAAGAATGACAGCAACCACTGGACTGGAGAGAAATTGAAATGAGAACAAGAATCTAAAGAAAAAAGCATTTACCAAAACAGTTTAAATTCACTGCACGAATTTAAAGTGTCTTCAACAACTTTACCTACTGATGTCATGTTACCATAATATTTAGCAAACCATAATATTTTGAACATTAGAATGGAAAAAAATTCTGCTCTTCATTGGTCATGTATCATCAGCTTTAATAATTTAATGACATTGATTCCATATATTTATAAAATCAAGACTTTCAGAATACAAACAGAATTTGTAAACTGGATATTGCAATAATATCGTATTAGGTAGTCCTTGGTGATTCTCCTCCTTATTAAAGACATCCATTCTTTCCCGAGACAGAGGCTTTAGCTTAGGCTCTCACCGTCATAATGTCCCAACTGTCTTACATAATTATTTTAAAACGTTAAAATCCCGCTCAGCAATCCTGCAACATTTATCATCTACCATCCTCTTTGTAATTCTCCTCCTTTGCCATATAAAACCGCTCCATCCTTAATACCCTGCCTACTGCATCTTTAATACATTCATAATTGGCTTGTTTCCGCTGAGAGCTTGGTTTATCAAACACCAGTCAGAGGTGTGCCGCGGAGTTCTCGAATAGCTCCAGAATGCGGATGCATTTTCTGGGTCATTAAGTTAATGAGTTTGTAGAATATCAATATTTTCGCACCAGACACAAACAACGTGCATTTTAATCAAGATGGTGAACAGGTCTGTAAACGCTGGTTATTTTCCAAATTCGTCCATTTTGTCAGAGGAAAGATAATGACAAATGCAATTGGTTACAATTTTTATCTAATTTCAGTTTTCTGGGTTTATTTGTTTTGTTTTTATTTTAAGGAGTAATGTTTGATCAAGGTGGCAGGGTGCATCCTAACTCGTGCCTAGGTTCCCTGAAAGCATTGCCCCAGGCCCACAACAACCCTAAGTGGGATGGATGGATGGATGGACGGATGGACATTTGAGCAAAAAATAAAATCTTTTTAGAATTTCAGAATGCAAGAATAAAGCAGAATGGATATTATTGCTTCTGCAAGAGATTGCACTTCATCTTTCCTGGGGATACAGTTTAAATATCACCTTTTCACCATTTCAGATGTTCAAAATAGGTATGGCACAGTGGCGTAGTGGTCATCACTGTGGCCTCGCACCTCCAGGGTCGTTTGCATGTTCTCCTCATGCATGCTGATTTTCCTCCGGGTTCTTTGGTTTCCAAAATTGCCTGTAGTGTGAATGTGTGTGCCCTGCGATGGAATCCAACTCTGCCCAGGGTATACCCCATCTTGTGCTCAAAGTCTCCTGGAATAGTGTTTGATTTCGTTTTTTAGGGAGCATAGTGGTTCAATTAGATTTTTCTACGTTTATAAGACAATGGTTAAGAGTGCTAGTTATAGAGGTCACCTGTACATTTTCCCCTCAATAGACTCTAGAATCCCCTCTGGGTTAGTGAAAAGATTCAGGAATCGCACTATTATTGTACTGTAAACACTCATATAACATTATTATTCCTACAGTATATTGGAATATTGGAACTAATAAATTCTTTCTTTACAGTTAAAAGGATGCAAATAGTTTAAAAATAGATGATTTAGTATCCATTGAGCTAATAAACACACACCATGCGTAGATGAAAACCTTCACCTGCGCTCATCGATCCACTTCTTACTCCAGTGCCTCCTTAAAGTCCTGATTTAATATGACATTGAATGATGCGAGTTCACTATGGTACTCTCAATGAGTTAGCAGAAGCCCCAACTGGCCACACACTCGCTACATGTCAGCTATCATTGTTTCAAATCCTAATTGTTCTTGTGGTGGCTGAAATGTAAAGCTTGATCTGCCTTAACTATTCTTTGCTTTCTCTTTTTTTCTCTTCTCCTTTTAGTTAGTGAATGTCTTAATGGGGGGGGGGGTTCCTTTTTACAGTAACAGCTCGGCAGAGGTGGAAAGAGTAATAAAATTTTGTACTCAAGTACAAGTACTGTTACTTCAGTGAAATTTTACTTAAGTACAAGTAAAGTTACCATTATAAAAATCTACTCAAGTAAAAGTAAAAAGTAGCTCATTAAAAAATTTACTCAGAGTAAAAGTTACTGAGTTACTTTTTTATTTTAATTTTTTTAACAGTGGGGGTGGGATGAGGCATTCTAGCGTAGTTCAAAAAAGATGAGCAGATATAAAATCTCAAACTAGTTGTTTTTTAACTGAAGGAACACTTTTGCGTAATAAAGCTGTTGTCTTTCTTGTGCTTGAAAATCAAAGTGGTCACTTAAATATGGGTGTTACGTCCCAGTCTAGGGTCATACAGCAAAAGAATGGTTCAGGGTTCTATTTTAAACTGTATGGAAATGGTGGTATATGGCAGAAAGAACTAGATCCAATCATTAACTGATGAAAAAATGAGGTTTGTATACACACACACACACACACACACACACACACACACACACACAACAGGAGGAGGATCAGATTCAGGATGGACCCAGGCCAAAATAATAAACAAAATGGTATTCATATTTAGTAGGTAGATTACCTGCAAAAAAAAAAAAAAAACACAAAACAAAAATACAGGTACCTTCCCGGACTCCCTAAACCAATATAAAATATAAACCTAAGCTAAACTATATAAAATATCTGGCTCAAAAAAGTCTCACAGTCTAATATTTCATTGGATTGTTTTAGCTATGATTAAGCTGTGGGACTGCTTTGATAAAATTATATATACATAATATATATAAGGTTATCACCCCCCCCCCCCCCCCATCATTCCGTACAATAAGGTAGTCAGCCATCTTCATTTTATTGCCACATAACATCCTGAGCAAATAAATTCCCAAATAAATTCCCTCTTCCAAAAATAAATGGCAGCCACGCCCCTGCTACTAGTGAGTGCACAGACATACAGTGAAATTATCTACAAATATATACAAAGACCAACCAAACCATAGGGACAAAGCAATAATCAAAGTCAATTGGAGGCAAAAAGTCAAACCAGAATACACAACCAAATGTCAAAACGCCAAAATCACAACCTCTTTCATCTTTCCCGCGTCTCTCTCCAGTCGCGCTAGTCGATGACGTCACTCAGGGCGGAAGCGACCGTGTAGAAAGTCAGGAAGATGCCGATGTCAGAAAACCTGGAGTGGAGTCTGGAGCGGCGCGCGACCAGGACATGATACACACACGGCGCAACGGAGCATTTATAAAGCATAATATTTTTATTGTTTTATCATTTTCATTCATTTATTTTTTACTCAGTAGCGAATATGATTTAAAATGTAGCGAATTACAATACTTCAAACAAAACGTACTTAAGTAAAAGTAAAATTACAGATTTTTTAAACTACTTTAAAAAGTAGAAATACACAAAAAAGCTACTCAATTACAGTAACGCGAGTAAATGTAATCCGTTACTTTCCACCTCTGCAGCTCGGGTAAGTTACTGTATGGCTGATTTCCATACAGCTACAGTACTTATGCAGAAGAATATTTAAAGTGAGAGGCTCAGACAGAAAAATGGTTAAGTTTCTTTGCAAGTGATCATTTTAAATCATATGCTTGCTAGAGGAACCAGAACAAGGCTTTAAACTTTCGTCTACTGTATATATAGATATACAGTATTATCATGATCATCTAACTTGTTTACATGAGGTTGCATCAGGGCTGTGTTATATTCCTTAAAGGTGTCATATTTTACTATTTCTTTAAAAAGTTAACACAGGTCTCAGAGCTCCCCCAAAGTGTGTCTGTTAATGCTCCAGCTTAAATATACCTTAGATAATGTTTATTTTTATTTTTATATCAAACACCCTCTGGTTCACTCCTCTTCCAAACATGCCATTTCAGTGTATATATAAATGTAACTACAGAGCAAACAACAGAGCTGAGTAACAACCCGGGGGAGGGTGTCTTCTTATATGAGGTCACATTAGGGGGAAATCTAATCTGCTTTTTTTATGCGCAGGACTTAAAAAGCAAGATAAGTTTTTCTCACTTTTTTTTTGGTTGTTGTTGCATGTACATGCACCATGGATATGGATCTGAATGTCTATAAATGACTAAAAAGTAAAATTTGCGTTACAGGTCGACATTAATAATGCTCAATTAGGTTGTTGTTTTTTTTACATACAGTAGGGCCAGGTAGGTTTGGACAGCTTTTGTCCTTTAATAAATGAAATCCTCATTTTAAAACTGAATTTAGTATTTACTCAAGGTGTAATAAAATGTTTTTTTTTTTTATGTCAGATGTGCAAAGAAGATTTAATTTTTTTTATCAGGACGGGGCAAATACTTTTTTTACAAGACTGTACATCAGTACACAGTTAAGTGGTCAGTGTCAAACTGCAACTGCTTCGTGTTGCTCCGCATTACAGTATAGACACATTGTTGTGTTTTTTGCTTGCTTGTTTTTCTTTGAGTTTACTGTATCAGAGGCACGGAAAATATAATTTCACTGTAGTCCTCCTCACATTTAAGACGTATTAAAAATGAGCACCTGCCACATAAATGGAGCTCATATTGGAATAAGCGGTAACTTATCGCAGTAATTTATGCAACTGACCCTGTGAGTAACTCTGAGCTGGAGGGATCACATAGCAATTCACAATGCACCGCTCTGAAAGCAGTAATAGTCGTAGCATATTTTTAGGAAAGTGTTGTGTCGTCTATCGCGCTAATTGCTCTACCTCGCTAATGCACCGGCTACAATAGGAGCTGTTGTCTCTCGGTGGAAATGAACACAAAATGAATGTTAATTACTGACCCTTTTACATGGAATAGCACTCGAGCTCTTGCCTTGTTTGATCCGTCCCAGTGTGTGACTGAGAAGAAAGAAAAAAAACCTCTGAAATTCTTATTATTACAGTAATAGCAGTTAGAGGGGTGGGAGTCGGAGTCAAGGGCAAAGGGCTGGTGTGGTCTGTGTGCTGTCTGGCACCCTGTCCAATCTGCCCTTGAATTGCTAATTACTGACAGGCCCTTGAATGAGTGGGGAGTTTAATTGCACTCTTTGACCCTCATTGATGGCACATTCTTACACACACACACATCCATCTCCAGTGAGGAGACAAAGTACTCTTTAACGGATGAATGTGGCATCTTTAAACTGGCTGTGTGTGTGGCAAGCATGGTCCAGTTAATGATGACATGTAGACACATGCAGGGAAGCACAACTGTGTGCATTTGACTGATGAAGTCTGTGTGTGTGTGCGCGTGTGTCTGACACCCCCTTTCAGACGCTCTTTAAGTAAAGATCCTGCAGGGCTCAAGGGCAGGTGCTACAGATGGCAGCTCTGTGATGACCTTATAATGAAAAATCCCAAAGTGAGGATGTGTACTGTATATTACATACTGAGGGAACATCCACAAAAATGCTGCTTTACAGACAGTATGTATTAATATGACTAGAGAAAGCGCTGACACAGAACTGACACCTCTGGATATCAAGAGAAAGGAAGGTCTATTTTTTTTTTAGATCCAACACATCAATATATACAAACCGGCACTTGTGATGAAATTTCTCGTTAATAAAGGTGTAAAACCGATGGACGTTTACAGAAGACTTCAACCACACCACGGTGCTGAGACTCGTAGCTGCAGTAAAACATTTGAGTGGCGCAAATGTTTTAAAGAAGGTCGTACTTTTATGAATGAGTATCCCGGCAGAGGTCTCTCGGCGCCCAATGCAGTTGTTTCCGTGAACATGAACCTTGAAAATCGACAGATAACTCATCGGCAACTTGCATCTGTCTATGGGAACTGTACACATAATCATTTCTTTGTTCGCTGCAAGGAACACGAATACGAACCGTATTCACTTTATAGGCTCACTGCATAGGTTAAATGTATGGTCAAAACTTCGAGGTACTTCATCGTTGATTATTTTCCTATACCAGAATGCCGCAATATGCTTTATTCCTAAAATATCACACACATTTAATACATTGCCAAAAAAAAAAAAAAGTAAAAACTAACCAAATAGTTAAGAGCCTTCCATTGGATAATTACTGCATTGATTAATTTGTTTCAGCTGGCAACAATCTTAACTGATGGTGCGAGCGGGTTCTCATTTCTTAAACAACCATATTAGAATATGGTCATGGCAATGTTACTCTGTTACTTAAATGTCCAAAAAAAAAAACCCATTAAGGATATTGCTGAAACTACTAATTTTATTTTAATAAACTGGAAACCGCATTATTAAAACAAGGATAGTGGTGACCCATCATCTTTGAGGATTTTTTTTTTTTTTGGAATGAGTGCGAAGGGAGATCATTCAAACGCTTGGTGAAATCAACAGTATAACCTACGACTATGTTTAATAGTGAAAGCAAGACCATTTCCGCACACACAATGCGAAGAGAACTCAAGGGATTAGGACTAAACAGCTGTGTAAACTTGGAGAAGGTGCATAAAGCATGGGCTGTGGAGCGTTGGAAAAGTGGTCTAATGAGTACAAATTTACCCTGTTCCAGAGTGATGGGCACATCAAGGTAAGAAGAGAAGCGGATGAAGTGATGCACCCATCATGGCTACTGTCTACAGTACAAGCCTCAGTAGTCAGTGTTAGGATCTGGAGTTGCTTTATTTGGTCAGGTCTAGGTTCAGCAATGTTATGTTATGTGCCCAAAAATTAGGTCAGCTAACTACATAAATATACTGTATGGGCAGATTTTGGCATGAACATACATGGATTCATCGGGTTTAAATGGTGAAAGATCGGTTCAGGGAGCAGGAGACATCATTTTCACACATGGCTTGGCCACCACAGAGTCCAGAACTTAACCCCATTGAGAATATTCAGGATGTACTTTACACAGAGATCCGACTCTTCCATAATCAATACACGGCCTTGGAGAGAAATTAATGCAATTCTGGATGGAAGTACTGTAAATGTTGTGACATTACATAAGCTTATCTACTGTAAATGATGCCCCAGGGAATGTCTGCCATAATCAAAGCCAAAGCCGGTCCACCTAAATACTGGAGTGTGTGACATTTTTTCCCCCGTGCAGTGTATTTTACTTCCAAAGAATATGCAGCCATGAATGCTTTTCTGATGTACAAGATGAGAAGTTCCACATCAAAATTCATGCTACGCAACATTATGGAACGTTCTGAGTAGAACTGGAATGTGCATTAGCACCATTTCCAACAGTGTGATATTTATTCTGCACTATTATCACTATTAAAGGATAAATATATCGGTTGGTGGATATTTATTCTTATCTTTATTAGTGTTTGAGTGTTTGTTTTTAATAAGATTACATTACTGTACATATAGACAACAACATCATGTACTCAATCAAGCTAATATAATAATAATATCCCTATAATTGAAACATAAGCTTATCTTTCATGCATTCCTATCAGACTACCCTTTCCATTAGCGGAGAGCTTTTCCATTTGGGAGCTGACCTAACAGCAATAAATCATCCACGATAAGGAGCTTATTTGTCCCACCTTAGAATTTACCTGCCAGGAAATGTAATGAGCCAAAGTGGCACACTCTTCCCATTAAACAGTCCCATTAAAAACACATTAGAGCAGAGAAGTCTCGTTCTGTTCTGTGTGATCCTACGATAGCCGTTTAGCTTTCGGTTGTAAAATTACTCAGTGCTGAAATGCTACAAAACCCTCAAGTCAAAGTCTTACAAAACACGATCACAACATAGAGATAAAGAGATTAATCTGATCAATTACAAATCAAATTTATGCACTGATCACTTACAGTACAAGTGCATTAATCTTAAAGAACTGATTTAAACAGGGCTTTTAACATTAAGCACTGTCACAAAGCAGCCTTTTTTTTTAAAGATTTTTTTTTATCACTAATGAGCGAATTCGAGGAGGCAGGGGCAAAGGAAAAGCTCTCCAAGATGAACCTGGAAAGGGACCTGACCTCTTCTGGTGGACAGCAAGTAATGAGATTAAAAATTCTTACAGTACACAGGTGTAGAACAGTAAAATGAACTGACATACAGTACACACAGAAAAATCTGTACCATTACATCAGCAGTCCTTACAAGTGGTTTTATGTGGTGATATAGCATCAGGGCAGCACGGTGGTGTAGTGGTTAGGACTGTCGCCTTGCACCTCCAGGGTCCGGGTTCGCTTCCCGGCCAGGTTCAATTCCCATCTCTGTGTGCATGGAGTTTGCATGTTCTCCCCGTGCTTGGTGGGTTTCCCATGGGTACTTCGGGTTCTTCCCACAGTCCAAAGATATGCAGGTTAGGCTAATTGGCGTTCCGAAATTCCCCGTAGTGTATGTGTGGGTGTGCCCTGCGCTGGATTGGCACCCTGTCCAGGGTGTACCTTGCCTCGTGCCCTAAGTCTCCTGGGATAGGCTCCAGGTCCCCGTGACCCTGAATACAGGATAAAGCGGTATACAGTAGAAGATGAGTGAATGAATGAATGAATTAATAATTTAAATAGGTTCATATTTCATTATCATTTGATGAGTCAGAAATTCCCATGCAACATTAAACCATCACGTCGGACCAAGCTCAAACTGAATGCTTTAGGGTGAAACAGCATTATATGTGATAACGTGACTTACATTTTATACTAAAGTGAGTGAGTGATATAACATCAGAGGTGAGAGGTAACTGAGTAAATTTGCTTTGTAACAGCATTTCACATATTGTCACAGATACTGTACTTGTGTAGTTTTATTACAGAATAATTTTTTTTTTACTCTACTACATAGTAGAGCAAATAACTGTACTTTTACTTAAATACATTTCTGTATTGTGCTGCATTACAAAACCACAAGTGATATGTAGTATATGAAGCAGGAATTTTGCCACATGATTATTATTATGGATAATTGCATGACTTGCTTTTCCTTCCAGAAAGGACTAATAAACTCAACAGGTGTATGAAATCAGAAGTGAAGCTGGTTGCAGACATCAATGAAAATAACATACAGGTAGTCCCCGACTTACGAACATTCGAATTACGAATTTACACAGGTACAGTACGAACGGACCGTGGTTCTACAAACATTCGTAGATGTGAACAAATCTCAGAAGTAGCTCACGTGTACTGTGAAAAACACAGATACTGCAGTGCGCCAAATTCCAATATTTACAGTTATATACAATATTTTCAGTGTGTAAGTGAATGTCTAAAATCCGGTATATTGTGTGTGGTGTGGAGGTGCAGGAGAAATTAGTCAGCCTCAACAGTTTCAATGAATCAGTCCAGGAGCACAATGATAGAAAATGGCTGTCCTGTAAAGCTGTCCTGATGGTGAATTTTATTTCCTCAACACACAGTCCAATACAGCGGAAAACAGCTCTGAGCCGAAATGCATGGGGTGAGGGGACAGATATTTAGTGAAGTGGATTAGTATTGTAAGAGCCATATCGTACTTTTTATGAATTTGTTGTTGTGTTTATTTGTTTTATTTCATGTTATTTCACCTTATTCTATTCATTAGTACAGCATTAAGCATTAAGTTTATTACATAAGCCATAAGCTTTAAATTTGTTAGTTAAGCATCCATTTTGACACTCGTAAGTTGGTTTGTGATGTCATTCCACTATGACATGTATTTGCATGACTATCGCATGCAAATACATGCATATCGCATTGACCGTGAGCTACCCGTAAGCAGATATATACAACGAAAGTGTTGTTATATGCGTGAGCTGAACGCAATCAGATAGATATAACATAGGTTGTTGTAAAAGGCAGAAATTTACAAGATACAGCAACAGGTGTTGTAACCACAGTGGATTTACTCAAGACGACTGTATGAAGTGTTGAATCTTTGATGCTGAAATTAAAATACCAAGACAAAGAAATCATCGGACTTCCGTTCTTGTGAGTAAATGATCAAACCAAAGCTACGCGTCAAAACTAGTGAAATAACATGACCGCATCTACAGGTATGCTTTACATTATATATTCATGTCAAAGGTGCATAAAACTCACTTTGTCGGACTTGTGAACAAATCCGACTTACAAACGAGTTCTGTTCAGGGAGCACATTCGTAAGTCTGGGACTAACTGTATTCACAATTGAGAACAACAGATTGCTGAAGAGACCCATCTGTCAGTGGAAACTACACCCACAATCATTCACCAACAGCACTTGAACATTACAGGAACTCAGCTGGAAGTTATTGCCACATCCTCCCATAAAGTCCTGACCTCGTTCCAAACCATCTCCAACAAGTTTGGGGTGTTAAAGGAGCTCCTGGGAGGCCACTGTTTCAGACGTGAAGCAGGCAATCTGATCATGGCTCCGATGTACTGAGAAAACTTTTTACCTTGATAGTATCCAAGCACTAAGGAAACTCTGGAATAAGTGTCATTATGTGTAGCAGGGGATTATATAGTGAGATAAAGGGAGTTTTTACTCTCACACCTATGTTCTGTTATTCTACACAAACAAAATTGTGATTTGACTTGGATGTCCCTTGTGTAATCGGGCTTTGCCTGAAATTGTATTGCTGGCTAAAATGATCCACAAGAGACAACAGTACAGTGAAAGATGTTTGCATTATTATAAAATAATAAAATAGTACGCATACAAGGTGACGATTGAGATTATAGCCAAATATGTGACCTTGTCTTTTCTGATCACGCACAACAGTCACGTTGTGAGTGGCTGTCTTTGCTTTGCATTGCAAGGAGTACAGATGTAAGCGTGGGTTTGATGTGTGTAACTGTGTGTGCTCACATGACAGCTACATTAACCTCCTGACTAAGGCAGGACACTAAGAGCTGAGTCACCTTTGCTGAGATCTGAGTCATCATCGCTGAGATGTGATCAAGGCACAAATATGATTAGCTAACACTAACACAGATGTCCCAGAACACCAAAGCAATGAAATATCACTTACCATTATGCAAAAATAATTTATTAATGTTATTATTATTATTATTATTATTATAAGATCATACTTCAATATATTAAATAAAGGATAGTGATTAGGAGAGGAATTAAATATTTCACAGCATACCCTTTTAACAAACAAGCTAACAAACTTTTAATACCTTCTAACTGTTAATAGTTCGTTTTAGGGTGCATAGAGCACCAAACCATTTCAAGGCACAAGCACATATACTTATACACCCAACCACACACTTCAGGCAATTAATCTGCTCCAACGATCTGTCCGCATGTCTTTGGGAGGAAACCGAAGTATTCGAACACAAACACAGCGAGAAAATCCACGCACAGACTGAAGGCAATAATTAAACCCTCAACCCTGAAGGTGTGAGGCGATAGTGCTAACCACAGCGCCAACCACTTTGCCGCCTATGGATATTCATAGTTATTTGATTTAAATATCTGAATGTTGTTGTTTTGCCTGTTGGCAAAATTCAAACACTGCCTCATTATCTATCCGTGGAAAAGAAATGACTCAAGCCCCTAAAGTAACATATAGGCTATGTTCATCTTAGCATTTAAATATTACACATTAAAAAAAAACTAAACAACACCATTTTACTGTAATATCAATATAGTCATAAGACTTGCCCAGGAAACTGTAAAGAAAATAAAAACACTGACCTTAAACTCTTACATCCAGTATAGCCGTGTATATTTTTACACTTGTCTTGTATAATAATCTCAATAGCACCATTGCATATTGTTCTCTAATGAGACTGCTCAGAAAGTGTAGATTAACTCTTCCCCTTACTGCATTCAATAACTAATATTTTAGCATAAAATGTAAGTCACGTTATCACATATATAATAATATAATGCTGTTTCACCCTAAAGCATTCAGTTTGAGCTTGGTACGACGTGATGGTTTAATGTTGCATGGGAATTTCTGACTCATCAAATGATAATGAAATATGAACCTATTTAAATTATTCATTCATTCATTCATTCATCTTCTATACCGCTTTATCCTGTATTTAGGGTTGCGGGGACCTGGAGCCTATCCCAGGAGACTCAGGGCACGAGGCAGGGTACACCCTGGACAGCGTGCCAATCCATCGCAGAGCACACACACACACACAGACTCATTCACACACTATGGTCAATTTGGGAAAGCCAATTAGCCTAATCTGCGGGCACTGGTGGCTCAGTGGTAGGTGTTTCGCCTGCCATGCGGAAGGCCCGGGTTCGATTCCAGCCAGTGCCCACACCCCAGCCACTGGATACAGTGCCGGTCCCAAGCCCGGATAAAATGGGAGGGTTGCGTCAGGAAGGGCATCCGGCGTAAAACCTGTTGTAGTGCGGACTGGATATTCCGCTGTGGCGACCCCTTGCCGGGAGCAGCCGAAAGACCAACAACAATTAGCCTAATCTGCATGTCTTTGGACTGTGGGAGGAAACCGGAGTACCCGGAGGAAACCCACCAAGCACGGGGAGAACATGCAAACTCCATGCACACAGAGACGGGAATCGAGCCTGGCCGGGAATCGAACCCGGACCCTGGAGGTGCAAGGCGACAGTGCTAACCACTACACCACCGTGCCGCCTCTATTTAAATTAAGTTTCCATTTTGAGTACATTATACATTTTGTCAAATATTAGTTATAACTTTTAGAGCACTCTTTAAAAGCATAAGTAACTGCGATATACTGTAGTACTTACTGGTTTCATTTACTTCCTTAGTGTTTCTTCCTTATAAAATACAATGACAAATATGGTTAACCTTATTCTGAAGACATACTGTACCTTATGCCAATATTCAACGCGTTATTTTGCTCTGCCAACCCATATCCTTCTGCGATTGGTTAACTAACCATGAATGGCAGAGCAGGCGACAGACAGTGTAATTACCAGGTGTGAAAGGTAGTTTTAAATTCTTGACGATACCATGTAGCCAAAGGGTGAGGAGAATAAACCATGGAAAGGTGGACAGTCCTTAGAAACCTACAAGATTTACTTTATATTTCTACTTATTCCGCTTAAGAATATCGGCTAACTCCCAAAAAGCGTTGAATGGAAAGCTAGGGCATTATGTAGGGTGTACAATCCCTTGTTCCACACAACAAGTATAACTCTTGATCAGGGGTTAGAGAGAGAGATTTAGGGTGTTAGAACCTAGTTAGCTTTGCAGCTTATGTTAACCATGAACAACACAATACAAAATAACATTATCAGATGTGTTTAATTGTCGAAAGTGCTTCTATGACTTGTTTTGAATGTGGGTTATGGCAGGCAGCTGCTCTCCCCTCTTTCCAGTATTGCAAAACTCGCGGTGAATCATGACGAACCGTACTTACATCCTCTGCCCGACACTGCGTATGGGGTATTAGTGATGGTAGATGGTAATGATAGTAGAATAACTATAAAGGTCTTGACTAAAACAACATGCATGAGGAATCACAAGGGAGTTTTCATTTACTGCAATGGAAAGTAACGCTGTAATGTAACTGATTACTTTTTAATGACAGTAATTTTGTAATGTAATTAGTTACTTTAAAAAGTAACGTCCCCCAACACTGATTGATAGAAGCGAGACAACAAACACAAACTTGAGCTTCACACATGATGCAAAAAGAACAAAAGGTCAGAAGTCAGACTGGGGTCGTTATTAATTAATTAACAGTGCATTTATGGACGAAGCTTTAGATTTTCAGCACTTGTATCACTATACGGATCTCTTATCTGCATATTTAGATGTAATTCAACCTCCATTGTCCATTGGATTGGACTGATCTGGCAACCCTTGTACGAGGACGCTGAGACGCTGCTTTTTTCCGAGCTCCGCCATACTGACCAATTTTTAAACTTTTTCGTCCCCTTACGAAGAGTGTACATAAAACGGATAAGTATCTTATAACATATTTACTCGAAACGCGTGTTATATCGTTAAGTTTTAATTGTTTTGCAGCACACCGCTTTTAGCCGGCATTAGCATCGCTAGCCCGTTAGCCCGGCTATCACGTTTGTTTGTAAAGTTTGTTTACGCTTCTTCACACCGATTATTTTCCGTGTTTAGACACCATGTCGGTTGTGATTCTGCCTCTGAGTGCAGGTGAGGAGACATTGGAGAAGCTGATCCGTGAGCTACAGTTGAAGCTGGCCCGGCTACAGCAGCGGAAAGCCACGCTGGAATCGTCACGGACCGACGCTCACCTGTCCCAGGTAAACTCTCGGCGTGACACAATCTCTCCGACAACCTCAACCCCGCGTGTTTCTCTGCCCAGGTCCAACACACCAAGGACGCAGCCCGCCCAGTTTTCCTACACCCCGGCGCCGGGATACCACGGACCCTGGATACAGCAGCAGCGGAAGAATCACGCCAAGCCCCGGGCGAGGACCTCTCCCCCTCCGCCACCACCCGTCTTCGACATCTCGACCCGAAACCGCTTCGCTCCTCTCCGCGAGACGGCACACGACGTCCTGGTCATCGGAGACTCCATCGTTCGTCACGTGCGTGCTACCACGGCTAAAGGTAAGGTGCACACACGCTGTTTACCTGGTGCACGTGTTCTTGATGTTGCTGCACAGGTGCCTGCTGCCCTGAGGAAGAACATTGGAGCTGTGGTTCTTCATGCCGGCACGAACGACACCAGGCTGAGGCAGACGGAGATCCTAAAGAAGGACTTCAGGAGCCTGGTCAAGAAGGTCCGCAGCACATCACCCACGACAAGGATCGTCGTATCTGGACCGCTTCCCACATTTCAGCGAGGAATCGAGAAGTTCAGTAGATTATTTGCCTTTAATGAATGGTTACAATATTGGTGTCGACAACAGAAATTACGCTTTGTTGATAACTGGAATGTTTTCTGGGAGCGTCCTAGGCTCTATCACACCAATGGCTTACACCCTAGCAGAGCTGGAGCAGCGGTCCTCTCTGACAACATCTCCAGGACACTACGAACCATCTGACTGGCGGTAAGTCATACTGTAGATTCCAAACATATTAGCCACATCACAACTCACCGTAGTGATAGACGCACACACATAGCTTGTCCTATAGAAACTGTGTCTGTTCCCCGAATAGTGAGAAAAAAGAATACATTTGTTAAATTTGCCAGAAACAATCTGATAACCATAAAACCAGAAAAAGGCAAAATAAGTAGTCAAAATCCACCTCTAAAGTTTGGACTACTCAACATTAGATCCCTTGCGCCTAAAGCACTTATTGTTAATAAAATTATCTCAGATTATTGCCTTGACGCACTCTGTCTTATCAAAGATAAAACACTTGCACCGTGGTACAACAGTCATACTCGCGCCCTAAAGAGAGCAACCCGTAACCTCGAGCGAAAATGGAGGAAAACTAAATTAGAAGTTTTTCGAATTGCGTATAAAGACAATGTGTGCTAAGACGTATGTGCAGCTATAGACAGGCTCTAAAAACTGCTAGGACTGAGCATCTTAGCCAACTGATAGCAAGAAACCAAAACAATCCCAGGTTCTTATTTAGTACAGTGGCTCGCCTAACAAAACCTAAGAAGGTAAAAATCCCACAAGGGTCAGTTTTAGGACCTCTGTTGTTCTCAATATACATGCTTCCCTTGGGTAACATCATTAGAAGACATGGGATTAGTTTCCATTGTTATGCTGATGATACCCAATTATATATCTCAACTAAACCAGACGAAATAAGTTGTCTAGATTAACTGAGTGTGTCCAGGACATAAAAGATTGGATGACCAATAACTTTCTTTTATTAAATTCAGATAAGACAGAGATATTACTTATTGGCCCAAAAACCAGCACACAACAGCTTTCACAATTCAGCTTGCGCTTAGAAGGATGTACTGTTACTACCAGCTCAGCAGTAAAAGACCTGGGCGTAATATTAGACAGTAACTTGTCTTTTGAAAATCACATTTCAAATATCACAAAAACAGCCTTTTTCCATCTTCGAAATATTGCTAAACTTAGGAACATCTTATCCGTATCTGATGCAGAAAAACTAGTTCATGCATTCATGACCTCCAGACTGGACTATTGTAATGCATTACTAGGTGGTTGTCCTGCATCCTCAATAAACAAGCTTCAGTTAATCCAAAATGCAGCTGCCAGGGTTCTCACTAGATCCAGAAAATATGATCATATAACCCCAATATTATCATCCCTGCACTGGCTACCTGTTCAGTTTAGAATAAATTACAAAATAGTATTACTTACATACAAGGCCTTAAATTGTTTAGCTCCCACATACCTAACCAGTCTTCTGATGCGCTACAATCCACCACGCGCCTTAAGATCACAAAGCTCCGGACTTCTGGTAGTTCCCAGAATTTCAAAATCTACAAAAGGGGGTAGGGCATTTTCATATTTAGCTCCAATGCTTTGGAATAGCCTTCCAGACAGTGTTCGGGGAGCAGACACGGTTTCTCAGTTCAAAAGTAGACTCAAGACGCATCTTTTTAATCTGGCATACACATAACTCATCCCATAATCTCATACTCCAGTACACCTATACCGAATGGCAACTACGCTAATTCTCCCCATCTGTTCTGTATTTCTCTACCCATCCCGAGGCATCGGGAGATTTTGCCAGCTTCAGTAGACAAAGGCCGACCCTGCGAGGTTCCTGAGGCATCCAGAGAAGGACCAGCTCCAGCTGGATTCAGCTTTATGATGGTTGGAGCTACACATGCTGCTCCTGTGCTTCCAGTGATCCAGACCTCATCTGCCCTCTGCACCTACTGACTCGTCCCTATGCTGAACTGGTCTTCATGTCAATTTAAATAATTTCTGTCATATTGAATTTTCACCTGCACAACACACAAGATGTTATATCATTTCTATCTGTTATCGCCCAAATGAGGATGGGTTCCCCGTTGAGTCTGGTTCCTCTCAAGGTTTCTTCCTAATGCCATCTCAGGGAGTTTTTCCTTGCCACCGTCGCCGTCACCCTTGGCTTGCTCATCAGAGAAATTTCATTCATTCGTCTCATTATTATTATCTGCACATTTTTCTCACACATCTACACTTCCAATTATTTTCGTTTCTATAATTATTATTATTATTATTATTTTATTTTATTATTATTATTTATTATTATTATTATTATTTTTTTTTTTTTTATTAATTTCTTTAATTTTTGTGAAGCTGCTTTGAGACAATGACCATTGTTAAAAGCGCTATATAAATAAAATTGAATTGAATTGAATTGAATTGTCAGAATCTCTCGATAAAAAAGGAAAAAAAATGCCTGGCGAATGACTAAATCGAATTGTAAATGTCTTCAAATGTGAAATGACAATGTCAGCATGCCTCGTATGGCATGCTGCTACCCTGTCAAATGTATGAACCCGGAGTTCAGACCACTGATGATTTCCAGACTCAAAATAAACTTGATTCTGAAAAAAAATCGCAGCGTTCAGTTCGCATCCTTATTAGAAATTCCACTGCAAATCCTTTTAAACCCGCTGTGGAAAAGTGATGAATCTTCTCAACATGGAAATCCCGACAGAGATTTAAAGCTAGTGTGCAGATGAAAGCACCTACTCTGTGCAGAACCATTCGATTTTTCTAATGAAACATTGAACCATACCACTAGTGTCTGTGGTTCAGAAAGCTGTGCGTGTGTGTGCTTGTGTGTAGGTGTGAGTCTCTGACCACTCCAAAGATCCTATTATCTGAAATTCCAGGAACCAGATCAATGTGGATTCGGGTAGGAAACTTCATCAAACTTGAAAGCGTACCTGTTCAAAGAACTCGTCCATGAAGCCTTTCTCCATTCCCACTGCCACCTCCTCCTCCTCTTCGGTGTCCTTACCCTAGGAGACAAATAGCATCCAATTAACATTAGCACTTAATGTCAATGTAAAATAGCTTCCCAGGGTCTTTTTACCCAAGTTATGACATTAATTAATCTGCTGAGAAATAATTCCCTTACTGTAGTCATGGTATTATTTATAGACTGTTTATTTATATACGACCCTACTTGTGAAATTAACTTATTTTACTAATTGTACAAGTGCAAAAATGGATACAGTTTAAAGATCAGCATTTAACACGAAGAGAGGAAAAACGAAAATTGAAAAATTGTAAACTGTCCTGTTTAACTCCAGTTTTTGCACCTAGTGGTCACAAATGGGAACTGCAACAAACACGAAGAGGCCCATTGGGACAGGAATCACACTGCTCCTTGCTATGATTTGCAGTGCAGGAGGATTACTGGACAAAGTAGTTAACAACAACGTTGCCAGGATCATATATCACTCACTCACTCATCTTCTATATCGCTTTATCCTATATTCAGGGTCGTGGGGGCCTGGAGCCTATCCCAGGAGGCTTAGGGCATGAGGCGGGGTACACCCTTGACAGGGTGCCAATCCATCGCAGAGCACACACACACACACACTACGAGCAATTTGGGAACACCAATTAGCCTAACCTACATGTCTTTGGACTGTGGGAGGAAACCGGAGTACCCGGAGGAAACCCACCAAGCGCAAGGAGAACATGCAAACTCTGTACACACAGACAGGAATCGAGCCTGGCCGGGAATTGAACCCCGACCCTGGAGGTGCAAGGCGACAGTGCTAACCACTAAACCACTGTGCAGCCAGGATCATATATTTTATACCAAATTGTCAATGAAAAAAAACAATTTCAGCAATATTTTTTGCAGCAAAAAATATTTAAACCTAATGAATTAACACAAAGACAAAATAGGTTATCTATGAAGTACAGAACTATGTCTACTGTAAAATCCATTAGGTTTCAAAGATTGGGAGAAGAAATGGAAGGCTGAGTACATAAAGGAAACGTGTGTGCACCACAGTGACCCTGTTTCCTACGTGCACATTTAATCACGGCTATGATACCAGCTGTTCTGTTTGTAGGGACCAGAAGGCCGTCTGCTGTATTAAACATAGTTAAACAAATGTACATGTCTTTTGATTGTGCACAATAACAGAACACAGTTATAAAAGTTTAAAACCTCCCTTTATTTCTCTATCTAATCCCCTGTTTCACTAATGCATTTATCCCAATGTTTCACTAGTGCTTGGATACCGTCAAGGTACAGTAGAAAGTTTTCTCAGTACGCCGGAGCCCTGACCGGACTGCCTGGTTTATGTCTGAAACCCTGGCCTCCCAGGAACTCCTTTAATGGCTCAAATATGTGGAAATGGTTTAGAGCGATGTCAGGACTGTATAGGGGATGTGACAATAACTCCCAGCCGAGTTCCTGTAATGTGCAAGTGGTGTTGGTGAAAGATTGTGTATACAGACAATTCCCACAGACAGACTCACTCCTACCGCAAGTTATCCATTGATTTTTAAGAATCAGGTTCATGTGAACATTTAGAATGGGCTCCGAGCCACCTCGGTCAGGATCATCATTCAGGAACAGACAGCCTTCTTTAAAAGATTTGCACCTTTTAAATGAGAGTCTAAGAGACTCCTGACTGTACTGTGCTTGAAGTCTTTATTCACCAGAAATTTCATTACAAGTCCCGGTTTCACTTGAACGCCCTTGTACATCTAAGACGATTTACTAGATAGAAGTTTATGGCATAATTTACGTGTGACAGCTTCTCGACTCTATTTTTTCATTATTGTCGTTTTTAAAGTCATACTGCTTCACCGCTACCGCTTACACCATCAATGCAAATCATTAGAATAACAGAAATTTCAGAATAACAGAAATGATAATCCTAAGTTTTTCAGCATGGGTCTCTCATGGATCTGTCATACCGCCGTTCAGACTAATCATATCTAATCATACTTAATTAGAAAGTCTTCAGAACAATGATACAATAACATCTTAGACTATAATTATAACAGTGCAAAGCTCATGACCCAGTTTCATATGTATTTTTTGGAGCCTATAACTAGAGACTTGAGGTATGATATATCTGATTTCACATTTACCCCTCATTCAACAGCATTATTTATTTTATCTCATTATGGACATGTAGGGTAAAAGCTCTGAGACAGGAGTAAGACATTCTGCTTCACCAAAACATACTCTATGCATCGCTGCTGCTTACACCATCATTTATATAACTAAAGAAAACAGCAAAGATTTTCTTCTGGGTTGAACCGTGACTTTAACAGGAGAATGAAGAGTGCTGTTGTTATAGTGGGTTTGTAACTGAATGAACCATCTGCAATGAAAAAAAGGTTCACTTCAAAGTAATACAGCTTACAACCTTGAACTCCTGAATCCTTTACATTCTGAAGATGTTCATACTCCTACTATGCACCTTTTAATCTCAACAACACACTTCAACGTCTTTTTGGATCGAAATTTCTCATGCTCCAAATACGAGATCACACAAAATGAGTGGCGCCTCACGAAAAGTTGTGAACCGTGAATCATTACATCATTGATGAGCACAGCAGTACAAGTTATTAGAAGCCTTTTATTCAATCAAGACCTTGTGAGAACAACAAGCACGAAACCTACTAGGTATGTACCTTTTTTCGCTGATAACCCGTGCTGCTTTTGGTTTATCTCATTCTGTTTGCTGTACTGTACATTTAGTTTGGTAGCACATTGCATCACATAAGAAACTGTAAGATGATTTCACACTTACTTACAGAAAAGTCATGCAAACATCACATTTTAATAATGTACAAGATTCTTGTGTGAAATTCGCACGTGGCACTTGAAACACGTGTTTCTCACTGTTTTTGTGTGTAGTGCCTGTGGGTTCATTAGTTTAATCATAGTTTAGTTAATTAGACATAAATTCATTAGTCTGGTTTGCGACAATGACTATTGGTAAAAGTGCCTTACAAATAAAAATCACTAAACAAATAAAGAAGAAGAAAAAAAAAAACTTAAATTTGATTGGGAGCATAAAGATTAGACTTTAAAGCAATGGGAAAAGGTCATGTTGTCTGATGAGTTCAGAATGACCCTATTCCAAAACGATGGGCGCATCAGGATAAGAAGGGAAGCGCATGAAGTGATGCGCCCATCATGCATAGTGGCCACAAGAGGCAGAGTTATGATCTGGGGTTGCTTCAGTTGCTCAGGTCTAGGCTCAGCAACATTATGTGGCAATAAAATGAAGTCAGCTGACCACCTGAATGAACTAAATGACCAGGATATCACATCCAAAGAGTGTTTTTCTTTCTTCCCTTATGGCACAGGCATATTCCAGGTCTCAAATTGTGAAAGATGACGCGGAATTTAATCTGCGCGTTTATGGTTAAGTCATATTAGCATTTAGCATTAGCCTAGAAAACAAGTTAACTTAGTTAAGATAGCCAGTTAATAAAAGAAATTTGCCAACTTTACTCCTGTATATACTACTGTAAAGTAGAGCCAGAGCACTCGTCCTGGATTTCAGTCCGGTGGCTCCATATTTACATGCACACGGACAGCTACAGCACTTACTATATGGTATAGTACGAGAACGCCATAGTAACTGTCCAATCAGTACAAATTTTTATGCTAAACTAAATGAATTGACGCTGGTGTAAAACCCTGAAATATTAAAACTACATAGGTTTTCAATTATATGAATGGTAACCTGGATTCCATGGTATTATTTTCCGACATGGCTTGTTTGAGAGGAAATTAAGCAATGCAGTAATAAATGTATTGTCTGCATGTCACAAATCATTGCAGTCCTACTGTATCATTCACAACATTGGACAGATTATTAATTTTTTTTTAATTGCAATGCAAATCATGAGAATAACAGAAATTTCAGCCAATACCAATACAGAACCAATACCAAATTAAAAAACACTTGTAGTAAAATGGTAGCCTGGTTTTCAAACATCCCCAAACAAACAACAGCAATTATGACCCAATATTAACATTAGCTCAATGATAATCCTCAAGTTTTTCAGCATGGGTCTCTCATGGCTCTGTTTTCAATTTGCCGCCATGTACCTTTTCAGTAGCGCAGTTCAGACTAATCATATCTAATCATAATTAATTAGAAAGTCTTCAGAACAATGATACAATAACATCTTACATCTATAGTAATAACATAATACATCTAACATCTATAACAGTGCAAAACTCATGACCCAGTTTCATATGTATTTTTTGGAGCCTATACTAGAGACTTGAGGTATGCCATATCTGAATTCACATTTGCTCCTAATTCAACAGCATTATTTATTTTATCTTCTCATTATGGACATGTAGGGTAACAGCTCTGAGACAGGAGTAAGCCTCAAAGGACAGCGACTTCCTTTCTGTGATGAACAGCACCCCGGGGAAGAGCAGCTCCCCACCCAGAGCCAATCTCCGACAGATTGAAACATGGCTCACTTGTCAATTAGCCCACTAGGACCCTCTGCCCCACTTGGAGCAAAGTCAATTAGCCAGTTCCTACAAACGTGCTCGAACCAACTAAACATCTCTCACCACAGCAGAATAGACAATGATAAGGTTTTGGCAGATAGATGGTTACCTCTTTTAACCGTTCACTATTCTGAATCCTAGACAATAAACAAAAACTATTATTCATACAAATAGTAATAAAGAAGTCATCTATGGCAGTGCTTTTCAACCTTTTTTGAGGCAAGGTACATTATTAATTGAAAAAGGCACACCAACAATCGAAAATGTAAAAAAATTAAATATTAACAATATATAGCCATTCTTATCGAAGTGTTTTGAACAGGAATCAAATAAACACAAAGAAAAAGTATTTTATGATCTTTCATATTTCTTCTTTCAAATAAAAAGTGCAATTAACAATATACAGTCATTCTTATCAAAGTGTCTTGAACAGGAATCAAATAAACACAATTTTTGATTTTATATTTCTACCTACTCAGTGTGAAACCTGGGCCTGTTTGGATGAACACAGAGCTGATATCCTGGCAGGAATTGAAGAAAGACACACACGAAGCTCTTCCTCAACAGCTCTTAATCTCTCTCTGTTTTTAGTTTTTATAGAAGTCAGGGTTGAGAAGCTCAATCACTAATACCCCTATCACACCTATGCGGTTTCGCGCGGTGTCCGTAAGTACGGTTCATTATGATTCACCGCGAGCTTTTGGCGCTGTATGTTTCCATCTTTCCGCGCGAAAAATTAAACATGTTTAATTTTTTTTTGATGGTTCTCGCGGAAGTTTGCGGACATGCAGGCAATCGCGGCAGCTGCAATGGCATATTAATCGCAGACTTATTAGTTTTCAAAAAATGTGTTAGACCAATTAGGTGAAATTGAATAATTTCCCACGGCACACCTGACGACCTCTCACAGCACACTAGTGTACCGCGGCACAGTGGTTGAAAAACACTGATCTATAGAGTCCTTGGGAAAAAGGACTCGATGTACAATGTAGAAACTATTTATGAGATTAACAGAACACACAAGGGCAGAAAATATTTTTAAAACCAACAATGTGGAACAATATAACTGCCAAATCATTGCTATGGCAAGGAAGCATTGATGTATTGTGGGATCTAGCTGTTGGCAAGGCCATTTTTCCCTTTACATTTTTTTTATCACACAAAATTTGCATTCAGATTTGATTTACTTCACTTCAACTCCAAGTCAATGTGCGTACAAGAATGAGAGAACCGTCATAAAACGGACATTATCTTCTACTTCTAATGAAATATAATGTGCTGCATGCTTGTGCATTCATCTGTACTCCTGCTTTATTCACATTTGTATTACCTGCTACAGACAGAGTAGACATTAGGAGAAGCATATAATGCATATACACAAGTATCACTATACTTAATGGCAAAAAAAAAAAAAGAAAGTTTTTTCCATTAACTTTTTTGTTTATTGTTGCTTTTACCCACAACAATGTTTTCTTGGTGGTGATGTTAATCATGTTGAGTTGGGTTATACCAGTGGTTCTCAAAGTGTGGGGCGCGCCCCACTAGTGGGGAATACAGACATGACAGGTGGGGCGCAATGAACGGGAGGAAATTAGTGGAAAATAATAGGAAAGTACCTATTCTAATTCATGCTTTTCTTTATTGATAATGAAGAGCGTACGCTCAAAACAATCACACACAAATAAATGGATCATTAATACAAGTAAATTTAATTGAAACCTGCGCGACCCACTGGGTAGCGCTGCGCGACTCGGACAGAAATAGACCGCGCCGACCATCAAAGTACATTTTACCCCGCTGGGATGCGCACGTACAAACCAAGCATGGCAAGGCGGAAACAATATTAAACAGTCCTGACATTTTAAATAAATTGAGTCGCGCAGGTTTGTAATTCGAGCGGCCCTGCATGATCCACCGGGCTGCGCAAATAAACTGGATAATTTCTGCGCTATCCAGATAGTCGCACTGCGCTGTATTTGTGCAGATATTTGGTTCAATCGGGTGCCACGGTTTCGTCCCACTTTTGATGTGTTTGGCTTCACATACACTTCGACAATGGAAGAAGATGGTGCAGCAGCAGTGAGTTTGCTTACATGTGACGAAACCAACAACGAGGAGATTATAAAGAAAAAAGCTTCATCGTCTGTGTTGTGGAATTGGTTTGGGTATAAGAAAAGTGATATGAATGAGATGAACGTGATTTGGAAGGTACGCAAGTTCACTGTTTTAACAAGTGGTGGAAACACTTCAAACCTTTTCTATCATCTGAAATACAAACATCCAAACGAATATGGCCAAAGTAAAAAAATGCGGCAAACCTCAGCAATTCACAGTTTAAATAAAATTACATTATGTAAAACAGTTTCTTTGTGTTTGAATTTTTATTTACGCATTTTCAGATACAAATTGCTATATTGTGATATATATCGTTATCGAGGTAGAATTGCTTCTACCGTGATAGAAGATTTTGGTTATATCGCCCACCCCTAATGAAGCCTATGTTGAGCTTGGATTCATGGTGGGGATGGTGGGGGCAGAAGAGAGACCTGTGTGTGTTTTGTGTCTTATACCGCTGGCAGCAGACCGCATGAGACCCAACAAATTAGGAAGACACTTAGAGACAACATACTCCAGTCATGTTAATAAGCCACTCGACTTCTTTCAAAGAAAGCTGGCAGAATACAGACAGCAGGAGAAATCCGAATCAGTGGACAGCAAGGCACAAATGGCTTCATTCAAAGTTGCATACAGAATTGGCCAGTGCAAAAAAACTACAAACGATTGCTGAGCAGCTAATAAACATGGGGTCAATTATGCAAAGATATGTGACAATGTAAGCCTTGTATAACAATTGCACGTGTATCTATTTTGAACTTGGTGTTGTTTATTAGTTGTTTATTAGAACTTGATATTTCAATAAACAGTAAACTTGGCCAATTTCATTATTATTTTGTTGAAAAAGTGGGGCTTGAAAATTCGCTCACCCCCTTAAGTGGGGAATAACAGAAAAAGTTTGAGAACCACTGGGTTATACTGACACATACATTATTTTTCTTTTACATAATTTTTTACATTACTTGCATGTAATTTATGCCTATGATGTGTAACAATGTTCTTGATTAAAAGTGACCGTGATTACTTTTTCAGTGGCATTAACTGTAGATCATTGCCTTTAAACATAAGCGCTTTGACGATTTGACTGCAAAATGCGAAAAATGTCACACTTGAATTTTCTCACTTGATACACTCAAATTATTGTCCTCAGCCATGCAAGACACATCCTTCATTTAGAAAATGTGAAATTATGCATTTTGGCAAAGAGCAACAGTAAACCACCGCAATACATTGCAGGCACATTGCATTGCAGGCTTGCTTCTGTCATGTGATCAGGCATATCTATTATTACAGAATTTGGAGAAAGCCGATGAAAAGGACATTTACAGTGGCATGAGTGCCAGTGCAGTTCCCTTAGCAGTCATGGACGGTTATAAGGACCCATGCTCAACTAATGGAGTAAAACTGAAACTGGTAGAGCATTTGATTTATAGTGTTTTGCTAAATTATCATTTAAAATTCACAATTTTTACTATTTTACCATTTGTGCTTTTTGAAACCCTTGTGAATCAAACAAACCATGCAAAAATATTCTCTATCGGCCTGTAATAGCCATCCCTTCTTTAGGAAAAATGCCTTAAAACTGGTGTTCTCATTTTGTACTTAAAGCTGAAAACAGTTAGTTCCTATTATTTATGTATTATTTAGCATTTACTCTTTTAATATTATGAACTGATGGGTAATTGTGTGTATAATAAAAATGAGAAAACATAGGTAATAAAATCATATGTTTAGGATAATGATTTATTCATCACAAAATATTTCACTGTATAATTTATCATACTCGGCTCAACTACGGCCTTGTGTGTATCCAGTATATTCAACATATACAGTGGTGTGAAAAACTATTTGCCCCCTTCCTGATTTCTTATTCTTTTGCATGTTTGTCACACTTAAATGTTTCTGCTCATCAAAAACCGTTAACTATTAGTCAATGATAACATAATTGAACACAAAATGCAGTTTTTAAATGAAGGTTTACGTTATTAAGGAAGAAAAAAAAACTCCAAATCTACATGGCCCTGTGTGAAAATGTGATTGCCCCCCTTGTTAAAAAATAACTTAACTGTGGTTTATCACACCTGAGTTCAATTTCTGTAGTCACCCCCAGGCCTGATTACTGCCACACCTGTTTCAATCAAGAAATCACTTAAATAGGAGCTACCTGACACAGAGAAGTAGACCAAAAGGACCTCAAAAGCTAGACATCATGCCAAGATCCAAAGAAATTCAGGAACAAATGAGAACAAAAGTAATTGAGATCTATCAGTCTGGTAAAGGTTATAAAGCCACTTCTAAAGCTTTGGGACTCCAGCGAACCACAGTGAGAGCCATTATCCACAAATGGCAAAAACATGGAACAGTGGTGAACCTTCCCAGGAGTGGCCGGCCAACCAAAATTACCCCAAGAGCGCAGAAACAACTCATCCGAGAGGCCACAAAAGACCCCAGGACAACATCTAAAGAACTGCAGGCCTCATTTGCCTCAATTAAGGTCAGTGTTCACGACTCCACCATAAGAAAGAGACTGGGCAAAAACGGCCTGCATGGCAGATTTCCAAGGCGCAAACCACTTTTAAGCAAAAAGAACATTAAGGCTCGTCTCAATTTTGCTAAAAAACATCTCAATGATTGCCAAGACTTTTGGGAAAATACCTTGTGGACCGACGAGACAAAAGTTGAACTTTTTGGAAGGTGCGTGTCCCGTTACATCTGGCGTAAAAGTAACACAGCATTTCAGAAAAAGAACATCATACCAACAGTAAAATACAGTATGGTGGTGGTAGTGTGATGGTCTGGGGTTGTTTTGCTGCTTCAGGACCTGGAAGGCTTGCTGTGATAGATGGAACCATGAATTCTACTGTCTACCAAAAAATCCTGAAGGAGAATGTCCGGCCATCTGTTCGTCACCTCAAGCTGAAGCGATCTTGGGTGCTGCAGCAGGACAATGACCCAAAACACACCAGCAAATCCACCTCTGAATGGCTGAAGAAAAACAAAGTGAAGACTTTGGAGTGGCCTAGTCAAAGTCCTGACCTGAATCCTATTGAGATGTTGTGGCATGACCTTAAAAAGGCGGTTCATGCTAGAAAACCCTCAAATAAAGCTGAATTACAACAATTATGCAAAGATGAGTGGGCCAAAATTCCTCCAGAGCGCTGTAAAAGACTCGTTGCAAGTTATCGTAAACGCTTGATTGCAGTTATTGCTGCTAAGGGTGGCACAACCAGTTATTAGGTTCAGGGGGCAATTACTTTTTCACACAGGGCCATGTAGGTTTGGATTTTTTTTCTCCCTAAATAATAAAACCCCTCATTTAAAAACTGCATTTTGTGTTTACTTGTGTTATCTTTGACTAATAGTTAAATGTGTTTGATGATCAGAAACATTTTGTGTGACAAACATGCAAAAGAATAAGAAATCAGGAGGGGGGCAAATAGTTTTTCACACCACTGTATATGAAATTGAGCCTCAAAAAGTGTTTATTTTATAGAGTTTATAAACTCTATAGTGTTGTATATTTCTAAATCCAACTTTAAGATCTAATTTTAAACAATGTGTAAAATATTTTTTTTGTCAAATATTCGTCAAAATTAATAGACATTTGAATGGAGAGTTTAGAAAATTGTAGAACATGAGGTTAACATCATTAATATGATGATTACTAATGATATGCATCACTGGCTATGATAAATTCATCAAGAAGGCGACATACAAGTCCAATCTATCCTGCAGTTGTGGTTTGGAGTTATGAGAAGTCAAATATATGCTTGTAATGCTCATGCTCATGTAATGTCGTATAACGTCACTGCGAGCCAGCCTCAGCACCGCGCTGATGTTGAAGCTGTGATCTCGCTAATGTTCATTTGAGTGCCCTGTGGACTTAATGATGAAATATAGCAGAAAATCTTGAGTGAGAAGTGAGAGCGCGGCAGATAAAAAGAGAGAGGCAATACAAGTGATGGTCCTCTCCTCCCCATCTGCTCTACTCCATCCACCTACTCTCTTCTCCTGTGTCATCTTTCTCCGCCCTTCTCTTCATGCTTCTCAGTGTGACTTGCCTTCTCTCTGCCCATCTCTCTCTTCTTCTCACACACACACACACACACACACACACACACACTCACTCTGGAGCCAGCAGACAATAGGGAGGAGGCTTGAGCTCAATCTGAGTCTCATTACACCAGACGGCCCACACAAAATGGACCGAGTTACCTGCAGCTGCCTCCTCGCTGCTACAATTGTTATTTTTTCTTCCATTCACATCCTATGTTACTTTCAGTCCTTTCATATACGGTGCCAGTTTATCCCTTTTAGGATTACGGTGTTACAGCACTTTACCACGTGACGACTAGTATAACCAAAAATGGCCAATTACAGAAGATTTTAATGTTGTTTTCATTTTAATTACTCAATAACTGTCTAACCATTTAATGGTTTATAATATTTTATCACATGATGAGTGAGTATGTGAGCCGCTGTGCCTTGGGTTAGGCTCCAGGCCTACTGTGACCCTGTACAGGAAGAGCGGTACAGAGTGAGTGATCGAGGAAGTGCTTTGATATTTGATATAAATTTGTTTTGAGCCCCAAATAATAAACATATACCACCAAAATTATGCAGACACTTAACCGTCACACCCATAAGTGGTTGTTCTCCAAACTGTTGCACAAATTCGGAGGCTCATACTTGTAAGAAATTTTTAATACCTTAGTATTACAATTTCCTTACACTGGAACTAAGAGACCCAAACCTGATCCAGCATTACAGTGAATCTGTGCATAAAGTGCATAAACTCGAGTGTTCTGCACAGAGCCCTGACTTCTACCCTTATGAACACCTTTGGGAAATAATGCAACACCGACTACAGCCCAGGACTCCTCAACCCATGCTCTGATATAATTAATAAATAATAATAATGATTCCATTACTTGTCACATGTACCTTACAGCACAGTGAAATGATTTTTTTTCGCATATCCCGGTTAGGAAGCTGGGCACAGGCCGCAGGGTCAGCCAGGATAAAGCGCCTTGGTTAAGGGTCTTGCTCAAGGGCTCAACAGTGGCAACCTGGTGGTGCTGTGATTCAAACCTCCTATACCTTCCAACCAGCTTTAACCGACTGAGCCACCACTGCCCACCACTCTCAAATCCAGGCGAAAGCTTCCTCAGAAAAGTGGCGCTCAAGACATGAGATTAAACATTAAGGAATATACAATACATATATAAATTATTCAGACAAGAATAAAAAATTATATGTTAGATCTTAGAACTGGCACCCCAACCATGGTGTACCCCACGTCGTGCCCTGAGTCCCCTGTGATAGGCTCTATGTCTCCCATGATCCTGTGGTGATACAGTTTTACACCTATAATGTTCTGCGCGACTTTTTGGTAAAGCAAATTCTGAGTCCCTATATTGGATTGAAATAAAATGTGTTCAACATAACCAGTTTGGGCCATCTCTAGTATTCGGTTGAGGTACTGTATGCATGCTATTCTAAAAATATTTACTAGAGAACACTGTTTTGTAAATAGTTTGCCTTTTCAACATATTTTTCGTGACTTCAGCATTCTGATTCGTGACTTTTTTAATTCTTTTTTTCTTTATGTATTCATTGTATTTGTAAATATATTGATACTTTTACCTTGAAGACACATATCAACCATTTGGAATAGGCCTATAGTGGGGTTTGTTAAAAACAAACATTGATGGTTGCTATTATTGCCCCAATTTTTTTTTAAATGTTTGAAAAAAGTGGTAGCAGAAAAAAGCATTAATGGGGTTATATACTGTATTTGTTCTCCTTGGGTAAAAAAAAAATCTGTCTTATTCATAATAACATTTTTTGTATATCCACTTTAGTTAAGGTCATCCAATCATTAGGTTTCTCAGACATGAAATCTGGAAAGTTTCAAAATCATGCTGGACAGAATTGCGGTCAGTTATGGCGATAAAAATTGTATTCAGGTGTGAGGAGAAAATCTAATATCAGCACATATCCAGGTGAAAGCATTACACCATGTGTGCCCTTCCACACGCAGCTGGCTCACTTTTCTCATGTAATCTAGTTGCCCAGGGTAACAGGGAATTATTTTCCCCGCAGGAGCAGCTCTGCCTCAGTCTGAGAGGAAAATGTCATTAAGCCTGCAGTGGCCTGTAATGACAGATAGCAGGCAAGAAGAGAGTGATGCGCCGTCACCTCTCATTCCTCTCTCTCCCTCTGGGTTTCACACACAGGGTTTCGCAGATCGTCCCCAAAGTGTGTGGCGACACAAATCCAATTACACCACGCTGACGTTCTTGTCGTATTGTGGGAAAAAGAAAAGACCACCGACTGTGGCATTTGCATCTTCATCAATCAACACTCTGGTGTGTAGTCTCTCTCACAGGCGGCACAGATTCCAACACCCGCCATATCACATCCTGCTTCGCATTTTATCAGTAAAGAGGCACCGACTCTGACTTTCCCCAACACTGTACAGGTTTTTGTACTTTAACTGTCTGAAACAAAGCAGCATTCCTATTTCAGTAGTTTTAGCTGGAAAAAAAATCTTCAATTTCTTTTGGTTAATCTATGAATTCAGCCCTCGCTATGGCCTAAACCAGGGGTGTCAAACTCATTTTCGGGTGAGGGCCGGATGAGAAGAAATGTGACCATGTGCGGGCCGAATTATAAATGCGCATGCGTGTTAGAGGTTTCGGCAGAAGCGCAATAGAAGAGCAGTTAAATGATCAATGATAAAAAAATTTAAAAAGAATACATATACACATATATATATATATATATACACATATATATACACACACACAGTGGCTTGCAAACGTATTCGGCCGCCTTGAACTTTTCCACATTTTGTCACATTACATCCACAAACATGAATCAATTTGATTGGAACTCCATGTGAAAGACCAATACAAAGTGGTGTACACGTGAGAAGTGGAACGAAAATCATACATGATTCCAAACATTTTTTTTTACAAATAAATAACTGAAAAGTGGGGTGTGCGTAATTATTCATCCCCCTGAGTCAATACTGTGTAGAACCACCTTTTGCTGCAATTACAGCTGCCAGTCTTTTAGGGTATGTCTCTACCAGCTTTGCACATCTAGAGACTGAAATCCTTGCCCATTCTTCTGTGGCTGTTTGTGGCTGTAATGTGACAAAATGTGGAAAAGTTCAAGGGGGCCGAATACTTTTGCAAGCCACTGCAAAAGTATTTGTGTATATATATATATAAGTATATATATACTTACAGTGGTGTGAAAAACTATTTGCCCCCTTCCTGATTTCTTATTCTTTTGCATGTTTGTCACACTTAAATGTTTCTGCTCATCAAAAACCGTTAACTATTAGTCAAAGATAACATAATTGAACACAAAATGCAGGTTTTAAATGAAGGTTTACGTTATTAAGGGAGAAAAAAAACTCCAAATCTACATGGCCCTGTGTGAAAATGTGATTGCCCCCCTTGTTAAAAAATAACTTAACTGTGGTTTATCACACCTGAGTTCAATTTCTGTAGTCACCCCCAGGCCTGATTACTGCCACACCTGTTTCAATCAAGAAATCACTTAAATAGGAGCTACCTGACACAGAGAAGTAGACCAAAAGCACCTCAAAAGCTAGACATCATGCCAAGATGCAAAGAAATTCAGGAACAAATGAGAACAAAAGTAATTGAGATCTATCAGTCTGGTAAAGGTTATAAAGCCATTTCTAAAGCTTTGGGACTCCAGCGAACCACAGTGAGAGCCATTATCCACAAATGGCAAAAACATGGAACAGTGGTGAACCTTCCCAGGAGTGGCCGGCCGACCAAAATTACCCCAAGAGCGCAGAGACAACTCATCCGAGAGGCCACAAAAGACCCCAGGACAACATCTAAAGAACTGCAGGCCTCACTTGCCTCAATTAAGGTCAGTGTTCACGACTCCACCATAAGAAAGAAACCGGGCAAAAACAGCCTGCGTGGCAGATATCCAAGGCGCAAACCACTTTTAAGCAAAAAGAACATTAAGGCTCGTCTCAATTTTGCTAAAAAACATCTCAATGATTGCCAAGACATTTGGGAAAATACCTTGTGGACCGACGAGACAAAAGTTGAACTTTTTGGAAGGTGCGTGTCCCGTTACATCTGGCGTAAAAGTAACACAGCATTTCAGAAAAAGAACATCATACCAACAGTAAAATATGGTGGTGGTAGTGTGATGGTCTGGGGTTGTTTTGCTGCTTCAGGACCTGGAAGGCTTGCTGTGATAGATGGAACCATGAATTCTACTGTCTACCAAAAAATCCTGAAGGAGAATGTCCAGCCATCTGTTCGTCAACTCAAGCTGAAGCGATCTTGGGTGCTGCAGCAGGACAATGACCCAAAACACACCAGCAAATCCACCTCTGAATGGCTGAAGAAAAACAAAATGAAGACTTTGGAGTGGCCTAGTCAAAGTCCTGACCTGAATCCTATTGAGATGTTGTGGCATGACCTTAAAAAGGCGGTTCATGCTAGAAAACCCTCAAATAAAGCTGAATTACAACAATTCTGCAAAGATGAGTGGGCCAAAATTCCTCCAGAGCGCTGTAAAAGACTCGTTGCAAGTTATCGCAAACGCTTGATTGCAGTTATTGCTGCTAAGGGTGGCCCAACCAGTTATTAGGTTCAGGGGGCAATTACTTTTTCACACAGGGCCATGTCGGTTTGGATTTTTTTTCTCCCTAAATAATAAAGCCCCTCATTTAAAAACTGCATTTTGTGTTTACTTGTGTTATCTTTGACTAATAGTTAAATGTGTTTGATGATCAGAAACATTTTGTGTGACAAACGTGCAAAAGAATAAGAAATCAGGAGGGGGGCAAATAGTTTTTCACACCACTGTATATACTTAAATATATATTATATATAAAAAGTTATATATATAAAAAGTTATATATATATATATATATATATATATATACACAGTGGTGTGAAAAACTATTTGCCCCCTTCCTGATTTCTTATTCTTTTGCATGTTTGTCACACTTAAATGTTTCTGCTCATCAAAAACCGTTAACTATTAGTCAAAGATAACATAATTGAACACAAAATGCGGTTTTTAAATGAAGGTTTACGTTATTAAGGGAGAAAAAAAACTCCAAATCTACATGGCCCTGTGTGAAAAAGTGATTGCCCCCCTTGTTAAAAAAATAACTTAACTGTGGTTTATCACACCTGAGTTCAATTTCTGTAGTCACCCCCAGGCCTGATATTGCTCTTTATAGAAGTTTATTTTATGCAGAAATGTTTTCAAAAGCATCTTTTGCCTAGGCCATATTTTTGTATGTGCCCAAGACTTTTGCACAGTACTATAAGTAAAACAGTTTTACTGAGCTTGCTGGTGAATACGAGTTCTTCTGGTAATGTTGTCATATACATGTATGGTCAGAGTGCCCATAAGAAACAGAAACAAAAGTGCGAAAGTAAACTATGAAAACTGAATCTTTTAAAGATAAACAGACACATCATTGTATGTTTATTCTTCCCGTAGGACGTTTAAAACCAGTCTCTCTCATATGTTCTGAAACCACGGCGATAATTAAAAGCAGTAATGTGAAACGTCACTATGAGACAAAACACAGATCATTAGAGCAAACATATCCACAGCAGTCCAAGGTGAGGGCGTGGAAAACACCTTACTACAGATTGATTAAAGACTGTTGTATTCCATACAAAGACGACCGAAAAGACCATCAAAGTTAAATATACTGTAATTACTGAAAATTGACTACGGCTAATTTAAAATTGCTTATTTGTGACTGTACATCTAGAGATCGGAATCCTGACACAGACGTGAAATTCTGACCTCGGCTCGAAGAAATGTTTATTGACATTAAACATTCGGACATTCTTACATTTTAATTCATTACCCCTGCTCTCTGAGGTCACATTAGGAGAAAACCGAACTGGCTTGTCTTAAACCCCGGCCAATACACAAATAGAAAAAAATAGACGAAAAAAAAAGTAGGGAATGTTTTTTTCCCCTCATGCGGATTGTTTGCACACTAGAGACTAGAATTTTGCATAATAGGATTCATTTAATTATGATCGGAACAAGGATCTGTGTTCTCACTGCTTGGGTGTTTTTTGTGATTTTCTGATTTGTAATGTGATTATCATTTCCCAACACAATATTTCTGTGCAATCAATGAAAGAGGTTAAAGGGTGCATTTTCAGCCTTACACACATGTGCAGCGTCAAACTGAACAGGAAATAACCTTAATGCCTAGTTTCACTCAGATTCAGGCTCAGAAAACAGATCTGTAGGTGTTAAAGCACCCTTAATATAACCTGTATTAAAATTACACATTTCACTAGTTTGAAATTAAAGCTGCTTTCTGATACCGATCCACCTCCTACTGAGCATCGCTTCTTAAACTTTAATAGAACATAGTGATCTGTATTTTAAAATTCATAACTCATATTAGTATTTGAAGCGGTCATGATGGATGTCTAACGACAAGGCACAAGAACAGTTAGGAACTGGCCCTTAGGAACACTGACTGAATTGAGTAATGTCTTTACTTTCGAGTTTAAAGGATCTTTGTTTTTCCCACATGTTGATGGATGACAAATGAATTCACAGCGTTTCCATGAAAGCCTTTTTAATTAATAAAATATTTTGAAATAAAATATTCTTAAGAAGTGCTAGACTATTTGTAAATAAAAAAAGTTCTTACAGTTCTGAAGTTCTTAACTTTGATCTGTTTATGAGTGAGATGCCTTTGAAATAAGAACTCACTCACATTATTATTATTATTATTATTATTATCATCATCATCATTATTTTATTCAGGGGTGAGCCAATATACAGTGCCCCTGAAGTAGATAGGGTTAAGGGCCTTGCTCAAGGGCCAAACAGCAGCAACCTGGCAGAGCTGTAGCTCAAATCACTAATTCAGAGCCTTAACACACTGAACCACAACCAAAAAAAAAAATGATTATAATAATAATAATAGACTACAGGGTGATTCTGATAGATTACTCTGAGCCCTTGTTTGGTATATAATATCCAGAGAACAGCACCAAAACCTCTTTGCACCCGATGAAGTGTGTATAAAGAAAAAAACTGAGTGGGATGCAATGAGGACTACACCAACACTCACAGCCCGAAGAAAACAAACATATTAATATAGTCATCCTCTACAATTGTACCTACTGACAATACACACACAATTCACCCCCTTGAACGTTTTTTTATTTATTTATTTATTTATTTATTTATTTACATTTTATCATGTTACAAACTGTAATAGATTTAATTGGCAGTGTCGCCTTGCACCTCTAGGTTCCGGGTTTGATTGTGCTTGGTGGGTTTCCTCACACAGTCCAAAGACACATGTAAATGAGTGTGTGTACGTGTGTGTGGATTGTGATAGATTGGCGCCCTGTCCAGGGTGTACCCCGCCTCGTGCCCCAAGTCTCCTCGGATAAGCTCCAGGCCACCTGCAACCCTGTATACAGGATAAAGCGGTATAGACGATAAGTGAGTGAGAAAGAGAGAGAGGAATCAATATTTAATATAAATTATACTGTAGATCAATACTAAGCAGTCAAAAGATAACGACAAATGGTTTAGCAGTGTCAGATATGTTTCATGAAAGTACTATTCCTTATGTCTTTTTACGGGACAGTAGTGTCCTGGAATATCATCCTGATGGCATTAGTTCAAATTCAGGGAAACGTTGTGTATTATTATTATTATATATTTTTTATTATTATTATTATTTTTTTTTTTTTTTTTTTTTGTAAATTTTCTTTCATTTTTGTGAAGCTGCTTTAAGACAATGACCATTGTTAAAAGCGCTATATAAATAAAATTGAATTGAAGTGTTCAGTGTGAGTAACAATGAGCTGCCCATTCCTGTACACAGCAGAGCTGTATAGATCAAATCTAATGGGGTTTAGTGTCGACATAAAGTAAGTAATACCCAGACAGGGAATTAAACAACAGGGTGCTTACCATCGGTCGAACACAGATACATTAACCTCAGATACATTTACACAGAATCATCAGAAAGTGAAACTGGGGCTATATAATTAAAAATTATAATTTAAAATTAATTATTTTCAAAATGAATTATCCTTCAACAGGACTAGCACAATTCTTCATCCTTATGTACCTGAGCAAAATAAAAAAATCACAGCGACTGTTCATAGGATAAAGCACCTCTTAGCAGTTTAACATTTCTGTGCTGCAGACGCATGTCATTTACATAAAAACAGAATAACAGTGGTGATAAAACACACTCCTGACAAGCACCCGTGATAATGATCTCATCACACTGAACATCATTAGCGCAGCCTTTCTCTGGTTTCCAGTGAATGAACACCGTCACCCCAGTCATACCACAGTTCACTAGCTGTTGTCAACCAATCAACATATATAATCTGTGCAGAGGCATAAATCATAAGACAATAGCAGAAGTCAATAAAAAATTAATCCCATTAGTTTTGCAGGTGCTCGGAAAGTGGCACATATTCGCATATCAATACATCTTTGCTTGTGCCATCTGGGGTAAAATACATCAAATGTTTGTGCAAGCACTTCTTTATTTTAACAATGGATGATATTTTAGCCCAAAAGTTGCTTGAGAATTTGCTCTGGAGGACGACAAGCAGTTGATCGGATGAATTTGTTGAAGACAAGAAGAAGAAAGAAAGCCAGATTCCTCACTTTAGCCAATTTAGCAGCTTTTGATAGCATTGCTATGTAATGGGCCGATAAACGATATCATATCGAATCACGATTTATTTGATTTTAAAAACGATGAAAAGCTAGACATTTTTTGCTCGATATGGATTAATCTAAGAGCCAATCACACAGCAGAACAATACGACAACAACCAATCAGCATGCAGCTTGCACGTGCCGTGCAAGTCAAAGTTAATTTCCTACCGCACTTTGTGAACTGCTACTCCGTCAACTAGCAGGGCTAGCAGTGGGGCTGTACCGAAGCAGATATCGCTCGTGTCGTCTTTCGTGGCCATTACACCTTATGAAAGGTGTTCCAAAAGGAGCAAGGATATAGCCTGGGCCGTTTCTAACTTTCTAGCGAAAGATATGATGCCCCTAAGCACACGAGGCTGAAGTTAGCTCCTTATTCACAGCTTCCGATTCGTTTGGCTTCTTATTGCGCAACATCTCATTCTGCGGCTGAAGTTAGCTCCTTCCAAACTCCACACACACACAGACCCGAGGCAGGAATTGAACCCCCGACCCTAGATGTCTGAGGCCACAGTGTTAACCACTAAGCCACTGTGCCTCCTCAATTACATTTAATTTCACAAAATTCTTATAATTGAGTATGTAGTTGTGAAAATGGCTGTCAAAACAGTTATTTTTCACAAAATTAATCTGTCCTGTGAACGAAGGTTATATTAATTATTGTTTCATAAATTTGAATGATTGAATTTCTGCCAATTTAAAACCAGCATGATGAAAGGCTTAAAGACTTTTAAAAATTCATTTTTTTAAAATATAACACAGATTTCTTTTCTTTGCTCAAAATGGGGAAAATGCCAACAAAGCCAAAAAAAATAAATCAGGCAAGATTATTATTTCAATCATCAGCCCAGAATTTCACAATTGGTGCATTCATGAAAAATTATCAAATAAAATACATATAAATCATTTTAATGAAATACTTTCAAATGCAGGATTGTTCAAAGCTCAAACGAATAGCGACTCCAAGCAAAGATGGTGGTTTTCACCAAACTCCATCTGGGTTGTGCAGTTTTACAGCACCAATGTGGGACTCTTGGGCCGTTTGCGAGTTGGCTGAAACAAAAAGAACTCTGAGATTCGGACCGCAGCGTCTTGAGGATAATCACCAATCTGGCTATCAGAGATGGACAAGTCCTACTGTCTAGATTGTGAGTCAAAAGAGATTACCCTCAGGTTAAGGAGCAACAAATGGTCAAGAATGTTTTGGGTTTGAATGAATCAACAGAATCTGACCGAAGCCAAAAAATTTCATCTTTGCAGTTTATGACTGGAGTAATTGTAATGTAGTGACTTGTGTAAGGATTTACCCACATTGAATTTTTTCATTTTCTAATATAGTGTTTCAGCCTTGAACTAGACATCATTGGGATCACACTGTCCAATCGATTCTACATTATCCAACGCCCCTGTCCCACAAATTCATTAGATTTAATAGCAATCATATAAAAGTTGTGTTCAGGAAGCATGACTTAAGTAGAGACAGTCAGAGAGGATTACAATACTGAACCTACACATATGCAATTACATATAAATTCTTGAGGAAAAATCTAAACAAGGAACCATTTGAGCTACAATCTGATCCCCTTAAGGTTCATTTTCAAAACGTCTATGTACTGTATTTCTCCGGCCATCGGGTTTATGATTCATGATGTTAAATCACACAGGCCTTTAAAACTAAAGCACAAGGAACAATACCACTAGGTTTGGTAAGACATGAGTCACCTAATTGCACACATTAGTTTAAAAGTGTATCATTGCTCTCTGCAAGAGAGCTGCTCAAGCCCAGATGGCCAAACAGCAATAGGTGGTTGCAAAGGCAGGTCTTCAACTTTAAATCCAAACACAGATGAGCATCTCTCTGCAGAAAACCCGGTCATGTTAATATACTGCTTCCAGGTAAGGTAAGGTCAAGTATGATAAGGTAAGAAACAAGAAGGGAAGTGAAGAGAAGACATAGACAAGACAATAAAAGAGACGAGATTTAAACTCACAAACCTTTACACTGTGCTCTAGTTTCTCATTTTTACTTTATTTAGATTTTCTGAGATCTGGCACTATTTGAGATCTACCTGGTGTTAAAAATGGCATTAGGTTTGGGTATAGCAGGTGTAAACAGCAAGAGTGTTAAGATTTACACCACCTGTCAGAAGGATGTTACTCCCAGCATGACCTCCAGCACTTTTCTGCTGCTGCTGATGCCACCTGACAGCTATAAACCAAAACCTAATGAATAAATATAACTGACAGTGTCCACAGACAGATGTTTCATTGTCCTGCAAAATAGGTTTCATAGCAAGAGCTATATTTGGACTTCCATATGTGCCTCAAACAAATATTAGCCTCTCTTGTCCTCTCCCTCTCCTTCTGTTGTCTAACGCACACAGACACACAAACTCATGTGTTAACTGTTTCTTTCCTATTCAGAGATTTATTGCAGATGTACTGTAAGACCTGCATAATAATAATAAAGTTCAACAGTTCCAGCAAAAATGTATTCAAGACAATGACATTTGTGCACTTAAATACTGATAAACAATAACTTTTTTTTAAATATGAAAGTAAAAGTGCACAGCACAGAAGCTCATGTTCATCTACATAGTTTTTTTTTTAGCAACTCCAGTCATATTAGTGGCCCGTGTGGCCCTGGGTTATGATGGGCACCCCACAGCTCAGACAATGCTGGTCACTGTGGAATTCTTTCCGTCACAGTCCAAGGATTTCACTGATGAGGTTTAAAGCTAATTCACACTCATGCGCCTCTACACTTAATGATAAAAGCATTTTGAAATAGACAGCAGAAGAAAATGAAGAGTTTGATGGCAAAATTAGATAATTACTTTTTTTTTTTGCACAGTTTTGAAAATAATAAACATTTAAGTGAAAAAAGAAGTATTGCGAACTGATAGAGAGTATTTTGTGCATGTTTTCTTCGAGTCAAAAGAGTGTTAAAAAGCACACATGCCAAAATATTATGTTAGAATTGTTTGGGTTGTATAAATCAGAATTTTGCAAAAGGTTATAAATCCATCTGGCACTACAGATAAATCAGCCTATAGTTGTGTTTGTCGTCATTTCGGCATCCAATTCATCCTCCTCTTCATCTTCTGCGTCACTTATCCTGATACAGGGTCACAGGAGCCTGGAGCCTTTCCCAGGAGACTCTGGGCACGAGCCGCTGTACACTGAGTACCATACCAATCCGAGAACATGAACGGACCCTTGATGGGAATCGAACCCTTGACCCTGGAGTGTGTGCTAACCACTACGCCATGCCACCCTGTATGCAATTTAGTACCAGTAATAATTTGGTTGAGTTTTAATAATACAGTATATAGTGATTTCTTTAAGTAAGTCAAAAAGAAAATACTGGCAACAAATTAGATCAAGGACAACAGTGTTGTTTTGCACAATTTTTTTTTTTTAATTACCAAGATTGTTTAAGATCATGACAAACATTATAATCCATACATAAACGTAAGTTTACAGCATCATCAGCTTTATACACTTGGTCACTATTATAGTGCAGGTATGCATCGTCTAACCAACAGCTTATCACACACAGTGTGTGCATCTCATGTCACTTGTACACAAATCACTCATGCATATTTTATGTTATAATATTATATTACTGCTTCACTCCAGGATCCCACATAATTCTGTTAAGTATACAACAGGGTCTTCGAACAACATCTAAATCACATAATGTCATGTTTCACAGAACGTACCAGTCATTTATTACTGCTTGCAGTGACTGGACTTTCCTTGAAATTTTCTTTTCTTGGTTTCAACCTTCTCAAAGAACCCTTTAATACATTCAGACCACTTGCGGCAGCTGCTGAGTTGCACAGGGAGTATTTTTTCTTCTTTGATTGTGCAACAGAAGCAAGCGATGTGTCATGACGCATCACCTTTTTCTCGAAAACGTGGAGACTATTAGTCATGGTTTTCTCAAAACTTGGAAGTTTACCGTTTCTAAAATGAGGTAATATAGCAGTTTTCAAAAAGTCTGAACATGGCATTTATAGCATTCTGCTGTCAAAATGATCAAATGAAATTAAAAACAATGTCAAATGCTCAAATTCAAAGTAGAATTGGCTTCATCTGGTCCGAAATATTATTTAATCAGACTACTTGCTTTACCTTTTTCACTTTCACTCTTTATTTCGCATTCCATTGTTCCTTCACCTCCCCACCTTGGTGACGTCCTCAATACTACAACTAATTAAGGCTTACTGCAAGTCGCCTACTTGTAACGCTTATTTATGTTTTCAAATATAACACATTATAACCCTGAAGAGCGGCAGCACGGTTGGCAGGGTTGAGGGTTCGATTCCCGCATCGGGTCTGTGTGCATGGAGTTGCCATGTTCTCCCCATGCTTGGTGGGTTTCCTCCCAAAGACATACAAATTCGGCTGACTGGGGTTCCCAAATTGTCCGATGTGTGTGTGTACAGTGGTGTGAAAAACTATTTGCCCCCCTCCTGATTTCTTATTCTTTTGCATGTTTGTCACACAAAATGTTTCTGATCATCAAACACATTTAACTATTAGTCAAAGATAACACAAGTAATCACAAAATGCAGTTTTTACATGAGGGGTTTTATTATTTAGGGAGAAAAAAAATCCAAACCTACATGGCCCTGTGTGAAAAAGTAATTGCCCCCTGAACCTAATAACTGGTTGGGCCACCCTTAGCAGCAATAACTGCAATCAAGCGTTTGCGATAACTTGCAACGAGTCTTTTACAGCGCTCTGGAGGAATTTTGGCCCACTCATCTTTGCAGAATTGTTGTAATTCAGCTTTATTTGAGGGTTTTCTTGCATGAACCGCCTTTTTCAGGTCATGCCACAACATCTCAATAGGATTCAGGTCAGGACTTTGACTAGGCCACTCCAAAGTCTTCATTTTGTTTTTCTTCAGCCATTCAGATGTTGATTTGCTGGTGTGTTTTGGGTCATTGTCCTGCTGCAGCACCCAAGATCGCTTCAGCTTGAGTTGACGAGCAGATGGCCGGACATTCTCCTTCAGGATTTTTTGGTAGACAGTAGAATTCATGGTTCCATCTATCACAGCAAGCCTTCCAAGTCCTGAAGCAGCAAAACAACCCCAGACCATCACACTACCACCACCATATTTTACTGTTGGTATGATGTTCTTTTTCTGAAATGCTGTGTTACTTTTACGCCAGATGTAACGGGACACGCACCTTCCAAAAAGTTTAACTTTTGTCTCGTCGGTCCACAAGGTATTTTCCTAAAAGTCTTGGCAATCATTGAGATGTTTTTTAGCAAAATTGAGACGAGACTTAAGGTTCTTTTTGCTTAAATGGTTTGCGCCTTGGAAATCTGCCATGCAGGCTGTTTTTGCCCAGTCTCTTTCTTATGGTGGAGTCATGAACACTGACCTTAATTGAGGCAAGTGAGGCCTGCAGTTCTTTAGATGTTGTCCTGGGGTCTTTTGTGGCCTCTCGGATGAGTTGTCTCTGCGCTCTTGGGGTAATTTTGGTCGGCCGGACACTCCTGGGAAGGTTCACCACTGTTCCATGTTTTTGCCATTTGTGGATAATGGCTCTCACTGTGGTTCGCTGGAGTCCCAAAGCATTAGAAATGGCTTTATAACTTTTACCAGACTGATGGATCTCAATTACTTTTGTTCTTATTTGTTCCTGAATTTCTTTGGATCTTGGCATGATGTCTAGCTTTTGAGGTGCTTTTGATCTACTTCTCTGTGTCAGGTAGCTCCTATTTAAGTGATTTCTTGATTGAAACAGGTGTGGCAGTAATCAGGCCTGGGGGTGACTACAGAAATTGAACTCAAGTGTGATAGACCACAGTTAAGTTATTTTTTAACAAGGGGGGCAATCACTTTTTCACACAGGGCCATGTAGATTTGGAGTTTTTTTTCTCCCTTAATAATGTAAACCTTCATTTAAAAACTGCATTTTGTGTTCAATTATGTTATCTTTGACTAATAGTTAACGGTTTTTGATGAACAGAAACATTTAAGTGTGACAAACATGCAAAAGAATAAGAAATCAGGAAGGGGGCAAATAGTTTTTCACACCACTGTATGTGCCCTGTGATGGATTGGCACCCTGTCCAGGGTGTACCCTGCCTCGTGCCCAAAGTCTCCTGGGATAGGCTCCATGTACAGAACAAAGCCGTATAGATGTTGAAAGCAGGTGAACCATGAAGATTTTGTTTTCTGTCATAAAACAAAAATGTTTTTTGTTTTTTGACCTGTTTTATATCTGTCCCCGATGACGGGAGTGACATAACAGGAGTGATTATAGATAATAATTCAGGGAAAGTGCTAGATAGAGCAGTCTATTTTATTTCTTCTCTAACACCTGTTGTACCTGCCTGTATATTTCACTACTTGTGCCTATTCAGCCGTTACTGGACACGTGTTGATATTACAGTGAACAATACGCTAAGAAGGCACCATCGAATTACTCCATTTTGTTCCCCTTTGACTCATTATTTATGGCTCACAGTCCCTCTAGAACAATTTCCTTTCCCCATGGCGATCTGAGGTCATTTAATGCTTTGGTGACCCGTGTAAGTGTGCTCACACACACACACACACACACACACACACACACACACACACACACACACAACACAATAAGTCGAGGAAAGTGAAAAGTCATACTGATTCTAACAGCCTACACATTACCACCTACCACACACCCACCAATGCAAACACACACACATACAGTACACACACACGGTCTGGAGGAGAAACAGACCTAATAGGCTCTGCCTGAAGCAGTCAATAGCATGAAAACAAACCCCGACCATGAGGAGAATTAGTCACCCTGTCATGCCTAAAAAAAATCAATATGTGGCCAGGTTCCCACAGAGCAGAGTTTGAATTTCCAAAGGCCAGAGACGGGCCTGTTCCTGCCCCCTTATCGCTGAGACAAAACTCCACTCTCGGTCGTGATATTTGTTCGGTCAAACAGACATTGAACGAGTCAATGATTTTCAAATAAGCCTACAATACTAGAAATGAGGGGAAAAAAACTAATGCTGCATTGGTGGATTATTTTAGCAGAACAAGATTCTAGCAGGCACAAGCATAGTCCAGTTTATGGATAATTACATATAGCAGTCTAGAGCAAGAGCGCTAATGTGAAATAAAATAAGGTAACAGCATGTACAGTACATAAAACAGCGCAACATTTTTCTGTCTAGACACAGCAGGTGGATGTAGCAGTCGACTGAACTGTCACTATAAAATTCTTAAAATAAACACTGCTTAGTGCTTAGATAGACTATCTTGACATTATTCAAATCCTATGAAACAAATAATTGTCCAACGAGACTCCAATTAAAGTTACTATACGAGGTGCTTTCAAGTCAAACCGGAATGTGTGATGGAATAAAAGTGTAAAACTGATACAGATGACTTCAAACACAGTACGGTGATGCGACTCAGCCGCAGTAAAACATTTGAACGATGCAAACGTTTTAAAGAAGGCTGTACGTCCATTAATGACGATCCTGGCTGTGGTGTCTCAGAGTCCACTGCAGTCGTTCCCATGAATATTCAGCGAGTGGAACACCTGATCCTTGAAAAATTGAAAGATAACTTGTCAATTTGCAGAAAAGTCGCATTATTATGTGGGAACTGTACACACAATCATTCATAAAAACCATTTGCACGTTACAGAAACTCGGCTGGGAGTGCCACATCCTCCATACAGTCATGACTTTGTTCCAAGCCATTTCCAAATGTTTGGAATGCTATTAAAGGAGTCCCTGGGAGGCCAGCTTTTCAGACGTGAAGTAGGCAGTCTGATCATGGCTCTGGTGTACTGAAAAAAACTTTCTACCTTAATAGCATCCAAGCACTATTGAAATGCTTGGATGAGTGCATTAGTGTAGCAGGGGATTATATAGAGAAATAAAGGGAGTTCTTACACTTTCATAACTCTGTTCTGTTATTATGCGCAATCAAAAGTCCTGGTTTGACTTGAACGCCCTTAGTATATTATAATTTATGCCATTTGTAACTGCATTTTAAAATTATATTGGAACAGTATAAACAAATATTAAGTTCAGTGGTAGCTATTTTGAATTGATGGATCTGGGGGCATTAAGTAAACACCAAGAGGTATAATTAAATCGAAAAATTGTCTATGGCTCAGGGATCAAAATTGATCGTTGCAAATTGTGTACATAGTAATACAGTGTGTGAAATGCAAATTAGCTTGAGCGGGACTTGGCTCAGTGGTAGGTTTCCTGCCTACCATGCAGAAGGCCTGGGTCGAATTCCCACCCAGTCACTATGTCTTAGTGCAGGTCCCCAGCCCCGCTAAAATAGGAGGGTTGATTCAGGAAGGACATCCGGGGTAAAAAAAAAAATCTGTGCCGAATTGTGGTCAGATGGTGTGGCAGCACCTTGATAGGTAGCAGCCAAAATGCGAACAGCGGCAACCTCTCAGCTTGGACACTTGATCCTTTGTAAAGGATTTTTTTTTAATATATATATATATATATATATATATATATATATATATATTTTTTTTTTTTTTTTTTTTTTTTTTTACCATATCTCATGAAATGAGAAAAGCTGGAAGAAACTCAAATAGAAGCAGGAACCATCACGGCATCAGCACTTTTCATGCAGAATTTCTCAGGAACACCCAGGATGGGACTCGGGTCTATCTCAGGACACATTCACACATTCCTACAAGAAATTTCACCAATTCACCAAGGGACCCTGGAGATACTGTATGAGGCAGCAATGCCACCACCCTCTGTGCCAACCCCCAAACCTCAAATCTCATTTCCAGATTGATTTTCTGTTTTCCACACTGTCCCTGGGTCTCTCGGAGCGCAGCCCGGTAATTTCAATAAAATGCCCAGAATACGGAGCGCGCGCAACCCAAGAGTGACCGGGGTCACTTTCCTCATTTAGATCTTCACGCGCTGAGCGACTGCGCGCGTCAATCGGCGCACCTTTAGAGCTTAATCGAATTTGGCAAACAGTTTTACATGCAACGGCTATTCCACCTGTCTGGGGCGCGACTTCGTTAGAATTATCATAATAATTACTTGTTTGCATTTGCAGAGGCGTGACATTTCGCCAGACGTGTAAAAAGCGGGCGTGTGCAAAACGCAAGCATACATCTGTCATGTCTCCCGCTCTCCTTAACAACAATCAGCTATTTTATTATAAGTAAACAGGTGAGTTATTATAACAGTACGTTATTTCAGATATTTAATATTATTATAAACAGACAGGCGATGTGAATTTGCTTTGCATCAGTTTTTTTCTTTACTTGACTGACACCGCTTGCGCTCAGCAGCTCGAGCGCGCAACTTGAGAACAACAACGATAAAACAATAATAAATAAACAAACAAATACATAAAAGTGGTGTGAAAGCATAACACTCGTACTTACATGCCTCAGCTCGAGCGTGCGGTCCTTCATGTTTCCTGCACTCTTCCGTGGCGACCCTCACACACGCAATCCCCCCCAAAAACCCGAATCAGCGCGCGCGCGCGTTTTCCTGGCAGAAATTAATTCTGTGCTAAAGAGCGTAACGAGTGGGCGCGTGCAGCAGGGTGGCGCGCGCATCCCTCGCCCAAGCAGAGCGCGCGATTTCTTGATTTTCTTTTTTCGTTTCTGCTCCGCTTCTAAATGAAGGCGGGAACAGCGCGTGTCAGACACAGGTGCCGGATTATTTTAGGGTCTTATTCAGTGCGGTCACGTGACAACTTGGATGTAGATCACAGGGACACGCCCAGCGCTTTTATCCCCCCCCCCAAACACACGTCATTCGCCGCCGAACTGTTTGATGTTCAGCGTTTGATGTTTGATTGATGTATGAAGTAGCCATGAACGCAAGCCGCTGTATAAAAATACTTAATAAATACACCAACGTTCCAAAAAATAGTTTTGGTAGAATATTTTGGGTGCATTTGTTTCAGGAACCTTTCGCAAACTTTTAACTGTTGCTTTATTACTCTAAATATTTTTTTTCTTTGCCTTGCACCTCCAGGGTCGAGGGTTCGATTCCCACCTTGGGGTCTGTGTGCATGATGTTCGCATGTTCTCCCCGTGCTTGGTGGGTTTCCTTCTGGTACTCCGGTTTCCTCCCACAGTCCGAAGACATGCAAATTAGGCTAAGCGATGGATTGTCACCCTGTCCAGGGTGTACCTCACCTCGTGCCCCCTCCAACCCTGTATACGGAATAATGGGGAACAGACAATGAGTGAGTGATTTTTATTAGGGAGTCATGGTGGCTTAGTGGTTAGCACTGTTGACTTGCACCTCCAGGGTCGGGGTTCAATTCCACCCTCAAGTCTTGTGCGCACGGAGTTTGCATGTCCTCCCCGTGCTTGGTGGGTTTCCTCCCACAGTCTCAAAGCATGTGTCTTTGCCCTGCAATGGATTTGTACCCCGTCTAGGTTGTACCCAGCCTGAATGGATAGGGTCCAGGAAAGCACGGTATAGACAATGAGTGGGCGAGTGATTTTATTAGAAATGTCAAAAGAAAACTAGTTGGTTTACATAAAAAATGTATGCACTTATTACAAAAATAATTGTAATATTTATTTCCACTATTTTTTAAATAAAGTCATTAATGTACTTGCATCATGAATAATTCAAATATCTCTTGTATAATTCTCTAAAAAATGCTGATAATCTATCAAACTACCTCTATCCCAACCCATCCATCCATTTTTAAATAATTAATAAAAATATTCAATTCTCAGCCTAATTATCACTATTTTGGTACAGACCATTGTATACGAGTACTCTATGTAGTATTTAGAGCGCCCTCTGCTGGAGGCTATATTAATGCTCTTTAAGACGTTGCATTCATTCATTCATCATCATCATCCTTCTTGCCTATACTGCTTTACCCTGTATGGGGGCCTGGAGCCAATCCCAGGAGACTTGGGGCACAAGGCGACGTACAACCTGGACACGATGCCATTCCATCACAGGGCACACACTTTCCAAACACTTATTCATGCACTACGGGGCCATTCGGGAATGACAATTAGCCTAATATGCATGCCTTTGGACAGTTGGAGGAAACCGGAGTACCCTGAGGAAGCCTGCAAACACCATGTACACAGACCCGAGGCAGGAATCGAACCCAGAGACTGGAGGTGCAAGGTGACAGTGCTAAGCCACCGTGCCATTCATTCATCTATGCATATTAATTAACCGCTTTGTCCTAAATTCAGAGCCCAACCCAGGAATTCTAGCCATTAGACATCAGTCCATCAACAGATAATAAAAACAGTTAATTTAGATCCACCAATCCACTTAGCAAGTAGGAAACCCACATTGACATGGGGTGGAATAGATCCCCAGGCTCAGGATCAAACCACGGACCCTGGAAATGGATTCCTAGATGAAAATTGTAATTTTATTATCACACAACTGTTATTTTGGCTTCTTGATACATGAAGAGGCTCGCAATAAATCAGAAAAAAAATGCAATATAATCACATTCACTCAAAAATGCTACACAAAACTCTGATCAGTAATCATTGATAATTAGCATCCATTAAGCATTTTTCCTGGCATTTGATTTTATTAGTATTCCAATATAAATACTGAAGAAAGGGAGGCGATTTTATTTAATAGCAGAGTTCTGTTTTAGCACAGTGAGTAAGAAATATTTTGCTCTCTATAACCATGTCATATTCCCATGACAGTCACGTCTCCCATTCGTTTTAGCCATATTTCTTCATACAGCACAGCGCCTGTTCAGAAAAGAGAATAATCCACACTGCTCAAGTCCACAACGTCGGGCATCTTGTTTAGTCTGTAATGTCCATCTGAGCAAGCAAAGACAAAGCCTGATGGAAACCATTGGACACGACAGTCTTCAGAAGCGAGGTCTCCTGTTGCGGCCTGTGTATTTCGTATCTGCTCTCACCTCCCTGAAACGACATCATTAATATTAATAAATTTAAGGAGGAGCACATCTGAGCTATTTCAGTTTAGAGTAGGACTAGAACAATTACAGTGGCTTGCAAACGTATTCGGCCCCCTTGAACTTTTCCACATTTTGTCACATTACAGCTACAAACATGAATCAATTTGATTGGAATTCCACGTGAAAGACCAATACAAAGTGGTGTACATGTGAGAAGTGGAACGAAAATCATACATGATTCCAAACATTTTTTACAAATAAATAACTGAAAAGTGGGGTGTGCGTAATTATTCAGCCCCCTGAGTCAATACTTTGTAGAACCACCTTTTGCTGCAATTACAGCTGCCAGTCTTTTAGGGTCTGTCTCTACCAGCTTTGCACATCTAGAGACTGAAATCCTTGCCCATTCTTCTAACTGAGCTGGAGCTGTTTTGCAAAGATTAGATGGACAGCAGTTTTCAGATCTTGCCACAGATTCTCGATTGGATTTAGATCTGGACTTTGACTGGGGCATTCTAACACATGGCTATGTTTTGTTTTAAACCATTCTATTGTTGCCCTGGCTTTATGTTTAGGGTCGTTGTCCTGCTGGAAGGTGAACCTCCGCCCCAGTCTCAAGTCTTTTGCAGACTCCAAGAGGTTTTCTTCAAAGATTGCCCTGGATTTGGCTCCATCCATCTTCCCATCGACTCTGACCAGCTTCCCTGTCCCTGCTGAAGAGAAGCACCCCCAGAGCATGATGCTGCCACCACCATATTTGACAGTGGGGATGGTGTGTTCAGAGTGATGTGCAGTGTTAGTTTTCCGCCACACACAGCGTTTTGCATTTTGGCCAAAAAGTTCCATTTTGGTCTCATCTGACAAGAGCACCTTCTTCCACATGTTTGCTGTGCAAACGAGACTTCTTATGGTTTTCTGTTAACAATGGCTTTCTTCTTGCCACTCTTCCATAAAGGCCAACTTTGTGCAGTGCACGACTAATAGTTGTCCTATGGACAGATTCCCCCACCTGAGCTGTAGATCTCTGCAGCTCGTCCAGAGTCACCATGGGCCTCTTGGCTGCATTTCTGATCAGCGCTCTCCTTGTTCGGCCTGTGAGTTTAGGTGGACGGCCTTGTCTTGGTAGGTTTACAGTTGTGCCATACTCCTTCCATTTCTGAATGATCGCTTGAACAGTGCTCCGTGGGATGTTCAAGGCTTTGGAAATCTTTTTGTAGCCTAAGCCTGCTTTAAATTTCTCAATAACTTTATCCCTGACCTGTCTGGTGTGTTCTTTGGACTTCATGGTGTTGTTGCTCCCAATATTCTCTTAGACAACCTCTGAGGCCGTCACAGAGCAGCTGTATTTGTACTGACATTGGATTACACACAGGTGCACTCTATTTAGTCATTAGCACTCATCAGGCAATGTCTATGGGCAACTGACTGCACTTAGATCAAAGGGGGCTGAATATTTACGCACTCCCCACTTTGCAGTTATTTATTTGTAAAAAAAAATGTTTGGAATCATGAATGATTTTCGTTCCACTTCTCACGTGTACACCACTTTGTATTGGTCTTTCACGTGGAATTCCAATAAAATTGATTCATGTTTGTGGCTGTAATGTGACAAAATGTGGAAAAGTTCAAGGGGGCCGAATACTTTTGCAAGCCACTGTAAGAGTAATTAAGGCAGTGGTGACAATTTAAAGGGGAAAAAAGTCGACTAATTGTCAACTTTCTACAGATTTTCCCCAGATATTGTATCCTTGCATGGAAGATACCAGAGATACGTACTTGCCCTGCCTTCGCCTCCTCTCCTTCTTCTCCTTGACCCAGTCCTTGCTCTTTTTCAGGGACTTGCCTTTCAAGTTTTTGAAGCGAGATCTTTGGTTTGACAAAACAACACAAAAAAGGAGTTATTTAACTGAACGGTTGAAACAATAACAGTATTGGAAACAATATTTGTGTTTGTGTTGGAGGGAGGAAAAACTGTCATGACGAGGCTCGAGTCAGACAGAACTACTGCCCTCTGTTTCTGTTGGTCCATGTCCATTCAGGACAGGAGAGAACTGAAGCCTGCACTGAGCCATGGACAAGACCTCTGATTAAGTGGAGTGCTAATACTTAATTCTCATGTCTGGCTAATAAACTGGTAAAGAGGTTTCATGTTAATGCATGTTTATACTGTTATGGTGCTGTTTGATGGAAGTATGAAATCGTTACTTTGTCACATTGCAATTAATATGCATCAAATATACAGTATGATTTAATACAAAATGGAAAACTAACCAATTTAGAAAAATTTATGAACATATGAAATAATGTATCCCTTATTTTACGTTTTACTTAAACAGGTCTAGCAGCATAATCCCAACAAATTAGTTATGCAAGACAAATCAATTAAGCAAAAATAGTTTACACAAACAGAAGAAAAGAAAATAAGACCAGTGAAAATACAGCTAGACTAAAAATACAATGTCTAATAAACTGCAAGTGCACCCTCTTGTGGTTAAGCAGTTAATTGATAAACATGTGCTACAGAGAAATATGATGCAAAAGTAATATTATTAGTTAATATATTTTTAATATGTTAAAATATGTTTTAGTTAAACTTTTTAAGGCAAATGTATTTCTATCCAAGAATTAAACCAAGTGACTTTCACTTCCACAGACTCTATAGGATGAAATACCACCTTCTTACCTCTGTCCTGTGAACTGTGCTTGATTTGGAACATTTCTCTCAATGGTCTCCGTCCCTAAACCCTTTAAGACAACAAAACAATTGCGTCTTAATATTGTAATCAAAACAATATTATGTAATCTTTTGTGAATTATGTTACTGTACTGGTACTGTACCTTGGGCAAGACACCAGACACGCCAGCGAACAGACAAAGGAAGAACCTTCCAGAAGTGAGAAGGAGATAATCTGTTTATTAAAAATATGCGCAGACATGACAAAACAAAGTGAATTTTTAATATACTTTTTGGCTTTGCTGCTGTTGGGGTAGTCGACCACGATGCCTCCGGTGAAGCCTGCCCTCATGGCCTGGGCTGTGATCAACTCCAGCTGGAACCAGATTGTACGGTTAACCCCATGCTAATAACATGTCCTCGTTCCCACAGATTAAAAAGTATAAAAATCTTCTTTTTTATTATAAACATTAACACTGCTGGCTAATTTCCTCTACAAAAAAGTCGCAATGAAAAAGTCAAACAGGTTAGATTTATTGTACAGGTCAGGGTAGCTCACCTGTTCGGAATTTTCCGGATAAATCTGGAAAACGGCACGGGCACCTCTTGTCTAAAAATTAATAAGTGAATAAAACAGAAATGGTGGAACATTATTCCAAATCAATAATGAATCTCTATAATGTGTTATCTGTGTGACGTTCCTACCAGATTGGAGTAGAGTGTGCTGAAGAAGGTGTGGAGTCTCTTAGGAGGACTGTGTGTCTTCTTATCCGCGTTACACAGCCACTGCAGAGCCGAGATACTGAGGACCACAATAATGGGCATAATGTTAAATTATAAAAAAGTTATTTAACGTATAAGGGGTTTTGAACACCTTTTATTTTAGGGGGGGAAAAATGCTTAAATTTCAAAGAATGGGTTCAAGTTAAAAACAAGTTAAAAAAAGAAGTTAAAAAAACCTGTGATAAAATTTCTCATGAATGAAGGCGTAAAACTGAGTGAATTTACAGAAGACTTCAGGCACAATACAGTGATGTGACTCTTAGTCAGTGGTGGCAGGTCAATAAGGGGCGCAGGGGCGCCGCCCCTTAAAGTTAGGCAGAGAAGAAGCCCTAAAAAAACTTCTGAAGCCCTAAAATACAGAAATTAAGATTCACCAATTTGGACTGACCAATCACTTTACCAGAAACACTTATACTTCTGCACATTCATGCAATTATTCAAATCCAAGATGCTTTTCTGATATCCACGGGTGTTAAGATTTGGTTATTTAGGCGAAGTACACAAATCTTGTATTTGAGTGAACATAGAGATTCCCTATGGTAAATATTACTCAAGTAATATTGCCTTCACGTTTACTTAAAGGAGACATACAGTCTCAATTCTTCATAGGTTAATATGATTCTTTAGGGTCCTAATGAAAAGTTTGTAATATACTTTAATTAAAAATTCTCAATTGTTGTGTAAAAAAACCATTACTTTTACCTGGTAAAAAGTAGCTCTGTTCTCAGCAACCTGTTTCAGTACATGCTCCTTTAAATGTTAATGACCTCTACTGAACCCGCCCCCCAGTTCTGTGGGGCGTGTCTTCACAATACTGACAACAGTTAAAAATATTTAAAAAACAGTTAAAATAATTTTACATGATGTTAGAATTATTTTATATATAAAGGAGTTATTTCTACTCTCTTGCTCTCTTCCTCATAGATCTGATATTAACGTGTTAAATCTTCCCTGCTGCTATCTTCCTGTCTCCTCTTGCATCTGTTCATTCACGCTCACCTTCCCATACTCTGTCTCTCTCTCTCTCTTTCTCTCTCCCCCTCTGTCTCCTTCCACCTATCTTCCTCTCCTTTGATTCAAATTCAAATTTTATTTGTCACATACACAGTCATACACAGTATGATTTGCAGTGAAATGCTTATACGACAGCCAGTGACCTTAAAAAGAAAATAAAAGCTTATACGTAAGGAATAAATATCAATAAAAAGAAATACTAAAGAAAATAAATGTAACTAGTAAAATAAACTGTACAAATGAGGGCATAATAAAAATATTACAAAATATAGGGGAAATATATATATATTATACATACACACATATATATATTAGTTATATAGTTATATATGTATATAAAATGTTACATGTGAATCTGGTTGTAAAACTTTTTTGACTTCCCAGACCAGGAATCGAACTCGAGTTGCTGCGCTGAGAGCGCCATATCCTAACCACTAGACCACGAGGGATTAATGGCTACCTTATGGAAATGCCGGGTATTCAACGCGCGACCTTATACACGCGAAGCATTGTTTTTTCGGGATCTCACCAGGACATTTACAATGGTTAATTTTCTTTGTAGTAACATATGTCTATAGAAGAAGAAGAAGAAGAATATTCAATTATTGTCACATGTACTTTTTACAGCACAGCGAAATTTCTTCTTCGCATATCCCAATTAGGAAACTGGGGTCAGAGCGCAGGGTCAGCCAGCTTACAGCGCCCCTGGAGCAGATAGGGTTAAGGGCCTTGCTCAAGGGCTCAACAGTGGCAACTTGCCGATGCTGGGGTTCGAACCCCCGACCTTCCGATCAGGCGTTTGGTCAAACATATATAAACCGATCTTTTGCTGTTAATAAACAGAGACCTTTCTGACAGACAACGTGAGTGTGTGTGTGTGTGTGTGTGTGTGTGTGTGTGACTGAGTCATGGAGATGCCGGGTATTCAACCTAGGACATCATACACGCGAAGCATTGTGTGTGTGTGTGTGTGTGTTTGACTGAGTCTGTCAGAAAAGCTTACCGAAGCATAGCGCACTTGCCTCGTCTACTAAGCGAACTTTAGAAAAACTTTATAAATATGTAGTGCAAAAAGCATGTACCTTGAGCGGGAATCGAACCCGGGTCTCCCACGTGAAAGCGCCGAATCCTAACCACTAGACCACGAGGGATTAATGGCTACAGCAACAAACTGCACACCACACTCATGTAGGCGCCATTTTGCTCCAGTGTAGAAAAACAATGGCCGACGGCTTTCTTTTCACGCGGGGCGGGTCTTTGCTAAAACACCAGTGTCAATCAACTATAGTGGGAGCGGCCTCTGTCGGGGTGACGTCACACCGACAGGCTTTTGAAAACGGCCTGATTTCAGAAGGGGCATCTTACTGTATATTATTAAATTAAAAGAAAATCGCTGGGCGGCTCTTTATCATTGTAGAGTGGTTCTGTACACACTCTCCTAACACACAATGCAGTCCAAACAGCTTGAAAAAGTCCATGTAGCACCGTATGTCCCCTTTAAGTACAAAGTGGTATCAAAGAGTTTCAAGACTAGTTTTGTAACATGCCAACAGATGACAGCACGAGGCTGCACACACAGTCACAGAGAGCTCCGACCATAAGTGAGTGTGCCAAAAGACATCATTCTCTGTACATCGAGACTTGTGCAACTGGTACTATTCTAACCACGAGGAAAAAGGCGAGGCAGGTCTCATCGAGAATCTCACTACTTTTTGATATCACCTTGTATCAAAAGTACAGGGCTTGTATTAGCTCACAGTAGCCATTTTATAGTAAAAATCTCTCTCTCACACATCACAAACTCTTTTTGATCAGCTTATCATTTTTCCTGTCTTATGTTTTTTTCCCCCCTTTACCTGATACAGCCGTCGAAAGTCCCTGGTCTGAAAGGTATTCCTTGTCCCATGTCTCCTACTATGAGATCTCCATCCACCTCCCTGTCCAAGGCAACATCTAACCATGGAAAAGAGCAAACAATTTTACACATGTTCACGTAATTAACTATTACATTTACTACTACAATTATAACTATTTGTATGTTATAGAGTCGGGAATCACCAATCTCCACTTAATACGATATTATCACGACACTTAGGCGTCAATCCGATTAATATTGTGATTTTATAAAGATCCCAACCAAACGCTTTTTATTTTGTTACAATTTTATGACCTTCAACCAAATAAAAATTGAGTCATAACTTGGACGTTTTATACCTTAGCTTAATTCAACAGCTTCAGAACTGAACATTATATAATTAAAGGTATCCCGCTACTTCATTTAAACAATACAAACTAACTTTAATAGAAAAACACTTAACTTAAAAATTTTAAAAGCACAATGTTTACAAATCTCTGCCATCCGCCCTGATTATTATTTCTTTAAAAAAAATGTTTAAACTTGTCAAATAATTCACTCCTACCACACGGGATGTAAATGTGGGAATAATTCACAGTGTACCACCTGTAGAATATTGTACAGAAACGCTGAAGTGTTACCCACTAAAAACGTCTCCAAAGCTGTGATCATTTAGCCATGCATAGCTTCTAACGCATGTGTTTGGAGACTATTTAGCGCTCGGGTTTGAAGATAGGAGGCTTTTTAAAGTGAAAAAACTGAAAGACAGCAGAATCTGTTCATTTAATGACAGAAAATATGGTTGTCCATGGTTGTGAAACTGTAAACACTCACTCAACATGGCCGTGCTGATGTCCAGACCAACCCAGTAATGACCTTCTTCTGATAAATAATCTCCACTGAGTCCAGAGCCACAGCTGAAGAGACACAAGGACACGCAAACAGATTATATAGAATATATACCACAATCTCTGCATCTTCTATAACCGCTCATACTTGTATTTTTTCTGCACCAGCCATTCAAATATAAGTATTTTACTTCATAAAAATAAATATATAACCTAGGTTATTAGTTTTAGGCCCTGTATCATAAAAATGTGTGATGGGTATGAATTCCACATACCCTACATCAAGCAAATAGCAAGGCTGATCATCTGGCAAGTTCAGCAGCTCCACCGCTCTCTCCGACATCTGGGTCTGGATCTCGATCATCCGAGAGCTTTACAGAACACATCAAGCGACAGTTACGATAAAGATTTTATCACTGGTGATTTTACAGAAACGTAAAGCTGCTGATCAGAATTTTTTAACATCAGCCGCTTGCCTTGTACACAGAGATAAACACTTACTTTTGAGAGTACTTCTTTGCCTCTTCCTCATTGTAGAACTGTGAATACAATAATAAACTTTAGCCGGAGCAACATTCAAGAGATTAAAGATATGTTTACTTCACCACTTTATTAACTCAAACCTTGCTTCAATAGCAAAGTGTGTTATCTCCATGATATTAACTTTCATAAGTGCTTTAAGCAGCTTATACCACAGCACTTTGCCAAAAATTGCATTTTTTACATGAAAAAGATCATACTATTTTAAAATTAGTTTATAGGTACTGTATACAGTGGAACCTCAGATTGCGAGTAACGAGTGTTCTGGAAGATGACCAAGGATTTTTAATAAATTTTGACTTGGAAAACGAACAAGTCTTGGTTTACGAGTACCAAGTATCATGTATCACGCATGCGCTTCTTGTTTTGACACTGAGCATCACGTGTTCACAACCGAGCTAACGGTCTTTCTCTCTCTTGCTGCGGAATTGTGTGTAATCATCTCCCCTGCTGGGTCTTAGTGCTCATCTCTTACTGGTATAATCAACATCCGTGCACGCGTGTACTGTTTACTAGAACACTGTGACCACGCATGTGCACGTAAAACATATTTTATTTTGTGTTTGTAAGCGTGTGTGTACAGCGCACATGTAAAGCAAAAGCATCTCATTAAAGAGGTTAAAGAGCCATTTTCTCTCTCTCTGGGTCAGCATGCCGTTATATGTGTGTGCGCGCACGTCATTTGACACCATGCCCCTTTAAAACCACACACACACACCCTCCTCCTCTCACCTTTACACACACATACTCTGCTCTACACTGCTCTGTCGCGATAACATAAGTTAAAGTGCAGGTTAATTTGTTTTTTATTTTTACAGCAGTGATTCCATTAGTATGCGCTCACACAAGTGTCATTAGCAATGTTCCTTGTTAATTTTTACAATAAAACAATCTTTCCCGTTAATGACACACACACACACACACACACAGCACGTGCACGCACAAACGGAAACACTCATCCATCTGGATTATTTTTTACTTTTTCAAAGGTAAAGTGCAGGTTCATTTGTTTTATTTTTACTTTATATTATGTGTTAATTATTTTTATGTATTTATTTTTTGGGGCTGTGGAACGAATAATTTGAGTTTCCATTATTTCTTGTAGGAAAATTCGCTTTGACTTACGAATGTTTTGAAATATGAACCCACTTCCTGAATTAATTATGCTCGTAACCCAAGGTTCCACTGCATATATTGTTGATAAACATCCACAAAAAACAAGTTAGTTCCTTTTATACATTAAAAAGACATATAGTGCTTTATTCCTTTTATACTCCAGACAGTTGCAACCTTTTTATTTTATGTATTTAAAAAATACACATCATAGTAATGTAATTCATTTAGAGTTACATTTAATGCCATGGAACAGCCATGATAGACAAAACCCATCACTAATGTTATCCAATAAAGAACAGATGAACAGTTGTTTATTTGTTTATCCTTTTCTTTTCCTTAAAATTTTAATTCAAATTAGGCACCATAAACTGCAGCCTGTTATGTTATTAGGAAATCAAAATACATTACATTAAAATGTTGGAAAAACGTACTGACCTGACACTTCTGTAAATGATAAATAAATGGTCTTGCTATGGAAAACTTCACTATAAACTACATTATTACTACAGAGAGTAAAAAATCTATTCTGTTACATATCATGATTCTTTTGTGTTCTCAATTCATGTTGTGGCAATTTATTTTAAATGCATCTTTTTTTTATTATTATTATTATTAAGGGGGGCCCCAAAAATTGGTACACATTTCAGCAGTTATCTGCCTTTTTTAATATTCTAATTGAATTACTGCACTACAGCAATGCGTAGTAATCTGTTTCATCTAAAGATGTCAGTAGTCGCACAATCAGTGATGCTGATGATGTGACCGTCAGAAGAGAGTATATATTTTTATGTTGAAGTGTGTATACATTTTTTTGGGTCCCTCTATAAATCGGTTTAATATTTGAAGTGGTCAAATGTTGCAGTTCCTATATAATCCTACAGGTGGTGCGCTCTAAACTGTTTACACATGTGAAAGGAGAAAAAAAAAATTATTTTAGAATGGAGAAGTTTGTTTAGTACGAGGTGGTATCAAAAAGTTTCAAGACTAGTTTTGTAACTCACCAGGTGGAAGCACAAGGGTGCACACAGTCCCAGGAAGCTCCGACCTTCATAAGTCAGTGTGCCAAAAGACATCAGGATTTGTGCGACTGGTGCTATTCTGACCATTTCATCATGGACAGCAAGTTTGAACAAAGACCGAACGTCAAATGTTGCATGAAACTAGCAATTCTGTTACAGAGACGTTTGACATGATTCTGCAAACTTACGGCGATGTTGCAATAAGTAATTTGAGGTGTTTTGAGGTGTTCAGGTATGCTTCAAAAGTGGAAGAATCTCACAGGAAGATGACAAGAGACCAGGAGGACCTTCAAACAAGCTCAAACCCCGAAAATGGCAAAAACCATTTGTCAACTTGTGCGTGATGATGGTCGAAGAACAATCCACGACATTAATGCCGTTGTCGGTATGTCATATGGATCCTCACGTGTGATTTGAACAAGCCGTGTTGCTGCCAAGTTCGTCCCCAGGACGCTGACCCAGGAGCAGAAGGAACTTCACGTCAAAGTCTGCCAAGAGCACCGTCAGCGTGCCATGGATGACCCGACCTTCAGGTCAAGGATCATTACCGGTGAAGAAACTTGAGTGTATGGGCATGACCCTGAGACGAAGCAAAAGTCTTCACAGTGAAAGAGCCCATCATCTCCACAACCGAAAAAGGCGAGCTCATCACTTTTTTCGACATTTGCAGCATTACGAATTGATAATTTGTCCCAGGGGCCAAAAGCATCTGAGAGAGGACGTTCAGTATGGTGAAAAAACTGTGCTTTTAACAGAGCTAATCTCGTGTTTAGAGAGTCGCAACACAAATCAAATCAGCACCTAGGTATTGCGATAACATTGTATCTGGAGATCCCTGGTGATTCTCATTACTAATTATTATTATACTATTATCTTTGTTAAATAATACCACTCATAATTTGATTATGGGGAATTATGTCATTATTAATATAAAACACTTGATTTGCCTTGCAGACAGAACGACTGTCTGATCTACTCTTATGGGAATCTGACCAATTCTAATATTATATATTATACATTGACATCTAAACTCGTTAGCTATAATGATTTGAGTGTATTTGCTTCTGACATAAGACTGAATCCCATATGCATTTTCAATACACATGTTTATTAAATACTGTCTAAAGTAAATCTAGATCTGCACAGTACATGGTGCAGGATGTCCGACATGGAGTTGTTTGTGTTACAGTACACTCTGTAATACTCACCACCTCCGGAGGTGCCATGTGCTCGGGTCTGCGACAACTTGTAGCCATGGTTGTTGTGTCTGGGAATGCTAAAATCTGACAAAATACTAAAACTATATATGTATAAACCAGCGCTGGTGTTATTACTATAGAAAACAACAACAACAAAATAAAGCAGGATCACTTTACACACATGTATCTACATGGCCGTTCATTATGACGTCACTTTTAAGCGACGAATGCGGAAGTTCTTAAAGACACAGGCGTTCTGTTAAATTTTTACAATGATGTGAGTGATGTGGGATAAAAAAAAAAACTTTCTACTTCTGCTGCTCTTTTACAGGGTGTTTGTTTTCTCTAGTGTGTTTTTTAATCACCTGTTTTTTGTTTTGTTTTTTTAATCTACTGATCTTTTAAAGCTCCCCGGCTATGTTGTTTAAATGTTTTCTTTTTGTACAAGAATTTAAAAGTTAAGATAGGGAACTCAAACACACCCAAAAAGAAACCAATAATACTAAATTAAATATACATTAGGAATAACACTCAGAGCACATGAGAAATATAAATGGCTACAGTACATTAAAAAAGCAGGGATGTGGAAATGGGTGTGTAGTTTTCTTAAACATTATATTCATCTAACAATACATTAGTTACACAAAGTTACATATAAACAAGGTGAGGGAATTTTGCCTTGCCACTAACAGCTATGAATATGGTGTTTATCAAAAATTTATACAACATTAACAATGTCTGATACACTAGAATCAAGATTATCCATAAAATATAGGGTCCTTCTCAAAAAATTTGCATATTGTGATAAAGTTCATTATTTTCTTTAATTCACTGATAAACATTAGACGTTCATATATTTTAGATTCATTACACACAACTGAAGTAGTTCAAGCCTTTTATTGTTTTAATATTGATGATTTTGGCACCTGCTCACAGTGCCAAAACCACTGGTAAATGGTTTACTGACCATGGTATTACTGTGCTCAATTGGCCTGCCAACTCTCCTGACCTGAACCCCATAGAGAATCTGTGGGATATTGAGAAGAGAAAGTTGAGAGATACAAGAATCTGCAAAAGGATTCCCGAGCAAGTATTGAGTGTATAACTGAACATAATTATTTGAAGGTTGACTTTTTTTGTATTAAAAACACTTTTCTTTTATTGGTCGGATGAAATATGCAATTTTTTTGAGATGAGGATTTTGGGTTTTCATGAGCTGTATGCCACAATCATCAATATTAAACAATAAAAGGCTTGAACTACTTCAGTTGTATGTAATGAATCTAAAATATATGACAGTCTAATGTTTATCAGTACGTTACAGAAAATAATTAACTTTATCACAATATGCTAATTTTTTTTAGAAGGACCTGTATAATATCAATATACAGTCATGGACAAAATTGTTGGCACCCCTGAAATTTGTACAGAAATTCAAGTATTTCTCACAGACATGTATTGCATTAACACATGTTTTGATATACACACGTTTATTCCCTTTATGTGTATTGGGGGAAAAAGGGGGAGGGAGGAAAAAAACTAATTTGACATAATGTCACACAAAACTCCAAAAATGGCCTGGACAAAATTATTGGCACCCTTTCAAAATTGTGGATAAATAAGATTGTTTCAAGCATGTGATGCTTCTTTAAACTCGCCTGGGGAAAGTAACAGGTGTGGGCAATGTAAAAATCACACCTGAAAGCAGATAAAAAGGAGAGAAGTTCACTTTGTCTTTGCATTGTGTGTGCCACACTAAGCATAGACAACAGAAAGAGAACTGTGTGAGGACTTAAGAATCATAAAATATGAAGGAATCCACTCACTCATCTTCTATACCTCTTTATCCTGTATTCAGGGTCGTCGGGTCCTGGAGCTTATCCCACGAGGTAGGGTATACCCTGGACAGGGCACCAATCCATCACAGGGCACACACACACACACTACAAGCAATTTGGGAACGCCAATTACTCTAACCTGTATGTCTTTGGACTCTGGGAGGAAACCCCCTCAGCACGGGGAGAACATGAAAGCTCCATGCATACAGATACAGGAAACGAGCCTGGCCAGGAATCGAACCCGGACCCTGGAGGTGCAAGGTAACAGTGCTAACCACTACACCACCCTATAGGAATCCACATCAAATTTAAATGTTTTAAATAATTTGTATATAGCCAATATTTAAATGTTTTATATTATCGGTACAAAGCCAATCTTATTTTAAAGTGAGTTTAAAAAACAGACTAATAGTCTAAAAGTTGCAGCCTTTATATAATAAATGAACATCATCAATTTTAAGGAAAGAAAAATTCATACAACTTTGCAACATTCTAAGAAGAGGAATAGGAACCGCTTTGCAAACTTTTTAATATCCTTTTTCCTGTTGGGGCCTTGAGCAAGACGCTTAACCCTCAACAACTCAGATGCATAATGAGATTTAAAAACAACAACAACACATAAATCACTCTGGATAAGGGCGTCTGCCAAAATGTTGTAAATGTGAACTGTAAATGTATTTTCTGATTTTAAAAAATTGTAAGATAGTACATAGTACTTGGCCATTTGAACTGAACAAATCATGAACATTTACGTTTTTGTACCACTTTTATTACCAGTCAGCTTTATAGAGAGAATTCCTGTTTATAGTCCTGTTATTTCACAGAAAAAAAAAATATCGGTGAATAACATTTTCCTGAAGAGTATTATTATTATTATTATTATTATTATTATAAAGCCTTAACTGGAGTGGCAAATACATATTATTTATAACATATTAATTGATGTTAGAAATAAATTGTAAAATGAAGTCTAATATATTAATATAGGACATTATTTTGTCTTTGTGAAATAGTAACACGGGCTTAAAGAACAAAATATTTTTTATACATTTTAAGGCTTGTATGACAACGCCTTAATGTTGACGCAATTCTATTAAAAATGTAAATAAAAAAGTTCCTTAAAAGATTAACAAAAAAAAGTCAGAACTACTTCCGCTCTGGCCTCGCTCTGATTGGTTAACTCTTTCTCCCTACAGGAAGTTCCGTCCCGTCATGGCGGAGGTCTGTGGCAAAGTGGGAGCCGGAGTGTATAAACTTTGTCCTTTTAAAACAAATCATACATTCTCAGTAACCACTCGCTCGCGTGGCGTTTTCGGCGCTTACTTGAACCTAAGAATATTCGAGAAAAATAGAGAGGAAGTTCATCAGACTCGCAGGACGTGCTCGTGCACTCTTGTTGCCCGGAGCTACAGCACCTCCGCTTCCCTCCGCAGCAGTAACACGGTGTACTACGATATCCTGCGGGTTTCTTCAAACGCCACGCAGGCGCAGATCAAGACCGCATACTACCGCCAGAGCTTCCGGTATCACCCGGACAGGAACGCTGGCAGCGCCGAGGCCGTGCGCCGCTTCTCGGAGATCAGTGAGGCGTACACGGTGCTGGGGAGCGTCAGCCTCAGGAGGAAGTACGACCGCGGTGTGCTGAGCTCAGCGGACCTCCAGAGCGCCGGGAGACCCTGTCAGAAAGACACAGGACAGGAACAACATCATCATCGGCGGCGCTCGAGGTCTGTCCAGGGTTCAGGAGGATGGAAGAAGCCCATGTTCGACTTTGACACTTTTTATCGAGCGCATTACGGCGAGCAACTGGAGAGAGAGCAGAGCCTTCGCCGCTGGAGAGAGCAGAGAGACAGGGTGCGAGGAGAGAAGTCCCGGAAATGGAGACTGGAGAAAGGGACTGAGATTGCCATCAGTGCTCTGATAGGTTTAGGAGTTGTCCTTCTGTTCAGCCTGAAATCATAACATTACTCAATTAACTCAACTCAACTCACTCATTGTCCACATCGCTTTATCCTGTATACAGGGGGGCCTGGAGCCTATCCCAGGAAAATTAGGGCATGCCAGTCCACACACACACACGTATATACACGCTCATTCACACACCATGGGCAATTTCAGAATGGCATTTAAGCCTAATCTGCATGTCTTTGGCATGTGGGAGGAAACCAGAGTATCCAGAGGAAACCCGCCACGCACTGGTAGAACATGCAAACTCCATGTGCACACACAGTCCCTTAGGCGGGAATTGAATCCTCAACCCTGGAGCTGCACGGTGACTGTGCTAACCATTTAGCCACCATGTCGCCTTTATACATAAATCATTCCTCAAAATCAATCTCTGAAAAATAAGCATCACTGGCAAGTTACGTAATTCTACTTTAAAGGTGCTGTAGATGCTGTAGCTTGTTGTGTGTGTGTCTGTCTGCTTCTGTGCCCTGCAGTAATTTTACACCCCATCCAGGGTGTCCCCTGCCTTGTCTCTTGAGTTCCTTGAGATCGGGCTCCATCCCCCACCCGCATGACCCTAAATAGGAAAACTGTATGGAAAATCAATGATTGACCCGCCCCTGTTCACAAAGCTCTGCCCCAGGTCCTATTAGTGTCTATACAATGGTTAACAGAGGAGATGCATTTAAAGATAAACCAGCATTCTGGACTGGAATTAAGGATTTTAAACAGGCTTTCTCAGTGACCTTAGATAAATCTATATCTTAGTGGTTTATAATAATAAATAAATAAACTCATGCCCTAGATATCTTTCAGCTTATGTGTACAAGCAAGTCATAGGAGCATTGACTCGAGGGGGGGAACAACCTCTACCTAGAGTTTGTGTCTTGGAAAAAAAAATTACCTAATGCACTTTTAAGGACATTTCTAGATTATATTTTAGAGTTTGGAAGCACTTGAAATAAAATTTGGTCCTGTAGTTACCCCTCCTTGTCCTGCACATGTGACTTTCCCCTGCTTTTTAATTAAAAAATCCGGCTAAACATCAGCTGAGTAGCTGCATCCTGTGTGACGGGAGTGGAAAAAATTAAGATGCAAAACTGTGCCTTACACTACATGCACCTTCCCAGAAAATGGTGCACACTGAAAATTGAACTTCAATTAAGTTTAGAAGTAGAATTAATAATTTAAAAGTAATAAACAATACACAGCTCAGTTCTGTCATGTTGCACAAAGACGGGAACTAATCTGGAAATTCCTTTGCGATCAATAAAGTATATCTATCTAAAACCAAGAATATCTCACAGGATTTGTTTTTGCCTTCAAATCATGTGCTACGGGCGTTTGAGTCAAACCTGTAACTTGTGTTGACGTTTCTCACGAATAAAGGCGTAAAACATTTACAGAAGTCTTCAAACACAGTACAGTGATGATTATATAGAGAAATAAAAGTAGGTTGGTAGACTTGTGTTCTGTTATTCTCCCCAATCAAAAGTCTCGGCTTGACTTGAACACGCCACTATTTTTAAATTTTTTTCTTCTTTAATTTAGGTAATTATAAATGATTATTAATGTACTGGTTTTCCAGAGGTCTTTCAATTTCAGTTGATTCATCTGATTATGAAACTTCAGCATCTGATTGTACAGTACTTTTGTTTCTAACAAAAGTGTTGTTTATTGTGTTTACGCTCTGCAGCTGGATCAAGCAGAGCGTCTGCTACAGCGTGCATCAGGAGCCAATGTCATATTTATTTAATCTCTACTACTGTTTCTGACTGTAATCTGATTTGAATATCCTGTTCACAACTGCATCATTTGCACAGTTATAGAGTAATTATTATTTTACAATCCACAAGCTGTAACCTCATTACATTTACAAGAAGAATACCTCAAGGTGATGAATAAAAGCTACGGTGGAGTAAATTTGTGAAATGTGTGTCTGTTGAGCTTAATTACATATCCTAAACTGTAATTACAGAGGTGGTTCTTTGTTCGGTGCTGATGTGTAAGTGCTTATTTATTCATTGTCTAACCCAGTGGTTCTCAAACTGTGGGGCGCGCCCCACTAGTGGGGAATACAGACATGACAGGTGGGGCGCAATGAACGAGAGGAAATAACAGGAAAGTACCTATTCTAATTCATGCTTTTCTTTATTGATAATGAAGAGCGTACGCTCAAAACTAAACAATCACACACAAATAAATGGATCATTAATACAAGTAAATTTAAAATAACATCAGTTGTGGGCCGGGAGAAAAAGTGGAACCATAGTGGAACAATAACTTCGGGCCAACTTCAGCAGCGCTGCTCGAATCACAAACCTGCGCGAGCCACTGGGCAGCGCTGCGCGACTCTGACAGAAATAAACCGCGCCGACCATCAAATTAAATTTTCTGGGATGCGCACGTACAAACCAGGCATGGCAAGGCGGAAACAATATTAAACAGTCCTGACATTTTAAATAGGTTGTAAATAAAAACATATTGGGTCGCATTCGAGCGGCGCTGCGATATCCACCGGGCTGCGCAAATAAACCAGATCATCACTGCGCTATTCAGGTAGTCGCGCTGCGCTGTATTTGCGCAGATATTTGGTTCAATCGGGTGCCACGGTTTCGTCCCACTTTTGATGTGTTTGGCTTCACATACACTTCGACAATGGAAGAAGACGAGCAGTGAGTTTGCTTATATGTGACAAAACCAACAACGAGGAGATTGTAAAGAAAAAAGCTGCCTCGTCTGTGGTGTGGAATTAGTTTGGGTATAAGAAAAGTGATACGAATGAGATGAACGTGATCCACTTTAAACATGTGGATTGCACAACCCTGGACATTACCATTCTTTTCCTACTCGTACAGCTGCTCTTATTGTTCACATATTCTTCATATATTTTCTATATTGTGTATTGTTGTACAGTTATTTTATTTTAACTTTAGTTTTTATATTTTATTTTATTCTTTCCTAGTTAAATTTACCCCTATTTTATTTTTCATATTTATTTCCTATTCATAGTCTTTTATTTTAAGGTTTGAATTAAATAGAATTTTTGAATTTGATTTGGAAGGTACGCAAGTTCACTGTTTTAACAAGTGGTGGAAACACGTCAAACCTCTTCTATCATCTGAAATCCAAGCATCCAAACGAATATGGCCAAAGTAAAAAAAAATGCGGCAAACCTCAGCAATTCACAGTTTATATAAAATTACATTATGTAAAACAGTTTCTTTGTGTTAGAATTTTTATTTATGCATTTTCAGATACAAATTGCTATATTGTGATATATATATTGTTACCGAGGTAGAAAATAGCTTCTACTGTGATAGAAGATTTTGGTTATATCGCCCACCACTAATGAAGCCTAACTTGCTTCATGGTGGGGATGGTGGGGGCAGAGGAGAGACCTGTGTGTGTTTTGTGTCTTATACCGCTGGCAGCAGACCGCATGACACCCAACAAATTAGGAAGACACTTAGAGACAACACACGTTAATAAGCCACTCGACTTCTTTCAAAGAAAGCTGGCAGAATACATACAGCAGGAGAATCACATGGTAAAATCTGAATCAGTGGACAGCAAAGCACAAATGGCTTCATTCAAAGTTGCATACAGAATTGGCCAGTGCAAAAAAACTACAAACGATTGCTGAGCAGCTAATAAACATGGGGTCAGTTATGCAAAGATAAGTGACAACGTAAGCCTTTTATAACAATTGCACGTGTATTTTATCTGTTTTTAACTTGGTGTTGTTTGATCTTATTGGTTTAGAAATTGATATTTCAATAAACAGTAAACTTGGCAGATTTCATTATTATTTTGTTGACAAGTGGGGCTTGAAAATTTGCTCACCCCCTTAAGTGGGGAATGACAGAAAAAGTTTGAGAACCACTGGTCTAACCTAACATTTGATGAATCACCAACATGTTACATCATATAAGATAAACGTCTAAATTAAAGCAGTGGTATGCTTAATGTTTGTTTGTGGCACTTTAGAAGGCTTACAGTACTCCTGTGCTGAGGTCATTGGTATTAAATCAAGTAGCTTGACAATGTCGTAGACTAATAAAGACATAAAGTCAGCTTAACATATCATCTGGAAAATAATCAATAACACGGTGTGATAAAGCTTTGGATAGACACTGGAAGTTTTCTCATTTGCCATGCAAAAGGCTCAAGTTCAATTCCAAACCGATGTCCAAACCCAGTCACCGGATACAGGACATACTTAGTGCTGGTCCCAAGCTGTATGTCAAGTTTTATGCAGATTGGATGGTCCGCTTTTGCCAATGCCAAACATAACCACAGTGGTGTGCAGCAACTGAATTGGGAATAGCGCCACCAATTATGTGTAATTCCGTGATCAGAGAGAGAGAGAGAGAGAGAAAGATAATACAAAAAAAGTATTTTTGATATTTGAGTAAATCTACAGCTGAGTATGTTGATGTATAAATGTAAATGTAGTTTTACTCAATACAGAATTTGTATACTTTGCCCATCACTGTTCGGATCGGATAATGTCTTGTTATTCTAGTGTGCACACAATTTTTTCTTTTCTTTAAAAATGCACCTTTTGGGACTTTCGTGGCTTCTCAATTAAGTCAACAGAAGTGGAATAATTAAATGTGTGTGGTTTCCCATAGAAATTCTCAAAACAGTTGCCTGATTGCTTTTATTTTAGGCTTTTGTAATTAAATAAATGCTCACTAGATGGCGTTGTGCTGGCACATAAAGAGAATTGGGGACTATACCAGTGTTTTCACAGCATCTGCTGGTAAAAATATAACATAAGTCTTCTAAAATTATGATTAGGCATTAGTGCCTTAATTAATGATTACTAAAAAACATTTTACTGTATAAACCCATATATGTCGTCCATCCGTGCGTGGGAGTGCTGCACTTGAGGTTCAATTTACATAGCCACCTGGACTCCTTATCGGTCGGTGGGCATGGTATTCTCGGGGAGGTTTATGGAAAGTCAGGATGTCGAAACAGAAACAATCCTCCCTGACTGTACAAGTAGGATTCACGAACCACGAAAAGTGATGAGTGGTGAACTGGTGTGTATGAGAATCACAACAATGTTACTGATGTCCCTCTGCTTTGTGATTCTCTTTTCTTTGTTTGCTCTGGTTAGACTACTACACTTGCATGATTTTTATCTCGTTATTAGTGTTTCTATATGAGAAACTTAATTATTGACCCACCATGCATGTGCATGTGACTTGGGAAGCCATTGTACATGTCCAGAAAATAGGGCTCTCCGAAAGTCACTGTGTAATTGGACCCTGGTTAAAGCTGGAAAAAATTCCGACACACACACACACACACACACACACATTTCTTTGCAACACAAAAAGCTGCATTTTCTGTTTCATTGACTTTCAGACAAAATTGCAGCTGCTAGAATAACTGTTCATACTGTAGCTACTGTAGCATAAGTGATCGCAGGAATGTACTTGTTCCACAGTAACGCTTTATCCTACAGTCCTGGCCTATCCCAGGAGACACCCTGGGGGGTGCACCCTGGACACGCACTCACTCACACACTATGGGGCAAATTGGGGATGCGATGCCAGTTAGCCTGACATGCATGTCTTTTGACTGTGGGAGGAAACCCACCAAGCACAGGGAGAACATGCAAACTCCATGCACACAGACCCGAGGTGGGAACTGAACCTTGATGTTTATGAGATGAGCAAATTTGTGATTGCAATTCGAATATGGTCTTATACAACCCTTTACATATATATATATATATATATATATATATATATATATATATATATATATACACACACACACACACACTACCGTTCAAAAGTTTTAGATCACTTTTTAAACTCCATGATGGTTCCTGATTTTTATTTCTTTCTACATTGTAAAGGAATGCTGAAGACTTCCAAAAAATGCATTAATCTCCTTTGAACACTTGATATTGAGATGTGTCTGCTACTTCTGCTCTGTAAAGACTTAACGCCTCTAATCTGAGCTGCTGTTAATTGATAATTTTTCAGGCTGATAACTCTAAATGAACTTCTCATCTGCGGCAGAGGTAGGTTTTGGTCTCGCCCTCCTGGGACGGCCTTCATGAGAGCCAGTTTCATTATGGTGCTTGACGGATTTTGCAAATGCACTTGACAATACTGTTCTTGCAAGAACTATTACAGAAAGGCCGACCTCTGTGTCTTAAAATAACAACTAACTGTTGTTTTTGTTGTTGTTACGTAATTACCTAATTCCAGATGTGTTATTGTATAGTTTTGAAATCCCCAGTATTGTTGTAGAATGTAGAAAATAAATCACTAAACAAAAACAAACAAATTTGCAAGTGATCTAAAACTTTTGAACGGCAGTATGTATACACCGCGTTCCAAATTATTATGCAAATTGTATGCAAGTGTCATAAACATTAAATGTTTAGATTTTAAATTAAACACATGGATGGTATTGCGTCTCAGGGCTCTTTGGATCATTGAAATGAATCTCAGACACGTGTGATAATTAGTTTTGCCAGATGAGCCCAATTAAAGGAAAAGTACTGAAGAAGGTTGTTCCACATTATTAAGCAGACCACAGGTTTCAAGCGATATGGGAAAGAAAAAGGATCTCTCTGCTGCCGAAAAACATCAAATAGTGCAATACCTTGGACAAGGTATGAAAACATTAGATATTTCACGAAAACTTAAGCATGATCATCGTACTGTGAAGACATTTGTGGCTGATTCAGAGCATAGACAGGTTCGTGCAGATAAAGGCAGAATGAAGAAGGTTTCTGCCAGACGAATGCGTCGGATTAAGGGAGCAGCTGCAAAAAAGACCATTACAAAGCAGCAAACAGGTATTTGAAGCTGCTGGTGCTTCTGGAATCCCGCAAACCTCAAGGTGTAGGATCCCTCAGAGACTGGCAGTTGTGCATTAACCTACTATTCGGCCACCCCTAACCAATGCTCACAAGCAGAAACGGTTGCAGTGGGCCTAGACATACATGAAGACTACATGCAACGAATACCTGTGTGATTGGCTGCAATGGGCATAAAAGAAGAGAAACTCATGGTGAGGCCACCATCCTCCCCTGACCTCAACCCCTTTGAGAACCTTTGGAGCATCCTCATGCAAAAAATCTAGGATAGGAGGCAGTTCACATGAAAACTGTCAGGCTATTCAGACATCCTGCAAAAAAATTCAAGCAGAAACTGTCCAAAAACTCACAAGTTCAATGGATGCAAGAATTGTGAAGGTGATATCAAAGAAGGGGTCCTATGTTAAGATGTAACATGCCCTGTTAGGATGTTTTTGATTGAAATAGTTTTTCATTCATTCATTCATTTTCTATACCGCTTAATCCTGTGTTCAGGGTCGCGGGGGACCTGGAGCCTATCCCAGGAGACTTCGGGCACTAGGCGGGGTACACCCTGGACAGGGTGCCAATCCATCGCAGGTTGGATGGTGCAATGAAATAGTTTTTGATTTCTTTAAATATGACCTCCTAAAGCTGCAAATTCAACAAAAACCTATTTTCAGTTCTTTACAACCTATAAAATGTTTTAACTCTGTTGTGCATAATAATTTTGAACAGTGCGTTTTTATTTTATAATTATTTTTAAAATAAATATTATCATTAGGAGGTTTGTTCAATAAAATTTTAATTATACCCTAATGGTTGATGACTTGAAAATTATACTGACTGTCATTTGCATTGACTAATTATGAAAATCAGAGAAAGATATAATTTGCATAATTATTTTGGAACATATATATATATATATTTTATATATATATAAAAAAAGATGCCAAGGTTATTTGTTAACAGGTTGCTCACTCCGTTTTTATTCACAGAAATATAAAGTAGTATGTCAAGTACATCACTTTGTACAAAATTGCACTAAAAACTCAGCCAGAAAAACAAAAAAAAGAAACAGACAGAAAAGGAAAAAACAGAAAACCAGTAATTAGCACGAGCAAAATTACACGTGAATTTATTTAGATACATAAAAAAACATGCCTGGTGAAAATACCCAACTAAAAATCTCTCTATGAAAACTATATGTACAGTGGCTGAGAAATAAATAGGTTTAAAAAAAAATACTATTCAGATTGGCACACGTGGCTCTGTGAATTTTTCTCCCTGTCTGTCTACTTTCAAACAAAAGTGTGTGCAAGTCTCGAATTCCTGAATAAACGCACGCACAGCACTGTAAGAATCCTCGTCTCTGATTGGTCAGAATGAGTGTTGATGAATTTAGGTAAACAGCAGCGTTGAGAAAAGTTTCAGCTGCACGGATTACAGTATATTAAAGCTCTTTTTCTAATGCGTTGTTCGGTAGTAAGAGTGTAAGCAAGGACTTGTATGGAAGACAGTCCGTATAAATGGATTAAACATGTGTTGATGTGGTCGATCCTTTCGTGAGGAGAATCACAGAAGACAATTTAGGAGTCTCCCTTGTCAGGGATTTATAACAGTCTGAGGTAAACCTGTAAGCCTTGGGGGGTGAGTGGGGTGAGTGGGGTATTTGGGGTGGTAAGAGTAACTCAAAATTCAAGGCGCACAATGTTGTTCAAACATTATGGTCTTTTTTTTTTTTAAATATTAGTAGAAGTGTACTAAAAGAAGACAATTTATGTGTGCATTTGGCTTCCGGATTTTACAAGGGGCGTTCAAGTCAAACAGAATTTGCCATCTCATGAGCAGATTGAAGTTTGAAGGCGTAAAACTGATTGGCCTTCTTTAGAACATTTGCACCTTTCAAATGTTTTACTGTGGCTAGAAACGTGTGCCTGAAGTCTTCTGCAAATGTCAAACATCCCGGACAAGGTGGCTCTGAGCCCACTGCAGTCATCCCGTAAACATTCAGCGAGAAAAATTCCAGCTTGCAAAAGAGAAGTATCTGTCTGTGTGCACTGTAAACACAACCAACATCAATACTTGCACGTTACAGGAACTCAACTGGGAGTTATTGCCACATCCTGGGTACAGGTCTGACCTTGCTCCAAGCTATTTCCACATATTTGGGCCATTAAGGGAGTTCCTGAGAGGCCAGCATTTCAGACATGATTCGAACCACTAAGTCCTCATTTGACTTGAACACTCCTCGTATTACTATATTAAAGGAGAATTCTCATTTGTTTTTTAATGAATAAAATAATTTAAATTGGAAAGGAATACCCCAGTTGTAAGGAAAAAAAGTGTTATTCTTTACATTATTTAAGTAAAATATCGATTAAGCAATGATGACATGAATATCACATAAAAAAATCAATCAACGCTCCAAAAAAGAACCCCTAGAATTAATTAATTAGCTAATTACTTCTGTTATTCCTCTAGTGCTGATATAGTGTCTTTACAGAATTACAATCCCTTTGCGTACAGAGAACTGTATATTAGTAGGAAATTACTCTAGCCTTTTACCATTATGTACAACGTGACATGAGGCTTTAACGGAGAACTATTACACTCGCAGGCAAAAACGTGCCAGCATTTGCATCAGCTCACTAAGAAATCTGTTATTGTTTGTATTCGCTATCTATATATCAATGCTATACCATTTTACAAACCAGAAAGCAGCGTTTTTATAATTTTTTTTGGCTTAATTTCCAACTATTTACTTCTGGACATCGACCTTCACCCCACGTCGAAGTTGTGGGAAGCTATCTCCATAAAACCCAAAGGACAGGATGTCCGGAACGTCCTATCAACAGTTTCACAAACAGAAGTGGAGTGCTCTTGGGAAATTGATTTCACTAAGCAGCTTTTAACTTCTTAAAAGCCCTTTTTTGAAAAAAGAAAAAAAAAAGGTACTGTAGAAGCAAGAGGCATCTGCAGGAAACGGCTTGGGGGAGGCTAACCGCTGGCAGATGTATCAACAAGACAGCTTCCTCTAAGGAACGTATGATATCAAAGTCCGCAGTGAAGGAGCGACACACAAGCCATGTCAAAAAAAGGAAAACAGCCTCCAACTTTATAGCACAGTTTCATTCCTTGGGATCCATGTTTGGAAATCTATCATTTGTCATTTATTTTTCTTATACTGTTTACATGTTTAATTGATATTTCAATGCTTCCCCAATTGTTGTTTTTGGGACCATTAAAGTATATCATGCCATGCATAAGTATTCACACCTCTTCAATCTTTCCCACATTTTTTTGGAAAGCTGTAACTGAAATGGACATACTGTAAGTCTTTATTCTACCCAAAATTAAAAATATTGACTTTTCCTCATTGCAATATTATCGGCTCTACGGAAAGTATTGTGGCCAAAAGTGGGCATAACTTCTTTATTAACTGATGACATAGGAAGTTGGTAGAATTACTATTACTCTGTACATGAGAAATACTCAATATAGTCTTCATCACAAGCCATGCATTTGCACCGCCGTTGAACCTGTCTCTCGAATCCTCTTTGAAAATCCCCTTTGTCGCAGTTGATGGTCTCCCACTGCGTGGTTTGTCTTCCATCTTGGTTTCCTTCTTTCATCTGTGACACGTTGCTTGTGTCAATGGTGTCATCACCGTATATGCTCTGTAGCACAATGGGAGACCATCGCCTGCGACAAAGGGGATTTTCAAAGAGGATTTGAGAGTTGAGTTCAACAATGGTGCAAATGCATTGCTTTAATAGAGACTATATTGAGTAATACCTCTGCACAGAGGAAGAGTACCTCAAGTTCAGAAAATAAAAGGAATATATTTGGAATCTGTGTTCAGAGATTAAGACTGGAAATCCAACGAAGAACACATTTCTGCTTTTATGAATGGGTGTTGATCAAAAATTTCCCCTGAAAGAAAATAAAATACCATACTTACGATTTATTCCTACTCTAAGGCTTTAAAGGTTACTACACATGTGACAAAACAGGATTTTACTTTTTCTTTTGAGGATGGTTCATTGTTTTGGATTTCTTATGTTTTTCTATCAGGGGTTGTTCAAATCGAACCAGGGCTTGTGATGAAATTCTTCCTGAACGAAGGCATGAAATCTATTGATATTTATGGAAGACTTCACGCACAAGCACGGTGATGAGACTCTTAGCCACAGTAAAACATTTGAACTGTGCAAACGTTTTGAAGAATGCCAATGACGATCCTGGCTAGGGTCAGCTCGGAGCCCACTGGAGTTATTTTCAATAAGCATAGAGGGTAGCAGGGGATTATATAGTATACAATATAGTAATAAAGGTAGTTCTTCCTCTCATAACTGATGTTCTGCACCATGCATGGAAAGTCCTGATTTGACTTGAACGACCCTAACACATATTTCAAAACAAATGGATTTATGGGGCCCCCGAGTGGCGCAGTGGTAAAACGCTCGCCCTATCATCCGGAGATCGCTGCTTCGAACCCCGGGTGATGCTGTTTTCCTCTCACAGCCGGAGGCACAGAGAGAGCTGATTGGCCGAGCTCTCTCAGGGGGGAGGGATGAGGGGTACTTGCGCTCCCACATTAATCACGGCTCTACAGCCAATCAGGGGTGTCTGAGAGCTCGCATACGCGGAAGGAGCCGCTAGCGCTTTCTTCCGAGTGTGTTATTCCCCTAATGGTGCGTGAGCAAACAGCTCGAAAAGATGTGGTCGGCAGACGTCACGCGGTTCGTTGGAAACACATGATAGTCTTCGCCCTCCCAACTGAGTGGTAGTGGTAGCCTTAATGTGGGAGCCCCCTAGGGAGGAATTGGACACGACTAAATTGGGGAGAAAATTTGAAAAAAAAATAAAATAAATAAATTATAAGAATAATTTTTAAAAAATGGATTTATGATATTCTCATATCTTTGTCTCCATTTTGTCCTTAACAATTTAAACGCTTCCTCTCTCTCTAAGGCAACAGCCATGGCATGCAGCGAGTCCTCACAGGGATTCTAAACAACTTCCTTCCACATTCAGATATAGCCTTTCTTGTTGTAAAAGTGAAAAAGGAGACAACACAGAATCTATTGTGTGATTTATGTCTTAAGACGTATTTACCGATATGTATTTCTGAGATTCGAAAACTTCCCATCTCGAATTTGAAGGCTGTGTTGTAAACTGACGTAGAAAGTCTTTAAAAGGTGCTTTTAGGACCTGTGATCTTAGTAGACTGTTCAGTAACCGACAAACCTGCGTTGCTTGGAGTATTTGGCTGCAAAGCACAATTAAATGTACAATATTTCTGTTCATTAAGCAGAAGTATATCTTACTTATTTTCTACGTGAACAGCCTTGACACCTGAAAGTTTATAAAATGCAGTGTATCCTTGAAGAGTGTGTAGCTGGGACTCCAACCAACTCCACTTTTTTCATTTTCAGATATGTTTGAAAATCCCTTACTTAGGAAATATTGTATTCAATACAAGGCTGGTAACAAATAGCAAACCTTACAAGTTGTATCTTAAGAGCAGCTCTTGCTGAATTTCAATAAAATGAGTACTGATTCTCTACAGCTCTGGTCCTCCGGGTGCCATCATTATCGCTGTACTCCTCTGTGGTGCCAGCACTGAGTTCCAGGAGTCTTTCAGAGCTGTTGCTCCGGCTCCGGAGACCTCCATGGGCCGTGGGTGAGGAAGAGGAGCTGGAGGAGAGTGGAGCATCATGCACTGGAGTTGCCAGAGGCTGCGAGGCTCCAGGAAAATGAAGACTGGGCTGAGCAGCCTCGCTCCGGCAGCTGGGTTCCCGTGATGGCGTTGCGACGCTGGGAACATCTACAACGGAAAACATGATTAGACGCTCAGTAGCTTCTTCAATTCGATTAATTTTATATAGCGCATTTAACAATGGTCATTGTCGCAAAGCAGTTAGGGAAATTAGGGAAATGAGTATGAAATGAGAATAGAAAGACACCTTGAGAGAATCCAGACTCAACAGGGAACCCATCCTCATTTGGGTGATAACAGGAATTATTTTGCAGTCATATTGTGTGTTAGGTGGCTGTAAGTTCAATATAACTGGAGATGTGCTTAAGTTAATATAGTGTCCAGTTTTGTTATTGGAGGCTCAGGTACAAAACTGTAGGAAATTCCAGTCCTAAATTATTAAGCGTATACATCTCCAACCAGAAGCACCAGGACGAGTCAGACAGCTGTTTTCAGATGAGTTGTTCCATGCCTCTAGTATATCTTCTTTGTCTTTCGGCTGTACCCTTTCAGGGGTCGCCACAGCGAATCATCTGTTTCCATCTTACTCTATCCTCTGCATTCTCTTCTCTCACACCAACTAACTTCATGTCCTCTCTCACTGCATCCATAAATCTCCTCTTTGGTCTTCCTCTAGACCTCCTGCCTGGCAATCTCTCATCTGAACATGCCCAAAACAACTCAATCTGGCCTCTCTGACTTTATCTCCAAAACATCTAACATGGGTTGTCCCTCTGATGAACTCATTCTTGGATGAGCCTCCATGCCTCTAGTATGTGGTGATCGTTAATTAAGCAATAACACACAAGAGTGTGGGAGTGCTGTTGTATTAAATATCAGCACAGCTAATCATAGGTCATAGGGTATCAAGATAATACAGGTGTACCTATTAGTGTAAACACTTTTCTTGTGTCTTCGATCCAAGAACCTATTTATTTACCCTACCTTAATAATGTCATGTTTAAGGATGTGACATGTGATTATGTTGTAGTGAAAAGTACAGTGTCAGACATTTTAACACCTTCAGTAATAAAAAGTCCAAGGATGTTCATGAAAAGTTCTACAAAGAGTTCACCATGATAAAAGCCAAATGTTAAACCACAAATGCCCTCATGCATTATGCATTAGCAATGCCCGTAAACAGTGTGTGTGCGTATGTGTGGTGTGTGTCTGTAAATGAATCCACACAAACACACTCCTTTTAATCAGACCAGCATATTAATGGCGGTTTTGCAAACAGCAGGAGCACACACGTCTCATGTTTGTTCGTACGTGTGACGGAGCATGTTAAGATCCGAAGCAGAACAGAGGAGCTCTGTGCCTCTTCAGAGCCCAATGGAGGGCATTCATCTGCTGTGACCAGACTGGCACTGAGAAAGGAAAGAGCAACAGCAAGTGGACGGCATGAAGGAGAGAAGGGGGTTCTTTTTACAGGTTCAGTGAGTTTGTGCTCCACTCCCTCAGTCCAATGACAAGGCCACCCATCCATCATGGCACCACATTCATTGGCTTTCTATTGAGCCCGGCTTATCCCCTATCAGGAAGCACTTTTCTCCATTCTCAGCTCTAATTTCTTTGTTTGTAATACCTCTTTTCATTTATTAGAGATCAAGGATGGCATGAAATGCTAAGGCAAGAGTGACGAAGACTTCGTATAGTGAACAAGAAAATGTAAAATAAAACACATCATTTTTTAGCATCATATTGAAATCTAAATGTAAAATCAAATACGTGTGTGTGTGTGTGTGTGTGTGTGTGTGTGTGTGTGTGTGTGTGTGTGTGTGTGTGTGTGTGTGTGTGTGTGTGTTTGCACAGTTGTACATACTGATGCTTTTAGCCAATAAATTAGAATAAAAAATTTATGAATAGCACCATGCTCTTTTTTATAATTACACTCAATGACACAGACTCTGATATCCTGTAGATTTCTGAATAATAGGTACTGTACCACAACAGAACTCTGTCAAGTTAGCTTAAATTAGCTAGCTAGTGTAAACAGTGAAGGTTATGAATTACTAATATTTCTTTTAGCTTGTATCTAGAGCTAGCTATCTAGGCTTAGCAGCTTATTCATTTGTCATTATCACTATAAAATTCAAGTAAAACTAGTTTATGTTGGCTAGTTATCTAGCATTAGCAATAAAAATATGAATAGGAATGTTTAATTAAAAAAACCTTTTGAAAATCCTGTCACCTCACATTTATTAGCTCTTTAAAGTTAGCAGTGTGTGTTTGTGATTTTGACTTAAAAATCTTGCCAGGTTAGCTCAGGTTTGCTAACAAGCTAACATGATCAGTGAAACTATACTGTAAATACAGGTGGTAGGTGCTACAGGTGGTACCTCGGCATACAAATTTCATTCTTCTCCTGAGGAGAGTTTAAGGAGAGTTTCAATTAACATTTTTTTTTTTTGCATATTGTATTGTATTTTTCCATAGGAAATAATGTAAATGCAGACCATTCCAGCCACACAAAAATATTACCAATATTACCAATTTCCAACACTATAATCATATTTTTGCATATAAAAACAATCAAAACATTTAGAAAAGATGTGTAAATGAAGGAAAATATGAAATATATATTGCTTTTAAAACAAAAGCTGCTTGCTACTGTCCTTGCTAACATTCTTGGGACCCATGGTACTATACAGTATGTCGTCACTAAATCTTGCACAAAATGAAAAAAAAAAAACACCAAAAAATTGCTTTGCTTGGTTTTTCAATGACATAAACAAGTTTAGAACAGTTCACAGTTGTATGCACAACTGCGTTTAGTTTGGCTCGGTTAACCAAGAAACATTTGCTATCAACCCAGATAGCACAGGTACGTCGCGGAGACGTCTGCTAAAGAGCGTATCATCTGGTAAACATCACATTCGTTTTTTTATAGTCATATTTTGATCGTCTGTAGATCGCCTGTTTGAGCTGTTAAATGATACATCGTCTTTACTATCTATCTATAAGACGTCTATACAACGTATCTTTATCATCCGAAATTTGCTGGTATGTGGACGGGAAGCTGCAGCATCAGGTATGACTTGTGCTGTATGATTTAAGGGGAAATACGTGAATTTATTATTTTTTTTTAATCCAGATATTTTACTAGAACGTATAGCACGTTTAAAGACAAACACTACATTACTTTGTAGATGTAAATGCAGGTTCATGTTCCTTTTCCCATTTTCTTTCTTATACACTCAAAAAAGGACGTTGGCTACCTGTTACATGTACTAAAATGTAATATGTGTTTTGTAGATAATAATTTCATGTTCCCAGGATAAACATGAATAAATCATGTTGTATTTGCATGAAATTCAACAACTTAACATGTATTAGATTCAATCATGTTGAGATAAACCAAAGAGATCTTGTCACTATGAAAACCGTAAAATATCAGAGCAAACATCACGAAAAGATATCGCGAGAAGAAAACACAGTTGAGAAGACAAACGTTTGGCGGGCGTGTGGAAAAGGTAAGCAGGAATTAATTCCCATCTTTCTAAATAGAAACGAAATACTGAACATAAATGTCACCTGCTGTTTAGCGATGTTTAGTCACGTTATATTGGTTTAAGCTATTTCTTGTATTTTTAATCACACTTAAAATACCGACGGTTATATGCGCGTGCTTAATCTGTGGTTCGGTTCTGGTTTCGGTCTGTTCTCGTGAGTTGTGAAGCAATAGGAACAAAGTATAAATATTTTTCATTTGTTAAATTAAGTATCATGAATTTTAATTGAATATCTATCTCTGTATTTTTTCACAGCAGTTTGTGACTGAAAGTGTGTCTGCATCTGACTTCTAACGTTCTGACCAACCATATCTAACGGTCATATTTAAAAGTCATAACGTACAGTTATAATGTACGTAATGTTTCTGTTGGTGTTAAAAATTTTTTTCTATGATTAATACTTATTTGTGGTGTGTTTTGTACATCTTTACAAATTGAGACCTCATTTGTAAGTTGCTGCTGGTGTAAAACAGGGTTTATATTAAATATAAAATAAAAATCTCCGTTTTATCCTGTTTGTCTTATGCTTCCTTCCTTCACAGAGTTCTGTTGAGTTCTTAATTATAATTAACCGAGGGTATTTAATTAAAATAATGGGAGGGGGGTGTTTTAATAAAACGACGTCTATCAGACATGAATCATACCTTTGGCAGAGATGAACATCTGATTAACATCGTCTAAAGAGCGTATCAGGGACGTTTTAATTCATTTACGTCTTAAATACGTAGGCTAAGCGTCATTCTAACATCTGGCACGGATGTCTCGGTGACATCTGCCAGATGAAAAAGATGACGTCGCATAGACGTCTCCGCGACGTGTGTGTGCTATCTGGGAAAAGAGTTCAAATTATGTGTAAGACAAAAAATTTGTCTGAATTAAGTCACGTTAGCTTATATTACCTAGAGTTAGCAAAACCAAGAAAAATAATAATGTATCTATAAATATATCTATAGTAAATATATCTGAAATCCTGTCAAAGGAGCTCAGGTTAAACAGCATTCCCAGTAAAAAATACGAAACAGTTAGCTAGCTTTAAAAAAAAATAGTTAAAAAATTATATTATTTATAAAAAGTAATGTCATTTAATATTTTGTAAATCTTTTGTAAATTTGCAATCAATGTCGACATGATATTTCAGTTAAGTCAGTTTCAGGTCCAGGTTAAATGGGACATGAATAACCCACTTCAGTAATTTGCATTAATGAATGCGTGTGCACATGTTTGTGTGTGTGTATGCGCGTGTGCATGTGCATATTACCCGAGGGATTGCGCTGCACCTGCACATACGACCGGAGTGTGATGTCAGCAGACCCGCCGGACTCCAGCGGGATGGGGTGAGTGTGGAAATGCCTCAGCATGTCACACACCGTCTGGAACCAGAGATGATGCACGTGGCACTGGCCGTTTTCATTCACCGACAACCGCAGATGCTGCATGAAACACAACATGCATATAATTACACTATTATACATGTATCACGCATGCGCTTCTTGTTTTGATGCCGAGTTTTTCTCTCTCTCCCTTCGCTGCGGAATTGTAGGTAATCGTCTCCCTTGCTGGGTCTTAATGCGCACTGGTATAATCAACATCCGTGCACAAGTGTACTGTTTACTATAACACTGTGACCATGTGTGTGTGCGTAAAACATATTTTATTTTGTGTCTGTATGCATGTGTGTACAGCGTGCGTGTAAAGCAAAAGCAAGTCTCATTAGAGAGGTTAAAGATCCATTTACTCTCTGTCTATCAGCCTGCTCTTTGTGTCTGTCGCACGCGTCTTCGTGCCACACACACAGACCCCTCCTACTTTCGCCTTCACAGACACACACACACACGCACACCCTTTCTCTCTGCTCTACACAGAAACTCTGCTCTGTCTCGTGTGTCGCTCAATCGAGTGTCATTAGAGCGATTTCTTGTTTATTTTCCTGATAAAACAGTGTTTCCTTTGTGTGCGCACGTGTGTGTGTGGAAAGAGGGGAGGAAGGATAGCTGTGTAAAAGGAGAAGGGGGATACGTATTCGATTTGGTTTATGAGTGTTTTGAAATACGAGCCTGCTTCTGGTATGAATTATGCTCGTAATCCAAGGTTCCACTGTATATACAACACGAGAGTGGCAATGTAGTTATTTAATAAAAAAAACTGCTAGAGTAAAAATACATTATTATTATTATTATAAATATTATAATTTATAAATATTATAAATATACACCACAGTGCTTCTGAATTCTCGATTCTGATTGGTCATGGCAGTACAAGCTGCATGGCAAATCACAGAATTATATTAACACATAAAAAATGCAAACTGCTGTAGTATAATAATAAAACACTTAATGCTGAGTTTTTATTATCATTTGTCCTGTTGTGTCTATTTCCGTCCACACTCACTGTAAACTCCACTCAGAGCTTATCAATTATTTAGAAATTGATTTTAAGTAATGTGTATTTCCTGAAAGAACCTTATGAACACAAACTATATAAATTTATATTTATATATAAATTTATAAACTATACATCTTTAAGGAAGTATATATTATTTGCTTACCAAGGTCAGAATTGTAATTTTTTTATTTGTTTCAATCTTAGATTAGTGCAATCAATCCTCATAATAAACTGCAGCACAGTGCAAATATCACTAAGAAACATGCAGGCAAAGTGTGCAGTGTGCATGTTATTAGCAATGTAAAATTATATCATATCATATAGCTCACAATTACTAAGTACTTTACCAATGATTTTCATCGTTTACATTTTGGTCAGCACAGATGCATGCTATGGGACGTATTTACTGAGCAGGTATCCTCTCTCCACCCAAGCACGCACACGCACCTTTGCTATTTAAGTCTCATAGTGCGGCGTGTAACTTCTGGTCATAGGAGTGGAGTGGGAAAATTCCACCCCCATATGCAGACAGATCAGTTAACATACAGAACCAGAGAGAGGGAAAGCAAAAGAGAAGACCTCTCAGATGTAGAGAAAGTGCAGCACTATGAAAAAAAGGCTTCGGGTTGCCAACAGCGACACCGGAGTAAGATGGAATCTTGGACGGCAGGATGTAAAAAGATCATATTCCGTCCGGATCACGGTGGCCGTGTGCCGTGGGCCGTGTGCTCTCAGGTTTCTCTTCAATCACGCATAAATCTTTTTTGTGGGCTTTCCACTTGCAAAGCTGTTTCTTGGCGCAGTGGTGGCTCAGAGGGCTAAGGCACTGAGTTACTGATCGGAAGATCAGCGTTTCGATTCCCAGCTGCACCAGGTTGCCACTGTTGGGCCCCTGAGCAAGGCCCTTAGCCCTATTCTGCTCCAGGGGCGCTGTATCATGGCTGACCCTGTGGAATTTCACTGTGCTTTAATGTATATGTGACAAATAAAGGCTTAACTTTACCACTATTGATAAATGCTTAAGCAGAAAGCAACTGTATATTCGCAAAGAACTCGATACCCCCACTGCTTATTTATCTTACAAGCAACCCATGTGACAGAGCGTGTTCATTTTGGATGGACACGAGGTGTTCCGTGTGAGCACAATATGTTGTAGTATGGAGTAGGTATAATTATTTTAATAATCATAAGAATCTTTCTTTAAATTTGTGCCATAGGACGACTCTTTCCCTGTCACACTAAACAAAATCGGGACAATATGGGGAACTTTTTGGAGAATGTGAGCACATGTTCAGGTTACATAATGTAAAAGTGCTGTCAAATTCTTGAGTCTGATTGGTCACATGATTCATAATTATTACACTTTTGTAGTCACTTGGAGCCCTGCTATAAGTGTTGTTCAGTGTGATTCAGGCTTACCTTGGCTTTTCCTTGAAAGTTAAAAGTGAGCACATATTCTCCCGGTCGTGTCTCGCTCTGGCGAATCACGAACAGGCCATGGCTTCGAGCTCCACCCGCCAGTACCAGCTGAGCCGCTCGCACGCGTGATAGAGTCCCATGGAACCATGGGTAACCAATAAGAGTGGCAGCCACCTCCGTCTCTGCAGAAGGTTCACAAGGACCTAAATACATAAAGAAAGAGTGTAATGAAATATTTTCCCTTATTCATTGATATTCTTAATAAAATACTACTTGGCATTAGTAAGGTTTCTCAAATGGTCTATTATTAGGGTTGAGGGATCATCCATCAGGACCACCAAAGTCAAATTGTAAGAGGTGTTCAAGTCATTTACAGATGTGAAGCACAGTAGGATGATGTCTGAGTTTGACGATTGAGTTTTAAGAAAACGGAACATTCCTATGTTTAAATGGAAAATAGTATAAAGAGAAAGGTTTGCGTATACCTGATGATGAGCTTGTACTTAGAGCCTCTGGCAGCTGCAGAAAGCGCTCTAAGGGCACATGAGAGGGGTGCTGTGTGAACGGCGGCTCTCTGCAGCGGACACTAGGGGTGCTGTAATGGTCTAAAGCTGCAGCACATGACCTCTCAGGGCCCCGGTGTACACCTGAGAGGAACAAGAAACAGTCACGCAGCTGATGAATGTGAATCAGAGTTGGCCTAGAATTTATTTTTATGCTTCCATTGACTGACTTTTGACAAGAACCAGAAAGACATTTATTGATTTTAGCTCTATGTTCAGTCTGATGGTTCTTAATGAGCTGTTCTCTGAACTCAGGTGACCTTCTGTGCAACTTGATACGGAGTGCCTATGAAGCAGACATTCATGGAGACTGCAATGTGATTCTTAACAAAGTGAGTTTAAATAGTCTCACCTGTTAATATGAATAGTGTTTGAATTATTATGCTTTTCAATGCACTTTTGAAGTACAGTATGTCAACAAGTGAGATAATTCACCTTCAGAGAGGAGCTCACAGCTGCAGGAGGCCACCATGGAGAATTCTTTGGACTGTTGGCTGTGTGGACATGACGCGAGCTCGATGTCATCACCGCTGTCCCTGAAATACATAATGCACATTTTCTAGTTGTGCGCTTTATTATTGTAATGTAAAATTAATGTATTTATATATAGAATACTTGGATACATAGAAACAACCGAAAAGTGATTAGTCATGTTTGGGAAGTTGTTAAAATGAATTAAAATTCAGTTCATCATATTGCCTATTTAGTCTGAAAAAAGGATATTACACACTACACAATCCTGAGATACTATATACAGTATATTTGTTAAAAGAAATGTTTTAATGCTTAAATGTTTTTCCAATGTTTTGCTGCGGCTAAGAGACTCATTATCACACTATGCTTCTGTATATATTAATCGGTTTTATGCCTTCATTCACGAGAAATTTTTTGCACAAGTACCAATTTGACTTGGACACCCCCTGTAGATTTCACCAACAGTGAATATTTTAAATACAACTTTTCAAAGGTCTTAAAGAAAGGTAGCTACTGAAGTTATATTGAAGCCATCAAGCCATACCATACCAAAAATAAACCAATACTTGGCAGATTTAAGTTAGACCAGACTAGCTCAGTGACTCATGTCTAAGGACATCTCCTATTAGTCACTTGATTGATTGGATGCTATTTATTCAGGCTTAAAAATTGGTTTTGGGTGTTCAATCCTGTCCCAAGAGCTGCCGAAACCAATTCCTGCTACAGCTATGATCAATGTGTACTGTGCCCACTACAGTACATCCGTTCTTTTTCTCCTTCCTTCCTTCCTTCTAAAGGCAAATATTTATCCCTGCTGTTTACCCAGGATCTATGCAGTCCTGGATGTCAGCAACCCAGGAGTTCTTCTGAAGAGAGTCGATGGTCTCCAAGATATACTCGCCGCCATTTTCCACCTGTGGCAGAGCACAAAGGCATGGTGTTTTTAGAACTGGCTCATTTCCCAGCACTATTTACCACTAGTGAAACCACACAGATTAATAGTTTCCCCATTAGAACGATAAAGAAAACTCTCTACAGTCAATATTTTTATGCTTTTTATGTTATTAATAACAAGTATTATACATCAGATTTACTGTATACACAAGCAACAATATAGAACAACAAATATAGAAAGGATTTATGATGCAACTCCATACAAATATAAAATATTGAGTAGAATTAAAACAATAAGGTTTAAAATTTTCCCTTAATATTAAACATAGTGCTTTTGAACCCTCAATTCTACCTGGTTAAAGGCGGTTGATTAATTTTCTATAATAGCACGTCAAAAGTAGAGCTAATATGCCTTCATGTTGTCGTCATTCAATAATGACTGTTCATTAGCAGGAATAATTTGCTCTGAAAATATGACGGGTGTTCAAGTCAAACTGGGACTTTTCCAAACGAGCACAGTTAGGAGAGCAAAAACAACATTTATTTCACTATATGATCCTCTGCTACTCTAATACACTTTATGTTTCATTAGTGCTTGGATACTGCATGTCAATGTAGAAAGTTTTCTCAGTATGCCAGAGCCATGATCGGACACTTCTGAGCCAGGTTCTGGAATGTATGTATTTCCAAAGTCAATTAGTAATAATGTTAACTAATCTTGATCTCAATATTAAACAAAATAACTGGGATTATGTGTTTTGATATTATCGAGCAGCCCTCCTATCCATTAATGTAAAATAATCAACTTTGTGGCAAAGTTTATGGAAAAATGTTTATGCTGCTTACTCACATGAACTTGACTATTATAACAATTAAGGTCACATTTACAGTAGAGACAAAAAGAAATCTAATGTTAGTTAATCAATATCAGAGTCGATTAGTCAATAATTAATTTGCAAAAACAAAATTTGTGGTCACAGTTAAAATATTATTATGCAGCTTTATCAAAAATTAGAAAAAGCAACATAAAAGTAGACACTAATGAAAGTGTGTCCATACAGAACAGAAGGAGAATGCTACCTTTAGCACAAATGTGTTGTCTTTGTCCGGCATCTCCAGGGGCATCGTGGTCCTCACCTCCACGATGGCGGATAAAGGCACGCTCACTTTCGGCTTGGAGGACTGAAAAGAAGTGAGAAGCTTTCAAAAAAAAGAAATCACTACAGCAGAAAAACAACTAACTACAGCTGTAAGTGCTTAAATTTTACATATACATGACAGGATTCAATGAATACATAGTGCTGATTTTAATTTCTTTTTTCTTTATATATATATATATATATATATATATATATATATATATATATATATTTTTTTTTTTTTTTTTTTTTTTTAATTGAAAAAAGGAAAACAACACAGTACTTGCATTTACAGATGATTTTATTTAATAATCGTAAGTAATGTTCCAAAAAACACCACCTTAATATATACCGGATTATACAGTATACTGTATACTGTAAGGGAATGTATGAAAAAGGCTGCAGTAAGCTCATGCAATATGTTTCTCCAAACTGGTCATGCAGTCAGCGTTAATATGGTCAAACTGAATTCTGCTTCCTTTATTTTACTTTATTTTAGACCACACCAGTACTATAACTGATTAAAACACTTCCAGAGCATAAAACATATATGAAAACTACTATATACCTACTGTCCAACCCTAATGAGCATGTGATAACGGCAAAGTTTATGACTATATATCCTAATGTAAATGACATAGAAATGTCTCAGATGCAGAAGGTGGAATTAAAAGATTCTACTGAATACCATTATACTTATTGCTTACCATAATGGCAACCAAAGTTCAGCAGGTTTCTAATATGGGTACTGCCTCGTACTTCCCGATGGTTTGTGAATGCAGAGGAAACTGAAGCATTTTCACTACTGCAGTATTACAGTTTACATTATGAATATGCCGATTAGGAAAGCTGAGCTGTACATGAGAGAACAATATACACAAGGGATTGTATGGTCATTATGTTGTTGCGACATAAATTTGTTTGACATACTGTACTATATTAGATACCTACTGTACTAAACCTTAGTAGCCACTGTGGTACCCATAGTATTAACCAAAGTATGGTTAATAACTTTCGGAAGATTAAATGGTGCCATACTATATAAATATTACCATGTTGATAGAACGATTCTATAGTAGATGTACTATTGTACCAAAGTATGTACTATGGTAGAACCATATACCCAAGAGTGATACAGTACATGTACAATATCAGCAAATAGGTAACATGGTACTATTACAAATACCAGGTGGTGCAGGTATCACTGGACCACCATGGTATCTACACCATGGCAAAATCTTTTATGGGAAAGTTCAGTGTAGACATTCTGATCATGGCAATAGATGAATACATGGACAGTGCCTAGCATATAAGCTCACCACATACTCTTTTAACTTTGCAATTATTAAATGTTGCACTGTTTGGAACTGTAAAAAAAATTTTCATGTCGCACCGACATAATGACCATACAATCCTTTCTGTGCATTGTTCTGTCATATCAGCTTTCCTTATCAGCATGTTTGTAAACTGCAGCAATAGTGAAAACGCTTCAGTTTCCTCTGCATCCGCAAACCGTCTGGAAGTCATTTTGGCCACAAAGAGGAAGTCATTAGCAAGATGTCCTTAAAAATGGCCACCAGGAAGTGGCTGTCTAAGATCCGATTCATCTAATGCCAGATTCGACATAACAGATAAGGTTAAATATAGATCTACTATAGACTACAGTAAATTACTGTAAGTCCTGTACAGTCATGGGAAAAAGAAAGGACACCCTCCTTCAATTAGATTTTTTTCATCTGTTCCTGAACAAATACCCGAAACCAACAAACAAAAAAACAACAGATTTCAAAATGTATTCTTTTTTTGCAAAAGGTAAACCAAAGTTCGGAAACCATGTGTGGAAAAAATAAACACATGGCATGATGATGACCTCATTTTGTGCATTTCATACAGTACATAACTAATGGCTCTTAATTATAAAACTGCTGAAGTAGAATACTGTAGGTGTCCTCATGTTTTTTTTCAACCTAGTTTCTGATTTTTGGGTTACTTTCAGGGGAGTGAAATTACAAAATATCTGTTGTGTTTATGTGTTTTTATTGTCACATCATTATTTTTTTCACAGAAGTTGGTGAGTAATACAGAAATTGTTATTTGAGACTAGATAAAAAATCAAAGAAGGGTGTATTTTCTTTTTCAAAAGACATTCTTTCACTTTCGTTCAGTTTAACAACCATTTTTCATGCGACGAGTTGGGTGTCACACCAGGCATTTTACTGCATACCTGTATGTCTGATTCATTCTTACTAGAAAACCTTTGTTACTTTGGGACATCTGGTACACTTGTCTTCTTTGTGTGGCCAGATGATCATGCAAACTTTTTGCACCAAGCTGCAGTTTAGCAATAGCTGGCACAGCACGGATCATGTTGCTTGCTGACATTAGCACAGAACAACATGCTTCCCACAAAATAGCTTGGACAAGACAGATGTAAATCAAAAATAATCCGAGGAAGCGTAATTTAAGGCGGCATGGACACCAATGGATTTATGTTGCCCTTTACCGAGCCTTCTTTACCCAGAGGAATTGGGAGGCACACACCCAAATCCGGAGGCAGTGCAGTGGCATACTAGCGCCAGCTGAAACAAAGCCAGGTCTTGGCTCAGAACTAGATCCTACACCAGCTGGCAAATTTACACACACTCAGCAGAGTTATCCTCGCATTACTGCAGTTTGTGTACTGAGATTAGGTTTTGGTGTGAGTGTGTATGTGTGTGTTATTCATCAATGCAGGGCCAACAGTACATATGGTATGCCATAACGTATTTACAGTACATTTGAACACATTATGGGTTCCGATATTTAGGCTGTAATGATGGCTCACATTAAATTTAAAGCTGATATTTTCTCATTACTTGTGCAAATTTTTCTACTATGGTAAACTATAGTACATAATATATTAACAATAATCTACCGTAGTATTGCCATGGTACTTCAGACATTAGGACTTTATAGAGTACCAGAGTAGATACTATGGCACCTCAGGAGGAGCTATAGTGTGTACCAAGATACTTTTGTGAATATCATGGTACTTATTGTGTACCACAGTGGATATAAAAGTTCTTTATGTATGGTATGTCTGCGCATACTGTACCATATAAGATAGTACTCTAGATATAAATAATAAGATCTATAAGATATATACTTTTTAGCTACTGTTTCACACAATAAGTGTTTTGAAGGTCGGGGGTTCAAGCCTCAGCACAAGATGCCACAGTTGAGCTCTTAAACAAGGCCCTTAACCCTATCTGCTCCTGGGACGCTATAACCTGGCTCACCCCAGCTCCCTAACTGGAATATGCGAAAAATAAATAATTTCACTGTTCTGTAAGATAAATGTAACAAATAATTGAAATTTATTATCATAAAAATTACCGTTATGGTACATAAATCTGTTTAGTATATTTATAGCCTGGTACGTGTTCCATAGTACCATATTAGAGAACATGGTACAATCATGTACCCTACTACTACCTAGTAGATACTACTAGTACATGTACAATTTTATCTACAATGGTGGAACCAAGTACCATAGTGTGCCATAGTGTGCACCATGTGCTATATCAGCAAATACTGTAGGTTCCATGTTACTGTGTACCATGGAACAGTGGAACTTACACCATGGTCCAATTTGTAATGGGAATGAATGCTGCAACACTCAATAGCCAGCAGAACAGTGTGGAGTTTAATGTCATTGGAAAACAGTTCTGAGTAGCATGTGATAGTTGTAACATACAGTACCCTTCAAAAGTCCTAGACACCATATTTTCTATCAATTCATTTTTAAGATATATTTGTAAATAGGGTGTAGTGGTTAGCGCTGTCGCCTTGCACCTCCAGGGTCTGGGTTCGATTCCCCGGCCAGGCTCGATTCTCGTCTCTGTGTGCATGGAGTTTGCATGTTCTCCCCGTGCTTGGTGGGTTTCCTCCGGGTACTCCGGTTTCCTCCCACAGTCCAAAGATATGCAGGTTAGGCTAATTGGCGTTCCTAAATTGCCCGTAGTGTGTGATTGGGTGTGTGAGTGTTTGTATGTGTGTGTGCCCTGCGATGGATTGGCACCCTGTCCAGGGTGTACCCCGCCTAGTGCCCGAAGTCTCCTGGGATAGGCTCCAGGTCCCCCGCGACCCTGAACACAGGATTAAGCGGTATAGAAAATGAATGAATGAATTTGTAAATAGTGAATGCTTTTGTACATAATAATGTGAACATGATTAAACAAACATAATATTTCTATTACAGATAATATGGTGGCTAATACTTTTGCACAGTACTGTACATACAGGAAATGTGATATATTTCCACTGGATATTTTTTTAGCTAAATAGACAATCATGAGAAAAATTTTGGACATGTAGGAATCCTAATTAGAATCTATGTGACCCGTTATAACCTGCTACGCTAAATAACCTGCTAATATAGCTAATTTTACCAAGAAACATACTACGGTCATTAGGCTAGTTTTTTGACAGAGGTAGTAACAGTTATATACTTTTCAGAGAATATGTAGACATACAGTAACATGGGGATTCTAATGTATAAATCCAAGCTAGTTTTCTAGCAGCTAGTTATAGCAAACAGTAGAACAATGTAGGTAAGCGTCAACTTCACATATATTTTCATATTCGTTGAATTTGTTGAAGTCCAAAACTGTTTCTAGAACATTTAGGTGGTTTATTGTTCCTTTCTGCAATAAATATAGGGACTATCAGACTAAACAAAGGATGTGTAGCTGCAGAACTAGCAACTGTTTCTATCTTTAAAATAAGGGTATATCATTCTAAGATTTAGATTGACTGATACATTCATAACCATCGAACTATTAAACATCCAATTTAGGTGTTTTATGGAATGTTACATGCATGAGCATTACCAAAGTGTTTATAATCCATAAACTGTCCTCGCCACCAAAATATTATTGATGGGGTACACTCTGGGCCTAACATGTTTCTAACAGTTCATTTTGTATAGGTTGGCTTTAAATATCTTGTAGCTATGCTCCTACCTTTGGTGGTACGTAAAACTCAAGCAGGAACTTCTCGCCACCTTCCAAGCTGGTTTTCGTTTTCCTGAGCAGCAACCTGCACTTCTGCCACTGTGCAGTGCCCATACAGTTGGTATCATCTGCCACCATGTAACGCAGAGTACCTTCCCTCTGGATCTCCAGGAGCTCAGCACGGTTACCCTGTAAGCCACGTGCCAACCTCAGCTTCTGGCTCCAATGCTCATGTCCACCAGCCTCAGCTCCATTTGACTTCCTGACTCCAGTGCTCACTGTGTCTAGCTCTGGAGGTGCCCGCCGTTGCCATATCTCTCTGACACCGTCTACAACACATAAGCTCATGTTCCTTAACGAAAAGCCCTTCTTGAAACGAGCCTTGGAGTGACCCATGGAAACATCCTCCGAGCTTCGGGACTGGCCCAGCGCAGTCACCCTGTGTCCATGAAAGGTGGAGCTTGCAGAGGCTCCGCCCCCTCCGCTGTCCATGCTGTCTAATGATTCGCTGGAGGCACCTGTGTCTTTCCGGCGCTGACAGAGCTCGTGGTTATAGGATGGAAGTGGGCAACCCTGAATCCCTGCAAAGGGTGCAATTGCGTACTTGGATGCTAAGGAAGCGCCAGGTGAGCCCGGTTGATGTGCCTGATTTAGGGCAGCAGTGAAGCAGTCCAGGAAGTGTCGCGCAAAGTGACGTGAGAAGCTGGCGTCAGCTCCCGGTGCGTCGTAGCATGGGTTCTCTGTGACAAATTGACGGAACTTGTGGGCGAAGTCAGCAGCAGAGGCACGTGCATGCAACTCGCAAAACTCCTTCCAGTCAGGCAGCGGGCATGAAGAGAGCTCCGGGCTGCCTGGCGTCCCTTCGCCATTCATCCCTGGGCCATGCCAACGTCCTGGCAGTGCACTGCGGGACAGAAAGAGGAAGAACGGGTCAGACATCCTACCGTATATGATGAAGACAAGGAAAGTGAAGGAAGAAAATGAAGAGGAATTTGAACAGGGGTTGGTCTTGGAAAGGAAGAGGCTGACTATTGGTTAGCCATCACTGTGCATATTTAACAGTATACAAAAGAGAAAGAAAAAGGGTTTGTGTGAAAGAAAGACTACAGTGTGCTGCTAGTGAAAATGAGTGCCTGGAACTGAATGGAGAAAGACACTGGAGGTTGGGAAGCAAAAGTAAGAAAAGGTGTGTATAAGTACCAGGGGGAGAGGTGGAACATGTTTGATTTGATGGAGAGATAAGCAAGACAGAAAAAAAAATCTTAAAAGAACACAACTAAATGTGACCGATCCTAAATTTCGAACCAATCCTGTCTTCTAATATACATGAGTAATGACAAGTGATGCTGAAATAATCCCCTGGTCTAATTTTTTCTCAATGTGAGTGAGAGTGAAGAATGTGTTGCGGAGTGGAGGTGTGATTCTGCCAGCGCTTTCTTTACTAAATGAAGCTGACAAGCAGCTACTTTCCACCCCACTGAGACTGAGACTCATTGAGTCTTCTCTCTCCCTCTCTCTCTTTTTCCTTTTGTCTCTCCATCTCCCACAGGCCTAGCCAAGCTCTGCTGCCAAGCTCATTGTATCACAGATAAGCCCTCTTTGTGGCTTTGTGGTGTCAAGAAAACCCAACACATTCTATTATCGCCAGCCAGCATCAAGCTTTTCTCTGTCGTCTCCCTCCATCTTTTGCCTTCTTTTTTCCCCTCTTTGCTCTATTGAAAGAACTCTACTATGCAAATTATACCATTTGAGCCCCCTCCCCCCCTATATTTTCCCACCCTCTCCCATTATTCTTTGCTTTTCAGCTTTCATTTGGGGCTTCACTTTTGCGGAGAATGTAGCCAAGGCCAAACCGGACCCCATTTATCATGCCATCACGTGTGTGTTCCAAATGCTGCTTTATTTTTAGTCTGTTTGTGAGATACTCTCAATGTGCTCAGCTCATTTCCAAGTAGGGTTTCTCAAAGGAGCTCACAAGCAACATGAACCTTCTGAACAGAAGCTGGGGCTATGAATCTATCATTCATCATTCATCTATATGAAACTATGAATGTTCAAGTATTATACTGTGGTACTCAAGGACAACATGACAATGACTCTATTTCTAGCTTGACTCTTCTTTTTAAAAGGCATCACAATTTATTACATCATAAAGACAGGAAATATAAACTAGGCCAGTAAGAGCTAGGTACATGTGTTGGGTCTACAAGCTGATTTATGCTTGCTGAATAGGTTATGGCCTCTGAATACTGCAGAGGGTTAGAAAAACACTTGAATCATGAAAAGGCTGTGAACAGTTTGTAGAAACCACTGTCCAGATAAAAATCTCCGAATTGAACACTCAACCTTTAAAGCGGTTGGTCAGTTACAGTGTATTTAAGAAGAGTGGATGAGTGAATAGGAACTTTGACATCGCATGACTCTACTTCTGGCACACCAGGGTTCTTAGCCAAAATGTTGGTCAATGACTTGCTGACTTCATGTTAAGGTTGGAATTCCAACATAATTGTGGAATTGTGTGGTGGAACACGACATCAAAAAGTCAACAAAAACTTACTTATCATAATATTATAAACTTTTCATATTCTGTCATCATGCTATTAAACTAACTATTAAAACTGGTTTCGCAAAACATTGGAGCTTTTACTTGCTTGATGAACTAGATAGCTATTGTTCTAATGATTTTTCCACCAGGTACATATTTCCTTTTGGTTGATATTAGGTATAACTAGAGGCGTGTTCTAAGTCATACCACTGGTTACAGGATATTATAATCCGAATTAATACAGTCTAGCTTAACGTAGTGCTGGGGGATTTTCTTTAATAATTCATTTACTTCAAATGAATAAAATAGACAGTACCTCTCTGAGGCATGTACAGTATCTTGTATCAAAATATTCAAATATCGCTTCACAGATATGGTATAGCATCTGATTAGTGCTTAGAACAGATTTATTTAAAACATTATTCAGCGTTCCGTTCTAAGCACTAATCAAAAGCTAGTCAAAAATACATTATTTCCGATTTCAGAGTAATAGAACAATAGCGCTCAACAGACGAAGCAGGAAACCGGAGGTAATCTCTTGTTCTGGTCTTGTTAGCAGCATGCAAAGCAGTTTATACAGAGAACTGTATAGTCAGCAAACAAATATGTCTGTATGATTATTAATCTAAAGCTAGTACTTGTACAGTATATGGCTTAGTGGGTAGCACTGTTGCATTGCACTTCCAGGGTCCGGGTTCGATTCCCGCCTCAGGTCTGTGTGTGTGCATCTTCTCTCCGTGCTTGGTGGGTTTCATCCCACAGTCCAAAGACATGAAGATTAGGTTAATTGGTGTTCCCGCAGTGTGTGAGTGAACGTGTGTACCCTGTGATGGATTGGGACCCCGTCCAGGGTGTCCCTTGCCTCGTGCCTGGGTTAAGCTCCAAGCCCCCTGCGACATTATATACGGGATAAAGCACTATAGACGATGACTAATAATTGTATATACAGTATAAAGAAGAGTTTTTTTTGTTGATTTGATGTCACTCAATGAATAGGGAGTTGACTTTTGGTAAGGGGATATTTTATATCATGAAGGACATACTACCCATTCTCTGTGAAAGGAGAAAGAACAAAAGGTTTATGTGTTAAGTTTGTACAACTTTATATGTTTCAAAGTTAAATTCACAGTGTCTTTACTTTTTCCTTCACTTCGCTGTACCAAATTGTGACGTTAAACAACATTGTCTATATATCCTTGTGCGATCCTCATCTTCAGGGACAGATACAGTAGGTAAAATTTCTTTGTCAAACTTCCTTTTTTTGCAGTCCATAGTTATAAAAAATTAACAAAGCTTTCTTTTTTTTACCTTTTAAAACTTCAAGTGCTCCAATATTTCAAGCACCTTGACGTATTCTATACTACCTTTTAAAACCTTGACAACGGAGGTAATCAGTTACAAACACCGCTTGTGACAAACGATGAAAAGTCACATACGTTAAATAAAAATAGACAAATTACACGGCATACAAATCCTGGAAACTGATTCCTTGAAAGAGACGTCCATTCAAAATCTTTCATCTTCTACCTTATCCCGCAATTCCTGTTTGGATTTCCGGTAATTTCCTGTTTGCTTCCTGTTCAGGAGCAGTAGCTCTCAGCCTATTGTACAAAATTAGCAGCATCAAAGATGGTAAATGTAGTTATAGACAGGTTCACATCCAGACATGCTTAAAATGGCAACAGAAACTGAGCCAAGCTAAGTATGGACATTTTTGTCCATCCATGTTCTCTTTAGGTTAGGAAGGAAATGGCTAAAAATAAATCTTAATCTCTATACATAGAAGCTATTTAGAAACTCCATTTGTATTATACAGTTCTAGGTCGAACTGTTTCAGTTCGAACCGACCGCATGCTTTTGTTTTTTTGTGCTTTAATTTATAAAAGGCCTGACAAACCCGTGCTCCATATTGAGGTTTTACAAGCGTCATTGCTGCTATAATGAAAATCTCAAGGGTAAAAATACAAGAACGGAGGAGAAAAATGGGGCTCAGTGGGACTAGCAAGCTAAAGTGGGCTGAGTGTGACAAATTGTCTTCATTGATTCTGTTAAAAGTGAGGGAGAGGACACACAGACACTCAGGTGTATATAGAGTGTGTCCAGACTTTCTCGCTAAACACTGCCGTGAATCTGTAAGCTGAGACGACAAGCGTGTAGGAGAACGGGACTGTGTATACACTGACCTCAGTTTCTGAGTCCTGCTCAGCATTTAACTCTTAACGTCCCAGGAACCATCATTGCATCCAGACTTAATTCTCACTCATGTCCACTGTAGCTGAAAAATGAGCTTTAAAAGGCAGAAAAAAAACAACTTTGGATTATATGTTGATAGTTTTTTTGATCTATGACTAAATGAATAAATCTAGGCTATACATTATCTTCTCTTTACATATATACGCACACACACATACACACACACACACACACACACACTATATTTAGTATACATACGAAAATAGTGTGAAAAACTATTTGCCCCCCTCCTGATTTCTTATTCTTTTGCATGTTTGTCACACAAAATGTTTCTGATCATCAAACACATTTAACTATTAGTCAAAGATAACACAAGTAAACACAAAATGCAGTTTTTAAATGAGGGGTTTTATTATTTAGGGAGAAAAAAAATCCAAACCTACATGGCCCTGTGTGAAAAAGTAATTGCCCCCTGAACCTAATAACTGGTTGGGCCACCCTTAGCAGCAATAACTGCAATCAAGCGTTTGCGATAACTTGCAACGAGTCTTTTACAGCGCTCTGGAGGAATTTTGGCCCACTCATCTTTGCAGAATTGTTGTAATTCAGCTTTATTTGAGGGTTTTCTAGCATGAACCGCCTTTTTAAGGTCATGCCACAACATCTCAATAGGATTCAGGTCAGGACTTTGACTAGGCCACTCCAAAGTCTTCATTTTGTTTTTCTTCAGCCATTCAGAGGTGGATTTGCTGGTGTGTTTTGGGTCATTGTCCTGCTGCAGCACCCAAGATCGCTTCAGCTTGAGTTGACGAACAGATGGCCGGACATTCTCCTTCAGGATTTTTTGGTAGACAGTAGAATTCATAGTTCCATCTATGACAGCAAGCCTTCCAGGTCCTGAAGCAGCAAAACAACCCCAGACCATCACACTACCACCACCATATTTTACTGTTGGTATGATGTTCTTTTTCTGAAATGCTGTGTTACTTTTACGCCAGATGTAACGGGACACGCACCTTCCAAAAAGTTCAACTTTTGTCTCATCGGTCCACAAGGTATTTTCCCAAAAGTCTTGGCAATCATTGAGATGTTTTTTAGCAAAATTGAGACGAGCCTTAATGTTCTTTTTGCTTAAAAGTGGTTTGCGCCTTTTAAATCTGCCATGCAGGCCGTTTTTGCCCAGTCTCTTTCTTATGGTGGAGTCGTGAACACTGACCTTAATTGAGGCAAGTGAGGCCTGCAGTTCTTTAGATGTTGTCCTGGGGTCTTTTGTGGCCTCTCGGATGAGTCGTCTCTGCGCTCTTGGGGTAATTTTGGTCGGCCGGCCACTCCTGGGAAGGTTCACCACTGTTCCATGTTTTTGCCATTTGTGGATAATGGCTCTCACTGTGGTTCGCTGGAGTCCCAAAGCTTTAGAAATGGCTTTATAACCTTTACTAGACTGATAGATCTCAATTACTTTTGTTCTCATTTGTTCCTGAATTTCTTTCGATCTTGGCATGATGTCTAGCTTTTGAGGTGCTTTTGGTCTCTGTGTCAGGTAGCTCCTATTTAAGTGATTTCTTGATTGAAACAGGTGTGGCAGTAATCAGGCCTGGGGGTGACTACAGAAATTGAACTCAGGTGTGATAAACCACAGTTAAGTTATTTTTTAACAAGGGGGGCAATCACTTTTTCACACAGGGCCATGTAGATTTGGAGTTTTTTTTCTCCCTTAATAACGTAAACCCTCATTTAAAAACTGCATTGTGTGTTCAATTATGTTATCTTTGACTAATAGTTAACGGTTTTTGATGAGCAGAAACATTTAAGTGTGACATGCAAAAGAATAAGAAATCAGGAAGGGGCAAATAGTTTTTCACACCACTGTATATATGACAATATGTATAATATATAATAATAATATTATACATAAATTTTTCTTTTCCTAAAAATCATGATATTTGTAAAATTGTACAGACCTATGTATTGTGATAATATCATATCGGGTGATCCCTGGTGATTCCCATCCCTAGCTGGAACTACTTTCCCCTCAATGCATTATTTCTTTCTTTTGTGTATTGATGCTTCTGGCGTTTCCCGGTTTTGACACACCTCTTTCTCTCTCTTGCTCACTCTCTCTCTCTGTCCAGTCGTGAATACGATTTACTGAATTTAATTTGCCTGTATTCAGACTTTTGCGACAGCCTAGCAATGATTAAAAAAATCATAAAAAATTACAACCTGCATTTATTTCATAACAATTCAGAATCATATTAAACGCCTAATCATATTTCAATATGGGTGTAAAATACTACAGAGACGAGCATCTATGTAAAGATGGGGTTTGTCTAGACATGGTGAAGTCACAGATCATTCCAGAAACGCATAATAAATGTTCCGCCAATGCTTACACATTTTAACAATGGCACAGACATCCTTAAAACCTAGTCTGTTAGAGAGACAGACAGACACAAAGGCAGCGAGAGATCCTGTGTTGTAAAAGCACTCATGACTCATCATCTCCCCAGCCAAGCAGAGGGAATTCTGGGATATACTTTGCCATTACAAAACATTTATAAAAGTAAGATGGAGAGAGTAAGAGAGAGAGAGAGAGAGAGAGAGAGAGAGACTCTATACCGCAGAGCAGCTCACATTAATAACCATAAGCCTTCCCTGAGGAGCTCTAAGATCTACAAGCTTTATGAATGATGAAGCTGGTATGAGATCTACAGTACCTGCGGATTGTTAATGACCCCGCTTTTAGTTTAACCTAAAGATGGAGCGCAGTTTATATAAGATTAAATAACATAATTGACTTGAATGAAGTAGGAAATAACTGGGATACACACACACACCATTATGAATACACCTTTTGAACTTGATGTACATACTGTAAATAGGTTATTAGACCATGAGGACAAAGAGTTTTTGTCATGAAGCCAAAAAGTTCCTTGTTCAAGACTGTGACTACATACTTCAACCTAACGATCATGACAGTCTAGGAAATTATGCCTTAAAAGATGCTGGTCTTGTTGCCAGATTGATACTTTTACCCACTTTGGACTTCTTTTATAATAATTTTATGTTGCAATAATAAAGAAATGCGATCCTCTTAAAGTACTAAGTAATATTAAAATTATAGCTCATCTGTTTGTTTTTCAAGAGCGCTCCCTGATCACAAAGGCTGCTTGTTAAAAGTAACCACTACAAGCAAAACAGTAAAAATTTATTATTCCTTAGATTGTGACAAAAATCTATGTGAAATAAGGACAGAAACATGTCACACATCATTCCTGCTGTTTTGTTAGACGAGATGAGATGGGTGCTTTTAAAATGTACAGAACACAAACGTTATGACCGTTTAAATAATCTACATTTAAATAATCTGTGTCTGTAGTACAATCCTACATTGTAGACAGCTGTTGCAGCGTGAGGTGTGCATACAGCAAGATGCAAGAATCATTGTATTAGACAGCATGCATGAAATTTATGAAACTTTTTACAAGCAGGTTTGTAATAAAATTCTGTTTGTAATTCAGTACATGTATGTTTACTGTTTATTTAAAGCTTTTTAACTCCCTTATAACTTTGTTAAAGATTATTTAAATGTAGATATGATTACTAATTATAAAAGATTTCGATGAATCATGTCGCATACGTCCGTTATGGATATAAAAAGCCAAACATGATGGCAGTTCTTTCAGCCTTCAATAGTTATTTAAAATGTAGCTGTGGTTTGATATAATTCCCCTACAGGGCTACATATCCTAAAGACAGTGGATTGTTAATATGTCTGGCTGTCTGGATATATAATAGACACCTTAAAACTGTTCCCCGCTCATATTCCTCTGGGACATAAGGGTAAACCATACAGTATAAACACGTTGTTTGAGGTCTCAAAAAATACGCTGGGTGCATTTGTGAGAAAATACGCTGGGTGCATTTGTGAGAAAATACGCTGGGTGCATTTGTGAGAAAATACGCTGGGTGCATTTGTGAGAAAATATGTTGGGCGCATTTGTGAGAAAGTCGATTTGTTCTTTGCAAAGCAGATTGTGTTTGTTTGCAAAATGCTGCATTTGTGAGAAAGTCGATTTTTTTCTTTGCAAAGCAGATCGTGTTTGTTTGTTAAATTCATTCATTCATTCATTCATTTTCTATACCGCTTAATCCTGTGTTCAGGGTCGCGGGGGACCTGGAGCCTATCCCAGGAGACTTCGGGCACTAGGCGGGGTACACCCTGGACAGGGTGCCAATCCATCGCAGGGCATGTTTGTTAAATTTTGGCACATAAATAACTCCATACGCGCCGACCATCAAATTACATTTTCTGGGATGCGCACGTACAAACCAGGCATGGCAAGGCGGAAACAATAATAAACAGTCCTGACATTTTAAATAGTTTTTAAATAAAAACACAGGGGGTCCAGATCATCACTGCGCTATTCAGATAGTCGCGCTGCGCTGTATTTGCGCAGATATTTGGTTCAATCGGGTGCCGTGGTTTCGTCCCACTTTTGATGTGTTTGGCTTCACATACACTTCGACAATGGAAGAAGACGGTGTAGCAGCAGTGAGTTTGCTTACATGTGACGAAACCAACAACAAGGAGATTGTAAAGAAAAAAGCCGCCTCGTCTGTGGTGTGGAATTAGTTTGGGTATAAGAAAAGTGATACGAATGAGATGAACGTGATCCACTTTAAATATGTGGATTTCACAACACTGGACATTACCATTATTTTCCTACTCGTACAGCTGCTCTTATTGTTCACATATTCTTCATATATTTTCTACATTGTGTGTTGTTGTACAGTTATTTTATTTTATCTTAAATTTTTATATTTTATTTTATTCTTTCCTAGTTAAATTTACCCCCTATTTTATTTTTCATATTTATTTCCTATTTATAGTCTTTTATTTTAAGCCCACATGGAAAGAACCTATATGAGGACATATGTGCATATATGAAACCTATATGCAGTATATATGCATATATATGATAATATATATGCTGCATATATGTGTATATATGCCACATGTAGGCAACATTGAGGTGCATATATGTGCATATATAGGCCATATAGGTCTCCTGTATTGCTTCTTTATATCCACATATAAGCCCTATATGTACATACAAGATATGTCTCTTATGGCAGGATCTGGTAATTTTAGCTCTTATCTCACTTTGGCAACTGTCATACATGATGCCTAGCTCATATTTTCTATTATCAAGGCAATAACTAAGAACTAACAAAAAAAAATGCAAAAAACTTACAGTATGTGCGAACACATGAAATTGGTATCCTAATTGCCCTAATTGCACAAACAAGCTAGTTCCAGGTGGCTAAAATACTGCCTTATGTAGGACATTTCCATGTCCTGTGACTGCGTACAACCAGCACATGGGGAGTTGATCACTCTGATCAGCTATTACAATACTATACTACACAGCACAAAACAATGAAGCCGTACAGAAATATTTCTCTACACTGCTTGGACATTGCTCCCACCAATGCTTACCCTGCATGTATGTTTTGTACAGGTTTTTTTTTTTATCTTGCACTGTTTTACTCTGAATGTCCGTCTTTTTTCAGTTTTTATTTTGTACTGTTCCTGTTGCAGTTTTACCCTGCATTTATCTTTATCATTAATCTGCATTTATACATAAAATCCTATTAACTGTTGGGAAGCTAAACATAAGAATCAGTATGAAACATGAAAAGTTTCTAAAAGTTGCCAATAAATGAATATTGTGATGTGAAATAATTTTTCAGATTGAAGTTATAAAGGGCTCTGGGGTGTTTTGCCAGGCAGAAGCGTGGAGAGCAGCCCGCCTTGCCACCTCTGCTACTGCCATGGTACGGAATCTGCTGCTGGGCTCCTTCGACTTGGAGACTTGACCAAATTAAAAAGGTAGCCATTATTGGTGAGTAAATGCATAATGCGTTGAGAAGGGAAAACAAAACATTTAAGACTTTATAAGTTCACCACTTTAACCATAGCCTACTTGTATCAATGTTTATTAGCCATCAATGGAGACTGCATAAGGTAGGGCACCCATTATTGTTACTGTATCTGCTTGGGACCTACAGTATAGTACTAATTCATCACTTGCTCACTTCTTAATCCTACCTTTCCTCTTCTAAAGCCACATTATATTGCACTGTAAGGTGTGTAGTCCTCTATTTTGTGGAACATATAGTGTTGCAAATAACCTCGTGGCACTAATTGTTGTTGTCTGAAGTTTTAATAAATAATCATTTATTATTATTATACTGTCTCATTATTTTTGTCTTCTCTAGATGCAACATTGAAGAAGTGGCCGGCAGCCACCCGAAGGCAGATAGACACATCTATCAATTCAAAGCTCATGGAGCTGAGAAGGTCCTCAAAATATTTTTTTTTCTTCCTGTTCAGTTTTTTGTCTTATTTTTGTTCTTGTACTATATTTTTGTTTATGCTATGTGATTGTTCTTAAGAAAATAAAAAAATGTAATTTCTACATTTTGGGCTTTTCTTTGTTGTCTAGCATATGGATTTTTGTAATTTTACTAATATCTAGGTAAACATATAGGTGCATATATGCACACATACAGTATAAACATGCATACATGTACAGTACGTATGCATGTTTATATGTGTGCATGTATGCACCTATGTTGACCTAGATTTTAGTAATATGGACATATATGCGTACATATATACGTGCATACATGTACCTACAGTGGTGTGAAAAACTATTTGCCCCCCTCCTGATTTCTTATTCTTTTGCATGTTTGTCACACAAAATGTTTCTGATCATCAAACACATTTAACTATTAGTCAAAGATAACACAAGTAAACACAAAATGCAGTTTTTAAATGAGGGGTTTTATTATTTAGGGAGAAAAAAAATCCAAACCTACATGGCCCTGTGTGAAAAAGTAATTGCCCCCTGAACCTAATAACTGGTTGGGCCACCCTTAGCAGCAATAACTGCAATCAAGCGTTTGCGATAACTTGCAACGAGTCTTTTACAGCGCTCTGGAGGAATTTTGGCCCACTCATCTTTGCAGAATTGTTGTAATTCAGCTTTATTTGAGGGTTTTCTAGCATGAACCGCCTTTTTAAGGTCATGCCACAACATCTCAATAGGATTCAGGTCAGGACTTTGACTAGGCCACTCCAAAGTCTTCATTTTGTTTTTCTTCAGCCATTCAGAGGTGGATTTGCTGGTGTATTTTGGGTCATTGTCCTGCTGCAGCACCCAAGATCGCTTCAGCTTGAGTTGACGAACAGATGGCCGGACATTCTCCTTCAGGATTTTTTGGTAGACAGTAGAATTCATGGTTCCATCTATCACAGCAAGCCTTCCAGGTCCTGAAGCAGCAAAACAACCCCAGACCATCACACTACCACCACCATATTTTACTGTTGGTATGATGTTCTTTTTCTGAAATGCTGTGTTACTTTTACGCCAGATGACACGGGACACGCACCTTCCAAAAAGTTCAACTTTTGTCTCGTCGGTCCACAAGTTATTTTCCCAAAAGTCTTGGCAATCATGGAGATGTTTTTTAGCAAAATTGAGACGAGCCTTAATGTTCTTTTTGCTTCAAAGTGGTTTGCGCCTTGGAAATATGCCATGCAGGCCGTTTTTGCCCAGTCTCTTTCTTATGGTGGAGTCGTGAACACTGACCTTAATTGAGGCAAGTGAGGCCTGCAGTTCTTTAGATGTTGTCCTGGGGTCTTTTGTGGCCTCTCTGATGAGTTGTCTCTGCGCTCTTGGGGTAATTTTGGTCGGCCGGCCACTCCTGGGAAGGTTCACCACTGTTCCATGTTTTTGCCATTTGTGGATAATGGCTCTCACTGTGGTTCGCTGGAGTCCCAAAGCTTTAGAAATGGCTTTATAACCTTTCCCAGACTGATAGATCTCAATTACTTTTGTTCTCATTTGTTCCTGAATTTCTTTGGATCTTGGCATGATGTCTAGCTTTTGAGGTGCTTTTGGTCTACTTCTCTGTGTCAGGTAGCTCCTATTTAAGTGATTTCTTGATTGAAACAGGTGTGGCAGTAATCAGGCCTGGGGGTGACTACAGAAATTGAACTCAGGTGTGATAAACCACAGTTAAGTTATTTTTTAACAAGGGGGGCAATCACTTCTTCACACAGGGCCATGTAGATTTGGAGTTTTTTTTCTCCCTTAATAACGTAAACCTTCATTTAAAAACTGCATTTTGTGTTCAATTATGTTATCTTTGACTAATAGTTAACGGTTTTTGATTAGCAGAAACATTTAAGTGTGACAAACATGCAAAAGAATAAGAAATCAGGAAGGGGCAAATAGTTTTTCACACCACTGTATATAGGTATATATATGCACGTATATATGCACGCATATATGTACATATAATATAGGAAAACGGCCAATTTTATATATGTCACATATATTAAAAACCAGGCGGCGCGGTGGTGTAGTGGTTAGCACTGTCGCCTTGCACCTCCAGGGTCTGGGTTCGATTCCCCGGCCAGGCTCGATTCCCGTCTCTGTGTGCATGGAGTTTGCATGTTCTCCCCGTGCTTGGTGGGTTTCTTCCGGGTACTCCGGTTTCCTCCCACAGTCCAAAGACATGCAGGTTAGGCTAATTGGCGTTTCTAAATTGCCCGTAGTGTGTGATTGGGTGTGTGAGTGTGTGTACTGTATGTGTGTGTGCCCTGCGATGTGTGTGCCCCAGGGTTGGCACCCTGTCTAGGGTGTACCCCGCCTAGTGCCCGAAGTCTCCTGGGATAGGCTCCAGGTCCCCCGCGATCCTGTATACAGGATTAAGCGGTATAGAAAATGAATGAATGAATGAATATTAAAAACCTATATCAAAACCTATATTGAAACATATATGATTATATAGGTTATTTCCGTGTGGGAGGTCACGAGCAGTTGTCTAAGCATTTCACTGCATATCGTACTGTGTATGACTGTGTACTGTATGTGACAAATAAAATTTGAATTTGAATTTTTGAATTTGATTTGCAAGGTACGCAAGTGCACTGTTTTAACAAGTGGTGGAGTGCTTGGATTTCTATCATCTGAAATCCAAGCATCCAAACGAATATGGCCAAAGTAAAAAAATGCGGCAAACCTCAGCAATTCACAGTTTATATAAAATGACATTATGTAAAACAGTTTTTTTGTGTTTGAATTTTTATTTATGCATTTTCAGATACAAATTGCTATATTGTGATATATATATTGTTACCAAGGTAGAAAATAGCTTCTATCGTGATAGAAGATTTTGGTTATATCGCCCACCCCTAATGAAGCCTAACTTGCTTCATGGTGGTGATGGTGGGGGCAGAGGAGAGACCGTGTGTGTTTTGTGTCTTAAACCGCTGGCAGCAGACCGCATGAGACCCAACAAATTAGGAAGACACTTAGAGACAACACACGTTAATAAGCCACTCGACTTCTTTCAAAGAAAGCTGGCAGAATACAGACAGCAGGAGAATCACATGGTAAAATCTGAATCAGTGGACAGCAAAGCACAAATGGCTTCATTCAAAGTTGCATACAGAATTGGCCAGTGCAAAAAAACTACAAACGATTGCTGAGCAGCTAATAAACATGGGGTCAATTATGCAAAGATATGTGACAACGTAAGCCTTTTATAACAATTGCACGTGTATTTTATCTGTTTTTAACTTGGTGTTGTTTGATCTTATTGGTTTAGAGATTGATATTTCAATAAACAGTAAACTTTGCACATTTCGTTATTATTTTGTTGACAAGTGGGGCTTGAAAATTCGCTCACCCCCTTAAGTGGGGAATGACAGAAAAAGTTTGAGAACCACTGGTGTAAACTGTTGTCTAGGAATCAATAACAACAATTAGATTTATTTAATCCTACACATAAACAGGCTTGGTAATGGTTTTGGCTCTGGACTTTTCTGTGCTTGTGACCTGAAGATGTAAATCCCAGCACTGCCAGAGAGTCGCTGCTATTACCCTAAGAAAACTCCTTAACCCTTAATCAGCTGCTCAGTTACAGGCTAACCCTGGATTCTGCCACACTTTGACAGTTGCTGTAATTACTGTGATACATAACTAAATGTAATCTTTAACAAACAAACAAAAAAGAAAAAGAAACCAGCATAACTGCTGTGACAACATCGTTGATCAATCAGGGTCTGAGAAAGTCACACCGACTGTGTCTTAGGAACGGAAATAGGAAAGTCAGACACTGTCTGTGTTTATCTGAAACTCTACTGTACATCCGCATACTCGACTCCACCAAGACCAGAAAGATTTATAATGTAGGTAGACTGTCAATTCGACTCAATTCGTTTTTTGGTTTGACTTGATTCAATACCACTACTGTTTACCACTACTTATTCAATACCACTATGTCTGACTAGTCTCAAGCAATGGCTCTAATCTTAGGCACTGTTTGTTAATTGGTGATTTCTGGTACTGTAACTCTGGGAAGGTCTACATGAGAGACAGTTCCATCATGGTGCTTCATGGGTTTTGGAAATGCATTGACACAATACTGTTGTTGCAAGAACTGTTCCAGAACAGCTGAACATTCAAGTCTTAAAATAAGAACTGACTGTTGATGATGTTGCTACTTAATTACCTAATGCCATATGTGTAATTTCACAGTTTTGGGGGGGAAAAAAACCCAGTATTGTTCTTAAATGTAGAAAATAAATCCAAACTTGTGTCCAAACTTTTGACTGTGTAAATCTTACAGATTTTAAAGTATAAAGTATTATCTAGTGGAACCTTGGATTATGAGCCTTATTCGTTCCGGAAGCGGGCAAGTAATTTCAAAACACCCATAAATCAAAGCCCATTTTTCCATAAGAAATAATGGAAACTCAAATTATTCATTCCACAGTCCAAAAAAATAAATATATAAAAAATAATTAATAGTAAATATAAAATAAAAATAAAACAAATAAACCTGCACTTTACCCTTAAAAAAAAAAAGTACAAATAAATCTGGAAAGATAAGTATTTCCGTTTATGTGCGCAGGCGCTGTGTACACACAGTGTTATAGTAAACAGTACACGCCTGCATGGATGTTGATTATACCAGTAAGAGACGCGCACTAAGACCCAGCAGGGGAGACGATTACCCACAATTCCGCAGCGCAAGAAAGGTCAGCTGTTTAAATATATGAATGTGGCTGTATGATGTAACTCCTAACCCTCCAATAATAAAATATATATTTTTTAGGGAGTTATGATTTGCTTCCATGGAAAAAAAAACTTGTATAAACAAGATAATGTTTACACTAACGTGTTTGTTTTGATTTACTATTATTCTGTTTCAGGTATATGGATCTTGTATAACTGAAAATAACTGCCTTGTTGTGACAGATTTTACTAGAAATGCTTTATTCGCAATTAGGGAATGATGTTTTCTTCAGTATGAATATTTTCTGAGCTAAACGCCAAATATTAAATATATCTATTATATTTTTATAATATAATATTAAATACCGAGTATGAACATCAGGTCAGATTCTGGCCTGCGATGCCGGTCTGGTGTCTAATCTGATCCACTAGTACATTCTATGCCATGAAAGTGCCATTTCAACTGACAAGAAGCAGATCATGTGTGCGAACGCAGGACGCAAATTGCCATAATGCATGTTGCATTACACCTGCGGTCGGCTTGGTTGGCATGGTTACGGAGAGGATGTCAGGACGGGATTGATATCACATCATCTAATCAGCCAATGATTAGAACTTACGATCGAGTAGAAAAGAATCTGTGAGAAATGGATCAATATATTATTACAAATCAAGTTTTCAATAATAATAATAATAATAATAATAATAATAATTATAATAATAATAATAATCATCTGTAACTGATGTAAAATATATATAGCAACCCTCTGTCATGTTTCTTACGGTGTCTGCGTCGGAGGTGTGTGCGAGGCATGATTGCGGAGGCGAGCTGACGGTTTAACAAAGTTCTTTATTTTTGCTTTGAACATAAACAAACCCACTCCAACACAAACTAAACTTAAGACTAATGCTAGACGCCTGGCTGGAGTTCAGCCAGGCTATTTATAGCAAACCTAAACATAATTATCAAATTAACTTCCCTCGGTTCAGGTGAGCTTCTACGTCACCTGACCGAGGTGCAAACTGGGAAATGAAGTCCAAAAAACGAAACTTAAAACGAACTACAAAACAAAAGTCAAAACGGGCGTTAGGCGCCCTCTAGGGGTCAACCGTCACAGTACCCCCCCAAAAAAAAATGCTCCTCTGGAGCATCATCGGAGGCCCCGGACACCCACCCCAATGTTCTACCTTCCACCTCCTGACCAGGAGGCTGGGTGACGGGGCTGGAGACGTGCTCGGCGGTGGCAGAGCTGGAGACGTGCTCGGCCGTGGCAGGGCTGGAGACGTGCTCGGCCGTGGCAGGGCTGGTGACGTGCTCGGCCGTGGCAGGGCTGGTGACGTGCTCGGCCGTGGCAGGGCTGGTGACGTGCTCGGCCGTGGCAGGGCTGGTGACGTGCTCGGCCGTGGCAGGGCTGGTGACGTGCTCGACGACGGCGTTGGAGCGGTCACTGCGCTCGACGACGGCGTTGGAGCGGTCACTGCGCTCGACGACGGCGCCGGAGCGGTCACTCCGCTCGATGACGGCGTTGGAGCGGTCACTGCGCTCGACGACGGCGTTGGAGCGTGCACGGCGCTCGACGACGGCGTTGGAGCGGTCACTGCGCTCGACGACGGCGTTGGAGCGGTCACTGCGCTCGACGACGGCGTTGGAGCGGTCACTGCGCTCGACGACGGCGTTGGAGCGTGCACGGCGCTCGACGACGGCGTTGGAGCGTGCACGGCGCTCGACGACGGCGTTGGAGCCTGTGCAGAGCTCGACGACGACGTTGGAGCCTGTGCAGAGCTCGACGACGACGTTGGAGCCTGTGCAGAGCTCGACGATTGCGTTGGAGCCTGTGCAGAGCTCGACGATTGCGTTGGAGCCTGTGCAGAGCTCGGCGATTGCGTTGGAGCCTGTGCAGAGCTCGGCGATTGCGTTGGAGCCTGTGCAGAGCTCGACGATTGCGTTGGAGCCTGTGCAGAGCTCGACGATTGCGTTGGAGCCTGTGCAGAGCTCGACGATTGCGTTGGAGCCTGTGCAGAGCTCGACGATTGCGTTGGAGCCTGTGCAGAGCTCGACGACTGCGTTGGAGCTTGTGCAGAGCCCGACGACTGCGTTGGAGCTTTTGCAGAGCTCGACAGCGGCGTTGGAGCGGTCACTGCGCTCGACGACGGCGGTGGAGCGGTCACTGCGCTCGACGACGGCGGTGGAGCAGTCACTGCGCTCGACTGCGGCGGTGGAGCGGTCACTGCGCTCGACTGCGGCGGTGGAGCGGTCACTGCGCTCGACTGCGGCGTGGGAGCGTGCAGTGCACTCGACAGCGGCGTGGGAGCGTGCAGTGCGCTCGACAGCGGCGTGGGAGCGTGCAGTGCGCTCGACAGCGGCGTGGGAGCGTGCAGTGCGCTCGACAGCGGCGTGGGAGCGTGCAGTGCGCTCGACAGCGGCGTGGGAGCGTGCAGTGCGCTCGACAGCGGCGAGGGAGCGTGCAGTGCGCTCGACAGCGGCGAGGGAGCGTGCAGTGCGCTCGACAGCGGCGAGGGAGCGTGCAGTGCGCTCGACAGCGGCGAGGGAGCGTGCAGTGCGCTCGACAGCGGCGAGGGAGCGTGCAGTGCGCTCGACAGCGGCGAGGGAGCGTGCAGTGCGCTCGACAGCGGCGAGGGAGCGTGCAGTGCGCTCGACAGCGGCGAGGGAGCGTGCAGTGCGCTCGACAGCGGCGAGGGAGCGTGCAGTGCGCTCGACAGCGGCGAGGGAGCGTGCAGTGCGCTCGACAGCGGCGAGGGAGCGTGCAGTGCGCTCGACAGCGGCGAGGGAGCGTGCAGTGCGCTCGACAGCGGCGTTGGAGCGTACTCGGCGCTCGACAGCGGCGTTGGAGCGTACTCGGCGCTCGACAGCGGCGTTGGAGCGTACTCGGCGCTCGACAGCGGCGTTGGAGCGTACTCGGCGCTCGACAGCGGCGTTGGAGCGTACTCGGCGCTCGACAGCGGCGTTGGAGCGTACTCGGCGCTCGACAGCGGCGTTGGAGCGTACTCGGCGCTCGACAGCGGCGTTGGAGCGTACTCGGCGCTCGACAGCGGCGTTGGAGCGTACTCGGCGCTCGACAGCGGCGTTGGAGCGTACTCGGCGCTCGACAGCGGCGTTGGAGCGTACTCGGCGCTCGACAGCGGCGTTGGAGCGTACTCGGCGCTCGACAGCGGCGTTGGAGCGTACTCGGCGCTCGACAGCGGCGTAACGTCGTCCTCAAAGCCGGGAGGCGGCGGCAGAACAGGAGCATCGGTCAGCTGCTGCTGACACGCTGGTTCGCTGTCCTCGAAGCCGGGAGGCGGCGGCAGAACAGGTGCATGGGACAGCGGCTGCTGGCGTGCTAGCTCGCTATCCTCGAAGCCGGGAGGCGGCGGCAGAACAGGTGCATGGGACAGCGGCTGCTGGCGTGCTAGCTCGCTATCCTCGAAGCCGGGAGGCGGCGGCAGAACAGGTGCATGGGACAGCGGCTGCTGGCGTGCTAGCTCGCTATCCTCGAAGCCGGGAGGCGGCGGCAGAACAGGTGTCTTGGTCGTTGGAGCTTGTGCAGGGCTCGACAGCGTTGGAGCGTGCACGGCGCTCGACTGCAACGGTGGAGCGTGCACGGCGCTCGACTGCAACGGTGGAGCGTGCACGGCGCTCAACTGCAACGGTGGAGCGTGCACGGCGCTCAACTGCAACGGTGGAGCGTGCACGGCGCTCAACTGCAACGGTGGAGCGTGCACGGCGCTCTCCTGCAGCGTTGGAGCGTGCACGGCGCTCTCCTGCAGCGTTGGAGCGTGCACGGCGCTCTCCTGCAGCGTTGGAGCGTGCACGGCGCTCTCCTGCAGCGTTGGAGCGTGCACGGCGCTCTCCTGCAGCGTTGGAGCGTGCACGGCGCTCTCCTGCAGCGTTGGAGCGTGCACGGCGCTCTCCTGCAGCGTTGGAGCGTGCACGGCGCTCTCCTGCAGCGTTGGAGCGTGCACGGCGCTCTCCTGCAGCGTTGGAGCGTGCACGGCGCTCTCCTGCAGCGTTGGAGCGTGCACGGCGCTCTCCTGCAGCGTTGGAGCGTGCACGGCGCTCTCCTGCAGCGTTGGAGCGTGCACGGCGCTCTCCTGCAGCGTTGGAGCGTGCACGGCGCTCTCCTGCAGCGTTGGAGCGTGCACGGCGCTCTCCTGCAGCGTTGGAGCGTGCACGGCGCTCGATTGCAGCGTTGGCGCGTGCACGGCGCTCGCTAGCTTGCACGGAGACTGGATGATGGACGCGCCGTTTTGTTCTTCGCGCAGACACGGCGCGCAGTCTTCCTCCGCGACAGGCTCAGGCAGTGGTCGGGGGATGAGCGCATCGTCCAGACCCGGGAGAGGGATCACTTCCGGGGCTATAGACTGGTTCTCCCGAACCTGGACGAACTGCAGTTGGAGCTGCAGCACCTGCTCGCGCAGGTCACGAATGCGCTCCTGGTTGGACTCCGCCCACTGCCTGTAGAAGCCTACCTCGTCGCCGTGCTGAAGCGGCGTCCAGTCCTCCGTGCTCAGCTCCGGTGTGCTGTCCGCGCCACCTTCAGGCAGTGGCCGTGGGAGGAGTGCATCGTCCAGATCCGAGAGAGGGATCGCTTCCGGGACTACAGCTTGGTTCTCCCGAACCTGGACGAACTGCAGTTGGAGCTGCAGCACCTGCTCGCGCAGGTCATGAATGCACTCCTCGTTGCGTTCCGCCCACTGCCTGCAGAATCCTCCCGTCTCTCCCTCGGCCGCTACACCTCTCGGCGGTGTGCGCCGGATGACGGGTCCGCAGCCTTCCCAGCTTCGCCTCGCCTGTCTCTCTCTGGCTGTCATGCTGTCCTTCCCTGAGCTCACCGGCTCGATGTGTTCGCCGTTTCTCCATACCTGCTCCACTTCCATTTCGCCGTGCTCCTCGCCGGCCTCCAGCAGTTCCGCCAGCTCGTTGGAGATGATAATTTCTCCTCCCGAGTAATTCCCTAGGAGGAGATCCTCCGCCATGCCTCTGGGTAGGTCTAGCATTCTGTCATGTTTCTTACGGTGTCTGCGTCGGAGGTGTGTGTGAGGCATGATTGCGGAGGCGAGCTGACGGTTTAACAAAGTTCTTTATTTTTGCTTTGAACATAAACAAACCCACTCCAACACAAACTAAACTTAAGACTAATGCTAGACGCCTGGCTGGAGTTCAGCCAGGCTATTTATAGCAAACCTAAACATAATTATCAAATTAACTTCCCTCGGTTCAGGTGAGCTTCTACGTCACCTGACCGAGGTGCAAACTGGGAAATGAAGTCCAAAAAACGAAACTTAAAACGAACTACAAAACAAAAGTCAAAACGGGCGTTAGGCGCCCTCTAGGGGTCAACCGTCACACCCTCCAGGATGTTTTCCTGCCCCACACCTTTGTTTTCCCATAACAGACTCATTATGACTCTCACTAAACTGAAGCACATGAGCACGAATGAATGATGTAAAAATCTTTAAACAGTTACACCAAAAATAACGCAAATATATAAACACAATGTACAAATAAGGAGCTAAAATATTAAATATTATTAGCTAAAATAGCGCAGATTTGGTAGCTGAGCAAAGAAAGAATAAAAACCTGCCAGATTTAAGGAAGCTCCGATGAACAGATTGTTGGACCGGCATCTAAAGGTTACTGATACTGGAGGGACAGGAAGTTTTCATAAAATTGGTACAAAATCTCAAAGAATCTTAAACTACATTAGAACCAACATCAAGAACCTAACTTGGCAAAGTTATTTTTCTGGACAACATTAGATCCATGAGCATATGATCCATGAGAGGTGTTTTGGAAAAAAAAAAAGCTCTGAATAATGTACTACTAAAAAAATAATAAGGGTGCTTTGTAGCATTTCTTGGTAAGATTTCTACTCAAACCACCCGACCCACACACCACCATGGCCAACTTTTACTTACTGTACATTATTAATGTAGCTCCGTACCACGTACAGTAGTAGTTGGTTGGCAAGCCATCAATAAACACAAAGAAGGTACAGGAAGTCGAACTACACTGTGCCAATAGTATTATTATTTTATCCCACTTTATCAGCCATGGATCGGGAGAGGAGACAGGCAGCTCTGATGATGTTGCATTCTAGGCATGGCACAGAGTCTTCACACTATGCAAACATACTGGGTCAAGTGTTCTACTGCATTCAAAAGTGAATGCTATAATGTGGTACTCAGTCCAAAGTCCTGTTTCTCCCTAACTAGCTGTTATAAAATGCTGGCCAAAATAATGGAATAGTATTGCAAGCTAGTTGGCTATTTAAATGCATGAACAGAGAGAATAACGAGTACAGATACCTGTCAGAAATCATCATTAACCCATTCTAAGTAAGGGTCTGCTTGTGTTAGTGTGAACATTCCTGATTCTGAAAAGACCATCAGAAATCTGTGAATGCTCAATAATACACATACGAATGGCCCGCCTTAAGCATTTTTACGTTAAGAACTGACATTATGCAAGACATTTGCCTCGGCATGCAAATCATTTCTGGCATATGAACCAACCGAGCTGAACCAAACGCCGGCTAAGTTGCACATACGTTCAAGAGCCGTTCAAAACTTGTTCACATCAGTGGAAAGCGAAGCGAAGCAAGTTTACACATTTTTTTGTAGACTTTTTTTAAATTTGTGCTTGATTTAGTGAAGACATACTGTAAAACCATGGGTCCCAAAAAGGTTAGCAAGGACGGTAGCAAGAAGAAAAAGGAGTCACTTTCAAATTAGTTTTAAAAGTAGCCGATGCCAAGAGGAATCATAAATTAAGATTAAGTGAGGTTTAATGTCCATTTATTTTATATGGTCCTTTTTACTCATTTAAATGTCTTTTCAAAATATTTTATTTTTGGATGGCTGGAACGGGTTATCTGCATTTACATTATTTCCTATGGGAAAAAGTGTCTCGCAATACTCGCAAACTTTTGCCTCCGGGAGGAATTCAATTTGTATGCCGAGGTACTGCTGTAATTGAATAAAGCCCATGTGTGTAGTGCAGCAGGTGGTAGAATTGGGTACAAATAGTATGCGATGTAGTTACAGCGTGAAGACGCATCACGCCGTTTTAAATGTAAAAATGTCCAAACCAAATAAAGTTCGCTTTACCAAATAAAGCATGTCCTTGAAGCGCCCCCTAGAGTGGCATATACTATACCTGCTTTTGCTTACTTTCTCCACATGCTTTGTTCTTTACCCTGTCATGTGTATTATGTGTCCAATCTCCTCCCTGCCCTTATGATTGGTGTAGGACCTGACTAGACTCACTGGCTCCCTCTCCAGTCCTTTATTAGTATTACAAATTATTATATAAAAAATTTACTAAGCACCAGCAACAAAAGAGAATAGTTCTTCGAAAAACGTTTGCTAGTTTCTTGTTGCTCTTACAAGCCTTTCTCATAAAAAAATAAATTCTCTGTTGATCCATTACTATTTGAACCCAAGGCTTTTTTCATTCACCAGCACAGGAGCTGTATACATTAAGAGTTAATGCAGTTGCTGTGTGTGTGTGTGTGTGTGTGTGTGTGTGTGTGTGTGTGTGTGTGTGTGTGTGTGATTTATAGCATACAGTGCAGTGATTTGGGGACGTCAGGAGAATCTGTTATTCCAGTCTGGATTTATAACAATCACTGAGAGAGCAGGAAGAAAAAGACAGGCATGTTTTTATGCTCAATCCCAGCTGCTAAAACAATCTTTGTATGTGTGTTTATGTGTGTGTGTGTGTGTGTGTGTGTGGAAGCAGAGCCTTCCGGGTCATGTGGGTTATAGAATGGAAGTGCAGAGGGGTGTTTAATGAAGAATCCAGAGTTCATCGTTCTTGCTACTGCCCAATCCCTGACCTCACATCAGTCCCCTCTCACATCGCTGACGTCACATGGCCTCATGTTCCTGGTGGCTGATCTGAGATCAGCGCCTGACCTTGGAAAGGTCATAGTAATGCACCTTAAGAGTTCCATAATCGGAGTACAGTGTGACTGCCGAACGCATTTCAGCAAGACGATACCCCTGAGCGCTGCAGAGAGGATCTTTGGCTGTATGATAGACCTTTGTGTGTGAGAGAGAAAGAGAGAGAGAAAATTTCCCATGATGCAGTAAGTTCACAGAGGAGACGTCCTGGCTATGATGCTGGTTCAATACCCTTTGGAGATAAACATCCTTAATATTCCAAGTAAATCTATGATTATGTTTCTCTGAACTCAACAACATGATTTCAGATTATTGACTCATATATAAAATTTATATATACAGTATGATGTCCCCAAAGTCTGGATCCATGTGCATTTTTCCTGATATAATTTTTATTTCAGACCCAAGATGTCTTCAAAACTATTAACTATTTGGTCAATAACAAAATTTCATCTCAATACTTTGTTATATACCCTTTGTTAGCAATGAAGAGGTCAAACGTTTTCTGTAAGTCTTTACAAGGTTTTCACATACTGTTGCTGGTACTTTGTCCCATTCCTCCATGCAGATCTCCTCTAGAGCAGTGATGTTTTGGGGCTGTCGCTGGGCAACGTGGACTCTCAACTCCCTCCAAAGATTTTCTATGGTGGTGCAGGTCTACAACTTTGTTTCTGGTGTCCTTTGACAGCTCTTTGGTCTTGGCCATAGTGGAGTTTGGAGTGTGACTGTTTGAGGTTGTGGACAGGTGTCTTTTATACTGATAACAGATGCCATTAATACAGGCAATGAGTGGAGGACAGAGGAGCCTCTTAAAGAAGAAGTTATAGGTCTGTGAGAGCCAGAAATCTTGCTTGTTTGTAGGTAACGAAATACTTATTTTACAGAGGAATTTACCAATTAATTCATTTAATCCATCATCAGCTCACTCATGTTACCTGTAAATAAATTAACATCCCACATGTCTTGACCTACGACAAAAAGACATTTGTTTACTATCGCTCGACTAGCCGGGTAGGTTTTTAGAGTGGTGTGATGATATGGGTTGGTTGTTGAATATAATTATTGAATATTAATGCATATTTCTAAAAAACTGTGTGCTTTTTAATAATGGTACAAAACTGAAGATGTTTTTGGGACGTTTATAAAAACACAGATTAGTACAAACTGAGCATTCTTTAACTGAAGACATACTCAAACACTAACACAAACACACACACATACAAGCTCTGTATTACTATTTCGGCATGCAAACATACCCTCAGAGAAATCCTAAGGACACACACTGCTACTTGAAGTGTGTAAGTGGAAGAGAGAAGATCCATAGTGGCATGCGAACACCCCAGGGATGTGAACCCCAGCGTGATTTCTAAGTTTAGCTCCGGCCATTCGGGCTGTGCGGCTCTGTTATGGCAACACACATGGCATAACACACACACACACTCACACACACACAAATACAGACGTTTGCTTCCAAACTAAATCTTCAACATGTGTTCAGAACATGATTCTTATCACACAGACAAAGCAAACCCTCTCCATTTTCTCTCCCCCTTTCTCTCTCTCTCTCTCTATCTCTCTGTGCTGTAAGAGACAATAGCACGTCCGTGTCCAATCAGATAGCCAGTAAAAATAAATAAATAAATCAAACACATATAAATCTAAACAAAGCCAGAGACACCGAAAATCAGAAATCAGATCAGAATTCCCTCTGTTCACCCTCCGTGTCCATCTCAGGATCAATACAGTCGCTCCGGAAAGGTGGAGGCTATGAGAACTGAGTCATCAAAGTAACAGCTTTCCTTTTCTTTTTTTTCAAGAGAAAATGGGGGTTACAGTTCTGAATATTTGTGTTTGTTATTGTGGAACTTGTTATCACAGAAGGCTGCAATACTGTATGTGAAAGAACTGTATGTGAAATTATTATTTCTCTTTATATGAGGGTTTGTGAGTTAATCGTAACTTTTACATCTCCTCAAAAAAGGAAGGAATTAAGCTTGTTGTAGGAAAAGTAGCTTTTTTATCAGCACACCTTGTGCCGTTGTATCCGCTTTATACGAGGGCAATTTTCTGAATACTACCATGCCATGCTTTTTAATATTTTACAATCACATTTAATGCTAGGGAACCTCCACAAGTCACATTAGTCCCTATGATCACTTACTGTATAGCAGCTAGTTTATTAAAGGTTTTTGTTTTCTTTTAAAAAATTAATAAAAACAACAGCAAAAATAAAAGAAATGCAGCTTGTCATGTTACAGTCGGCCGTCCACAGTATTGCTGCTGATTTTATAAAAAAAAAAAATTATGTTACACATATAATATAGAAAATATGTGTACCAAAAAACTACTTTCTAAATTTCTTTTTTATAACTTTAGCCGTTTTGGAGAGATGATTTCATACGTGCCCCAAAAATGGCCATTTTCAGCATCATACTGTCTCGCTTCAAACAATAATAATAATTAAAAATGCAAATTATTTATATTTCTTTATGAATATTGATACTAAAGTTGGTGTAAGTGCTTTAAATTAAATAATTCTGTACAAAATTAAGGATTTTTTCCTTCCTTGTCCCTAATACACTATTTCAGGTTTATGTCTATTCATATTCATGAAATCTAAACTGGCCAAGTTTCATCCATATATCAGTTAAGATCAATGAAAATATTTGAATTCAAAAAAGTTACAACGACTACAGAAATAAAAGAGCATGACATTGTATTTAGCAAATGTGTTTCTTTTATCTGATAGAAATATAAATGTGTAGCATATTTACAAAAAAACATGCATCGGAAGATAGGAAGCATAAAGTGTTATGAAAAATGGTGTTATATGCTCGTATCTGAAAACCTAGGGGAGACAGTTTTTAGCACTAATACTGTGTTTTAGCAGAGAGAACCAGAAAAACGTATAGACCACCATTTTGAATGCTTACTGACTTTCAAAGCTCAGACACTGAAGACTCATTCCTTTAATGCTAAATAAAAATTATCAGAACATCTATAATATGTTTGCTTTTATACTGTACATTAGGCTTAGTGTAAGCAGAAAATCCACCGAACAAGTCCCTGTGAATGAGCTCTTACCATAGAAACAAAACACACAGTGTGAGAACAAGAGCATTGATAGGAACCTGTGAATTGAATTACATCCCGGAACTTCTCAGAGAAAACGCATCAAAACCTTTTAACCAATCAGATTCCAGACTTCAACAATGATGTGGTATAGTTCATAAATATCACATGCAATTTATATGGTATTTATTATTTATGTTACAGCTCAGGCATCAGAATGTGGCTGGAGACCTGGTTTGGGTTCCCAGCCCAAGTTAGGGCACTTTCACATTGGGCATGACTGATTTGTACCGTGCTCTTTCCCCCGTTCCCTCTCTGGCCAGCATTCATGTTATTCTTCTTCTCTGTACTCGGATACGCTTACGTATTTACACTTTCTAATACACATACAGTATTCTCACGTACTTTCCGACTTTATCGCTGTGTATTTTGGAGAATGTGATTGATGCTTGCAATATGCATGCTAAGATTTCAGAAAAGACAGACGGCATCGATGACTTCACGTTCAACAGCAGTCCACTTCCATGTTCATGTACGACTGGCTTCCATATCTGATTCGATCCATGCTCGAGACCACCCTTTCCAATTGGACTTTACTGATCTAAATGAACCAGCCTCTGGGGTCAAGTGTTCTCAGAAACAATCCCAGGGCCCTAATGTGTACGCAGTACCAGTCCCAAGCCCAGATGAAACAGGAGGGTCAGTAAAACCAAAATAAAAACGGCAAATCAAATATGTGGAGAAGAACAATCCTTGAACAGAGAATCAGGAGCATCCCAAAGAAAACAACAACAACAACATTGTGTATATTACAGCTAACTATACAGATGAACGAAAATCTCTAGATTTGCGATTTTGGATTTATTTGAAAAAGAAAAAAGACATCACTAAGACATTGTGGGAATCCTGTCCCACCCTGGATCAGGAAATGTTCAAATCACATTCATAAGACTTCTTAGATTTAATCTATTACTAAAGTAAAAATGGTTTGGGAAAGGGATATTTTGAGCACTTGGCAACACTGTTGCCACGCTGTTTATTTTACAGATATGATATGATCATAACCTCAGCTTTACTGGAGAGAACTGTTTATAAAGAACAACCTGAATTATACACTCTGTTTATATAAATAATGATGAAAAGTGTTGTGTTTACACAGCGAGCAGCATTTCCACTTATGCACTGCTGGGTTCGTGAATGAAACCTCTCTCTCTCTTACACACACACACACACACACACGCGCGCTTTTCCTGAACCTCTATTTAACACTGTTACAACCAAGCCTTATATATTCAAATGATCTCATTTCTCTAAGAAGCGATTATTCCGATTATTAATCGGAAATATTGGGAAATGTAAAACGCATGTACAGCTGGTGCAGTACATCACCTGACCCCACTACGCCTTTCTTTCTTAACAGAATTAGTCTGAGAGAGCCCCTGTAGACTGTAGCTCCAATACGTCCAAATCAGCCCTCATGTTGAGATTAACCCATTTTATTCCATGCGCAATATACATACATATATATATTAATGCGATTAACATGAATGCGCATGGGGAAGGGGGACTGTTTCGGAGCGCAGAGAGACACACAGACACCTCTGCAGCTCTTACCACCTGAGTCCTAACATCTGATCCACTGGTCATACAGAGACAAAACCCCGTGCGTAAAAATCCAAGCCGCAGCCTCATTAATCGAATAATCGCGTTGATTCCGGCCGCCCTGGTGCTCACCTCACCTCACCTCACGTCGGATCCGGGCTCAGTCAGTGCATGACCGCTGCAAACCGCCTCAATAAACCATGTTCACACCTTGGCATCCGTTATCAGACCATGAGAAGAAGAATGAGGAGGAGGAGGAGGAGGAGGAAGACGTTAACAGTGCGGTGAAATAACAGCCTCCAGGATCTCCATGGCGCGCTCCAAGCGTCCGGAGACGCGCAGACCGGATTGAGATAATGATGATGGTGGGGAGAGAAGGAGGGAGGGATATGAGAGAGAGAGAGAGAGAGAGAGAGAGAGAGAGGGAGGCTCTTTACGCTTGTCCTCTGTTCCTCGTGCGCCTTAAAGGAGCCGCGCGCAGCCAGACGCGTCTCTCTCTCTCTCTCTCTCTCCGACTTCCTCAATTCCGGCTCCGTCCCAAACCGCATCCACATACACGTACACCTCTTCCAGCATCCCGGCTTCCTTGTGTCACGTGGGAGGAAAGGAAAAGGAATTAGATTTAGGATTAGAGCCAAATCTGGGACGCGACTCATCCAAGACTTGGCACTGACAGTATTATATGTTTGGGGAGGGAAGTGTGTCTGTTAGTGCTGCATGATTTCCACTACGTTACTGTATTCGACCAAAAACATTTTATCGGTGGCAAAAAGTTCACCTACAGTACAGTAGGAGAAAAAAGTTATTTTCAAATAGGATCATACAGTATAACACCATTTCTCATAATACTTCATTTTTCATAACACTTCTCCAGATCCACGCTTCATTGTTTTGTTTTTTTGTAAATATGCATACAAATTTATGTTTTTATCAGATAAAAAGATCTGATAAAAGATCAGATAAAAGATGAAAAAGATCAGAATTTTGTTTTTATTTCATGCCCTTTTATGAAGTGTCCCTAACCTTTTTGTTTTCTTCTAATATTTCAATTAATTCGATCAATTAATCTTAATTCAGATGATGTTTTAGATTTAGATTTCACAAGAAGAGACATAAACCTGAAAAAAATATATTTTTTTGAAATTGTTAAGATATTGCAACATGAATTTGACATGGTTACGGACACTACAGATTTTTTTTTTTTGCTTTTTAGGCTCTTACCAAAAAACATCTCTCATGCAAAGCACAGAGGTAGCCCTGGAATTTTAATGGTACCATATATGTGTTTACAATAATCATTGGGCAGATTACAAACAGCAATTTTAACTGAATAAGCTATACTTTTCTATGTTTTGTGGCCATAACTTAAGGCGTGTGTCTAATTTGGAGCATTTAAACAAACCCTCTGTTGTTAGTAGCTTGGGGGAAGAAAGGTCATAAGCTTCTATGCTTCTAGAAGCTTACACCAATTTTATCAATACTTATAAATAAATACAAATAATTTGTATTTTAAATGATTATCGTTTGAAGTGAGACAGTATAATACTGAAAAATGGACATTTTGGGGGCACATACTGTATAAAATCATCTCTCCTTAAAATGGTAACTTGAAATTTTTAAGGACGCAAGATTGGTCACTTCCATGTTGCATAAACTTCCAAAGTAGCTTTTTTGGCACAAACATTTTCTGTATTATATGTATAACATAATAAAAATCAGCGTCAGTACTATGTTTTGACCGATATAGTTCTGAGCATTATGGACTGAAGACAAGCCGTCACCCCCTCACGCCGCGGTTTCTAATACAATATCCTGAGCAGGGGGAAGGGAGGAGACCAGCTGGGACAGGAGTAGGGGAAAGAAGGAATATCAGTCCACCCCACCCCAGGGTCTGTTATATTGCCTCATACTCTTTTCTCATCACATATGGTTGAGTTGCACAGCTTTATATTTAACGCCAGGGTTTGAGCATAGTCTCATCAAAAATAGGCTCTGAGATGATTATATCATATATGCTTCATTTGTGGCCTGGGCTAAGTCAGTAAGGGTCCCATGTTTGGATTGGATTCTGCCTTATAGTCTTTAATTTATTCTAGTTGAGTGACATTTGCTGTTTTAATGCTGCAAATAGCAAAGCTCTCCATTATTAATATTATTATTATGACAGTTTTGTGCAACTCAGCTTGTTATTAATTTCCCTCACTCACTTGATAAATAAGACGCTATTCATTTGTTTGCTTAAGATGGCTCATGGGATTCTTCACTGTTTAGCGAGTTACTCTCACACAATGGATTCGCTTTGCGCTACTCAAAGAGGTCCCGCATGCTCCCCGGCGGTCTCCTCAGGCCGGCATGTTCAAAGGCACAGCGAGATCTACAGTACGAAAGAACAACGTCCAAACAAGCGCTGAAAAACAAATGAAGTTACTTATCTCAAAGCTCTCACATGGGGGGTTTAACAGGAGGGGGAGGGGGTTATGTCTAATGCAGATCAGTGTCTTTATGAACTTTACAGGCTGGAGAAGAGCATAAGTCAATAGAAGAGGTTTTCCCTCAGGAGCAATGCGAGTTATCCGTTTCCTGGATGAGAAAATAGAATTTCTTGTTCCTCTAACACACTGTGATGGAGTGACGGGGATAAAACAATCATGCTATCACATACGGACATTACAACTAGACAAGATAAAGCGATACGAGCCATGATGTCCGCATGGTTCTTTGTTAAACTTGTGATTTGTTTGATTTTGTCTCTAAGACTATAGCATGGTGTGTGTGTGTGTGAGATATCATGAACTATCATAGGCTTATTGTATTGTTCACACATGATACAGTGACTTGACATGAAATGACATGAAAGGAATAAAATATGACTTGACATGAAATGACCTCATGCTACTGTACGTTACACAATACAATGACTTAATACAACACAATATGAATTAATACAGCATGACATGACACGATCAATTATGACTTGATACATGACGTGATGCAAAATGACTTTACGTGATGTTTTAAAATCTAACATTAAAAAAATAAAAACTAAAGAGACACCAATAAATAAGTCTATGTCTCCACAAAAACCTTATTGATCCTTCAGCAGTTTTCTGCCGGAAGAATGAATTGACATCTTTCCGGACAGAGGGGGAGGGAAGCACCGCACACACACACACACACACACAGAAACACACACAGAAACACACACACACACACACACACACACACACACACACACACACACACACACACACACACAGTCAAATCCATCCAATTACTTTGAGGTCACTCTGTAGTCTCTTCTCACTTCATAAAGGTGTGTATGGCTCTCTAAAAGCTGCTCCCACACCCACACACACTTTGTGGAAACTTCTGCCATCATAACCGCCAGTGCTGGTGGTTTGGCCCCGGGGGACCATCAGTGTATATATTACAACTCCATACTGGGAAATGCATTATAGCATTTTAAAGGACAAGCTGAAGGGGAAGCGAAAATGGAACAGGATGTGTGTCTCAGTTGCTAAAGGCACCTTTAATAAGTTGATTTTCAGATACCGCCTGACCCCTTACTCACTCACTTGTTCATTCATCGTCTAAATAGCTTCATCCTGTATATAGGGTCACGGAGGGCCTGGATCCTATCGCAGGAGACTTACAGTACAGTAGGGTTTGAGGTGGGGTACACCCTCGATGTGGTGTTAATCCATCGCAGTGGGACGGAAACCGGAGTACCCAGAGGAAACCAAGCTCGGGGAGCAAATGCAAACTCAACCCCCAAGGCGGGAATCAAACCCAGACCGTGGTGGTACAAGACAACAGTGCTAACCACTATGCAAGTGTACCAATAAACAAACAAATAAATAAATAGCACACACTAATATTTTATTTGAACACCTTTGGCTTTGATTAGAAATTATTCCTCGTGCTCCCAGAACCACGATTTCATAATCTTGGAACATCAGTGAAAAAAAGGAACACCATAGATGTGATACCCTGGTCAATCAGTACTTTCAGGTCATCAGCTGACTTCATTTTATTGCCACATAACGTTGCTGAGTCTAAACCCTGACCAACTGAAACCACCCCAAGATCTTAACACGGGTCATGTGGTCTTGATGAGTCAGATTGACCCTATTCCAGAGAGATGGGTGAGTCAGCGTGAGAAGGGAAGCACATGAAGTGATGCACCCATCATGCATAGTGTCCACTGTACAAGCCTCTGGAGACAGTGTTAGCAATGCACTGCTTAGTGCACATGATATAATTATTTTTAATGATGGAACTTCAATCTCTAACTGTGTCACATGATCAGGCAAGTTCAACTATTTCTATTTAAAGTTGGTCCTGTAACCAACTTTACACTCCTGGAGCCTGTCGAATGAGGATAGAAATTGTGCATTTATGTGAAAAACTGCAGTTGAGAGATTAAGGTCTGAGATTATGAACACGACAGGAACAGAAGTAGCTTCTGACACACACACGTCCTCCATCGACCCTATAACTGAGAACAAAGGGATGAACTGTACTGGACATTACATGCATGACTGTACAACTCCTGCTTCATTTTATCATCATCAAACAGAAATGATGAACATCACTTGTTTCTGTGTCTTTTTCTTTACTCAGAAACTCTAATCTCCTTCCTTTCTTTAGTTTCCTTCCCATTCCTTTTTTCCTTCTTTTTCCTTAATTTCTTTTTATTATTATTTTTTCATTCTTTCCTTTTCCCTCTCCCGTTCCATTCCTTCCCTCCTTCTTTTCCCTACCTTCCATAAAAATTGCTTCCTTATTTTAAATGTTTAAATTCTGTGCATATTTTATAGGTTATTTATTTAAATTAGGTCATGATTGGAATATTTTATATTTAATTTCAATATATAAACTTTGAAGTGATGTACCAATGTATATCATGATATACATATAAAGTAATATAAATGCATACACAAAAATAGAGATTTACAGTTTTATATTATATTATTCATATTTATTTCTAAAGGATATAATATAATATAATATAATATACAAATATATTAAATTAATAATAATGTACCAAAATAAAAATAATAATAATACTGTAATAATTCATATTAATTATTCTGTAGCAATTGTAGATGATGATGATTATTATTTTTGTTATAAACTATTAAAGCATTTCTCTTACATGAGTTTAGAAAAAAAAAATTGTTACACATATATATAGTTTGACACATGAACTCTATTTAGTCTGTTTTTCAATGCTTTTTTAAAATCATAATTATTATTTCAAAACATTACTGAACACACATTTTTTCCAGATCTGAAAAAAACCTTAAAACCCTGTAAAAGTAAAAGTCAAGTGTGTGTGTGATCATGTGCACTCGTGCAGGATGGAGCTCTTAGGAGAGTAAAGTCTCTCCATCAGCTTTATGAGGGGTTTAACACCAGTGGTCTCTCTGAACATGGGGAGGCCAAGCCGAGCCTCTGATTGGCTGAGCCAGGTCACATGGGCTAATGATTCATCATCACGCCGTCTTCCAGCATCACACAGAGGACACCAACGAGACTGGAAGCACTGTTGCCACGGCGACCAGACCAAGCAGGGGTCAATTAGAACCTGGGGGTTTCCTGAAGGTGACTGATAATGGTTCATCTGCTGTGAAAGGAAGAGAGTAAAAATGATGCATTACAGGGATGAAGTTTTAACGAAGGGCGTCCAAGTCAAACCGGGACTTGTGATGAAGTTAATCATGAATGAAGAGGTAAAACAGATTGACATTTACAAAAGAATTCAAGCACAGTACGGTGATGAGGCTCTAAGCCACAGTAACACATTTGAATGGTGAAAACATTTTAAAGAAACCTGTACATCCGTGAATGACAGATCCCAGCCAGAGCGCAGTCATTCCTGTGATCCTTGAAAATCGACAGACAACTTGTCACCAAAAGTCATTCCCAAACAGCACTTGCACGTTAGAGGAACTCGGCTGGGAGTTATAGCCACATCCCCTGTACAGTCCTGACCTCACTCCAAGTTTTTCCACTTTTATGGGCCATCAAAGGAGTTCCTGGGAGGCCAGTGTTTCAGACGTGAAGCAGGCAGTCCAATCATGGATCCGATGTACAGGTCCTTCTCAAAAAATTAGCATATTGTGATAAAGTTCATTATTTTCTGTAATGTACTGATAAACATTAGACTTTCATATATTTTAGATTCATTACACACAAACTGAAGTAGGTCAAGCCTTTTATTGTTTTAATATTGATGATTGTGGCATACAGCTCATTCATTCATTCATCTTCTGTACCGCTTCATCCTCTATTCAGGGTCGCGGGGGCCTGGAAGCTTAGGGCACGAGGCAGGGTACACCCTGGACAGGGTGCCAATCCATCGCAGGGCACACACACATACACACACCCATTCACACACTACGGGCAATTTGGGAACGCCAATTAGCCTAACCTGCATATCTTTGGACTGTGGGAGGAAACCGGAGTACCCGGAGGAAACCCACCAAGCACGGGGAGAACATGCAAACTCCACGCACACAGAGACGGGAATCGAACCCAGACCCTGGAGGTGCAAGGCGACAGTGCTAACCACTACACCACCTGCATACAGCTCATGAAAACCCAAAATCCCTATCTCAAAAAATTAGCATATCATGAAAAGGTTCTCTAAACGAGCTATTAACCTAATCATCTGAATCAACTAATTAACTCTAAACACCTGCAAAAGATTCCTGAGGCTTTTAAAAACTCCCAGCCTGGTTCATTACTCAAAACCGCAATCATGGGTAAGACTGCCGACCTGACTGCTGTCCAGAAGGCCATCATTGACACCCTCAAGCAAGAGGTTAAGACACAGAAAGAAATTTCTGAACGAATAGGCTGTTCCCAGAGTGCTGTATCAAGGCACCTCAGTGGGAAGTCTGTGGGAAGGAAAAAGTGTGGCAGAAAACGCTGCACAACGAGAAGAGGTGACCGGGCCCTGAGGAAGATTGTGGAGAAGGACCGATTCCAGACCTTGGGGGACCTGCGGAAGCAGTGGACTGAGTCTGGAGTAGAAACATCCAGAGCCACCGTACCGTGTACAGGCGTGTGCAGGAAATGGGCTACAGGTTGCAAATTTTGCATGTCATTCGGAAATCAAGGTGCCAGAGTCTGGAGGAAGACTGGGGAGAGGGAAATGCCAAAATGCCTGAAGTCCAGTGTCAAGTACCCACAGTCAGTGATGGTCTGGGGTGCCATGTCAACTGCTGGTGTTGGTCCACTGTGTTTTATCAAGGGCAGGGTCAATGCAGCTAGCTATCAGGAGATTTTGGAGCACTTCATGATTCCATCTGCGGAAAAGCTTTATGGAGATGAAGATTTCATTTTTCAGCATGACCTGGCACCTGCTCACAGTGCCAAAACCACTGGTAAATGGTTTACTGACCATGGTATTACTGTGCTCAATTGGCCTGCCAACTCTCCTGACCTGAACCCCATAGAGAATCTGTGGGATATTGTGAAGAGAAAGTTGAGACACAAGACACAAGAATCTGCAAAAGGATTCCCGACCAAGTATTGAGTGCAGAACTGAACATAATTATTTGAAGGTTGACTTTTTTTGTATTCAAAACACTTTTCTTTTATTGGTCGGATGAAATATGCTAATTTTTTGAGATAGGGATTTTGGGTTTTCATGAGCTGTATGCCACAATCATCAATATTAAAACAATAAAAGGCTTGAACTACTTCAGTTGTGTGTAATGAATCTAAAATATATGAAAGTCTAATGTTTATCAGTACATTACAGAAAATAATCAACTTTATCACAATATGCTAATTTTTTGAGAAAGACCTGTACTGTACCAAGAAAACTTTCTACTTTAATGGTATTCAAGCACTAGTGAAACACTGGGATAAGTGCATTAGTGTAGCAGGGGAACTGTGTTCTGTTATTCTGCAGAATCAAAAGTCCTGGTTTGATTTGAACACACAGAGACAAATAGACACCACAATTTATGAATTAGTCTGTTTTTCCAAAAGCTAGTGTGATGGATAAAAAAAGACTTGTCCTTCCATTAAAAGCTTATACTGTAGGTGTGTTATTTGTCTGTTTATACTTTCAATGGATGATGTTTGCTTTGTGCACGGTCTCCAAAAACTCAATGATTAAAACATTAATCCATCCAGGATGCAATATCATAGTTGAGCCCAGGTTCCTATTTGGGAAATGTGACAAAAAGTATTATTTCACTCTGCTGCAATGTGTATGTGACAAATAAAAGTAATCATCATCTTCCATCCAAACAGTAAAAGTCACTCCCGAACAAAATAGTCTATAATGTCTTTGGATATCTTGAACACATGGTTTTCCCAAGGTTGAATTGTCCTGCATACGCGCACACACACACACACACACACACACACACACACACCACACCCTGACCTCATTAATTCCCTGTTGGCTAAATAAACACAAATCCCTCCACACAGCGGAGTCTGACTTTATTATGCATCCGCAAAACTATCCCTTAACCATTTTATTTCAGCAAATAAATAAAATGCATACTGAAAAAAACAAACAAACGAACTAATGGCCCTACTTCCTGTGCTGTGTGGAGGTGTGCTTCAAGCTAATTGTGCTAATTCACACCCCAAGAGCGCTAACACACACTGACAGGCTGCAGTGACGAGGCAAGTTTTAAAAGCATGGCCTCCTCTGCAGCTCTTCTCCATTTCCCGCATTTACAACCCTGCTAGTCTCCCACAGGTTAACAAATGACTCGGGGCTAATTGTGGTAAACAGGATAACAGAGAAGAGTGTGTGTCCGTGTGTGTGTGTGTGTGTGTGTGTGTGGGTTTATGTGAACAGGATAGTGCCTTCTTTACTCTTTAATGAAAGCACAAAAAGCTCAGGATGACGGTACACATTAAAAGGCGACTACATGAATTATTCAGCCGAGTCCGAAGAGCTCCCGCTGTTACAGGCCCCCCGCCTAGCACAGCACCGCAACGCTGTAAAGGACACGCTGCCTTTTTATCACTGAGCTAATGTCACCAACAGTGAACACAACACACCGCTAGATAGTAATAACTAGTTTTAATGATTCAAACTGACATTCTGTAATAAACAACACCACATTTTGCTCTTCAAACGACATTTAAAAAAAAAAAAGACAAATTTACTTCATGTGACTTACAGTAGAAGAAACATGCCTCTGTCTCTCAGATTGGATTGAACTGCATAAGATATCAGATAAACACATTGGTTTAACACAAGGACTAGTCAGGTTGGCTGTCCCTATAACACTTATAAGTGAGGTATAAATAACAATAGGATGTTCTGTTATAGGAAATGTTACTCTTACAATCCCAAATGAAATAAAATGCTTAAAAGATTTCTATGCCTTATACTGTAGATACCATAGTAGCATTTTAAAATGATGCACCATTCATTTTATCCCCTTTTAATTGAATGTTGTAGAACATCCATTAAAACAAATGAACTCCTGCTATCACTTACATTACAGCAGCTATTAACACTCGATCCTACTTACTCCTAAACAGCTCCATCCAAAAAAAAATCATATCTTCAGGAATAGGTACTGTACGTCACACACATTCTAATATTTTCCTGCTTTTAGGTTTACAGCGCACAAAGTGGTGACAAGTTCAAATGATTCCTCATGCTCCAGGAACAACACCTTCACAATCTGAGTCCTGGAACCCATGCTATTAGGAAAAAAACCTCATTGATGTGATAACCTGGTCATTCAGTACATTCAGATCATCAGCTGACTTTATTTTATTGCCAACACTGTCTCCAGAGGCTTGTATAGTGGGCACTATGCTTAATGGGCTTCCCTTCTAACGCTGACACGCCCATCACTCTGGAACAGGGTCAGTCTGGACTCATCAGACCACATGAGGCATGGTTCCGATTAGCACAAAAATATTGGGCGGTATGATGGCGTAGTGGTTATCGCTGTGGCCTTGCACCTCCAGAGTTGAGGGTTTGATTCTGGTCTGTGTGTGTGTAGTTTCCGTTGCAGGAACGGCGGTTTCCTCTCACAGGCATGCAGATTAGGCTGAGTGGCATTCCCAAAATGCCCATAATGTTTTTTTATGTTAATTTGTGTGTCCTGCAATAGACTGGCACCATGTCCAGGGTGTATCCTGCCTCGTACCCAAAGTCTCCTAGGATAAGGTCCAGGCCCCCTGCAACCATATACGGGATAAGCGGCATAAAGGATGAATAAATGAATGAACAGAAACATTGTGTGTGTGGAAATTATCTTGATTTTACTATTTATCAATGCTGTGATTTGTCGATTTTATACAATGCAACTTCAGTAAATGATCTCTGATCACTTCCATAAATTGTTTTCCAATCACATTATTTCCAGACATATTCCAGATTTTAATAATTCGCTGGTCAGTTCATTTGAATGTTTTTCCCCCTTTATTTTTTTCTTGCTAATAGCCAATAATTTACACCTCTGCAACCATTACTTTTTGTTTTGGTAGTGTAATTGTCAGATTAAAAGGAACAATACAGGGGAACGTTGTGGAAACCAAGGTTGTGACAAATTTGGAATCGTTGCTGATTACCAGTTTAATTTAGCAATCCAACATCTGTTAGTTTTAAGCATTTTTATCCTTTTATATGTTGGATATTAATGACAGCAATGGAGGCATTATGATCTGTATTTTACATCTTGAGTAAAGCAGAATGTGATTTCAAAGGGCGTCTCACGATGCACACAATCCATATTTGGAACATTTGAATGCAGCTCCTGAGGAGGCGAGGCACTTCAGTAATGGAGAGTAAACACTGGGTTTATAGCCATGTAGGTTCAAGAGAGGACTCAAGCTAATTCTTTTCTGCTTCTCCTCTTTCTCTTTTTGGTCTGATGATGTTTTGTGCTTAATAAATCAGCACAACTGTTTATTACCAAACTGACTGAAGGTACCAAAAGTAAATTTGACCACATAGGAGTTCCACCTTGGAACAGATTCTTGAGGACCGTAAGGCAACCTCACGTCAACTGAAAAGTGTACCTACTGTATGTTCCTATGATCTCCAGATTTACAGTGCTGTGAAAAAGGTATTTCACTACTGCCGTTTTTTTGTCACACTTAAATGATTCAGATCATCAAATACATTTAAATGAAAAATTTTAAAGATAACTCAAGTAAAAAGTGAAAAAGTACTTAAAAAAAAGAAAAAGCCCTTAAACCTAATAATTTGCGCCACACTTAGTGGCAATAACTGCAATCAAACTTATAACTGGCACTGTGGAAGAGTTTTGGCTCTTCTTTGCAGAATCTGAGCATCTGTTTAAAATCATAACACAGCATCTCAGTCAGATTTAAGTCTGACTGACTACGCCACTTTAAAACATTAAGGATACTTTTTCACAGGCCTGTAAATGGCACACAAAAAGTCCTACTATATGTTCCAAAGGCCGTGGGTTTTCCTAGTTAATTTTTCTGTTAAAACACATTAGTCCTCAGATTTCGTTCGAGACAATTGTTACTCATTTAAAGGTAAAAATATTTCTTGAATATTATCCTTTATCACTTCAAAACTATAGTATTTAAACACAACAAAAACAATGGCTATCATTTTATGTGGTTTTGGAGATCTCTAGAACAATTTAACCAACAAACAGTCAAATAAGAAGCAAACATATAGAAACCTGGAAACATAGGACTTTAGGGAACATCACAAAACTCCATATGTATAATTCAAATTTTCCATATTGCACCCTTTATTTCTAATGATTCGTGTTGATCAAGCTTGTCTGTATGCTTGAACTAGCCTGGTAAAATAAAAGAGTTCAAATTGTATTTGATACAAATTTAACTGTTTCATTTCAACAGAATTTCACACTGTAACTTTGAAAGATACCAACATGATTTGACTCAGTGGGGCTGCAGAAGCTTCATTTGAGTTTTGGCTGAATAGTTGAACTGTACTTGCTTCCCGAGAGACACGCACGGTGTTCAGAGCAGGAAAGTTTATACTGATCAAGACCTATTGTAATGTACTTATCTGCAACTCAATTTTGATTTACAGTAAGACAGACTTGAAAAAAATCTTTAATACAAGGGATATTTAGATCAAGATATGTAAAAGGTTTATAGCTTGAGATGCACAGTAGATCCTTAATTTTAATGAATGCAAAGTTAAATAAATCAACAAATAAATGAGCACAATTGACCCATTGTAGATGCTCACAGTTTTATTAGGATACTAAAAGGGAAGGAGAGAAACAGACATGCTAATTAAACACAGTGCTAACAGGAAGTAGAAGATGCTCCCATCTGTGTTACACAGTTTTGATTATAACATGACATGACATGTTGTGCTAAAAACACAAGAGCAGAGGATCTACAGCCAGCAAGCCACCCTCGACCTGTAAACAACACGGTCTTAACAGAGAAACATCAATGAACCCAGTTTAAACAAAACCTTAACAAACCTTTAGTCTTTAAAGTTTAACTTTCCACAACCTTAACATATTTATTCATTTCTATTAATTAATCTTCTGCATAGAATTTAAATAGATAGCACAAGTAACCCCGATAATGATGGAAATGATTTAGGATTCAAAAGAAGAACGGGAAAAACCCCCCACAATTAAAGCGTTAATTAATATTGTTTAAAGTTTTAAAGATAAAGTAATATATGAATTCAACTAAAATTAAAAACTGACTTTTTTATCAACTACTAATCGTTTTATGTAGTTCAAGAAGAAAAAGAAAGAAGCAGAATTATTCAGACATACACCGGTCCCCAGTCTTAAAGCAGAATTATATATGTGTGGTTATTTATTATTATTATTTTTTTAGATTTTTGAATTAGCGAGCATACATAGAAATGATCTTCAATCTTAATCTGAACTCTATACAGTATATATAGTCATTATGAATTTTGGAGACTCTAAACCATTTGCGCCCTCTAGTGGCTGACTATTCAAACCTACTTTTTGAAGCATTTAGCTTTTTTGAGATATACTGTAAGGGACTAAGTCTAAGGTATAGACGGAGTGAAAGAGCAAAGAAAACATGAAGACCATCAACTTTTACTGTCACGCTGCTTCACTGCCACATATCAGCATTGTCGCCATTCTCATGGAAACGGTGCAGATGGTCTGAGTACCTGTAAGGTGGACAGTAAAGAAAGAGAGAGAGAGAAAATGTTTATACATTTATCAGATGTGATAATATAAAACACTAAGTTTGTAATGAAAATTTGAGCAAAAAAAAAAAATTTTTTTTTTAAATAATGTTTAGATCTGAAATTTCATGTCTAACCTCAATACACATTAATCTCTTGAGAACAGAATGCCCTCATATGACCACTCGACATTTTCTCCCAACTACAACAACTATATACATCCTTGTATGGTCCTTCATACGAGGGGCGTTGTGATGAAATCTCTGGTGAATGAAGGCGTAATATCGATTGACATTTACAAAAGACTTCGAACACAGTGTGGTGATGAGACTCTTAAGACTATAGTCCTGACCTCGTTTCCACATGTTTGGGCCATTAAAGGAGTTCCTGGAAGGCAAGTGTTTCATACAAGAAGCAGGCAGTCTGATCATGGGGTGGGTATGCTGTACTATGAAAACTAATTCTCAATAATCAAAAGGCCTGGTGTGACTTGAACGACCCCTAGTAAATTACTGGTTAAAAAACAACAAGAACAACAACAATGTACATATAATGGCAATTGTGTGAGGAAACACTCACTTCTTAGCACAGTAAGCAGAACAGTCGCGGCCAATGCTCTCACTCCAGGCTGTTTTATAGAGTACCTAATACAAACACATCATTTAAGGTTAACAGATTTAACAGCCATTAGTTAGATAATGTTGAACAGAAAAAGATGTTTTAGAAAGTTTGTTGCAATTTGCCTTTTAACACAATACAAATATTGTATAGCAATCAAAGCTGTTTAGCAAGAATATTTATTATTATAATTTTTTTTAAGTATTGAGTTAGACTGCTCCGGCTAGACATAACAGATATTGACTTTATATTAGAACAGAAAGTGTGTTAAAAATGTGTTATAAACTCTGTTTTACCCCAAATTCCCCCAAAGAAGGGATTAGAAAGATAGCAAAAATTGCTAGGATTAGGAGGCACATTTTGTAGGAGGAAGAGCTAAACACTAAAATTTTGAAAATCTGTTATTTCTTACAAAAACTAAAAGGAAGGGAATACATACAGTGGTGTGAAAAACTATTTGCCCCCTTCCTGATTTCTTATTCTTTTGCATGTTTGTCACACTTAAATGTTTCTGCTCATCAAAAACCGTTAACTATTAGTCAAAGATAACATAATTGAACACAAAATGCAGTTTTTAAATGAATGTTTACGTTATTAAGGGAGAAAAAAAATCCAAATCTACATGGCCCTGTGTGAAAAAGTGATTGCCCCCCTTGTTAAAAAATAACTTAACTGTGGTTTATTACACCTGAGTTCAATTTCTGTAGTCACCCCCAGGCCTGATTACTGCCACACCTGTTTCAATCAAGAAATCACTTAAATAGGAGCTACCTGAGACAGAGAAGTAGACCAAAAGCACCTCAAAAGCTAGACATCATGCCAAGATCCAAAGAAATTCAGGAACAAATGAGAACAAAAGTAATTGAGATCTATCAGTCTGGTAAAGGTTATAAAGCCATTTCTAAAGCTTTGGGACTCCAGCGAACCACAGTGAGAGCCATTATCCACAAATGGCAAAAACATGGAACAGTGGTGAACCTTCCCAGGAGTGGCCGGCCGACCAAAATTACCCCAAGAGCGCAGAGACAACTCATCCGAGAGGCCACAAAAGACCCCAGGACAACATCTAAAGAACTGCAGGCCTCACTTGCCTCAATTAAGGTCAGTGTTCACGACTCCACCATAAGAAAGAGACTGGGCAAAAACGGCCTGCGTGGCAGATTTCCAAGGCGCAAACCACTTTTAAGCAAAAAGAACATTAAGACTCGTCTCAATTTTGCTAAAAAACATCTCAATGATTGCCAAGACTTTTGGGAAACTACCTTGTGGACCGACGAGACAAAAGTTGAACTTTTTGGAAGGTGCGTGTCCCATTACATCTGGCGTAAAAGTAACACAGCATTTCAGAAAAAGAACATCATACCAACAGTAAAATATGGTGGTGGTAGTGTGATGGTCTGGGGTTGTTTTGCTGCTTCAGGACCTGGAAGGCTTGCTGTGATAGATGGAACCAGGAATTCTACTGTCTACCAAAAAATCCTGAAGGAGAACGTCTGGCCATCTGTTCGTCAACTCAAGCTGAAGCGATCTTGGGTGCTGCAGCAGGACAATGACCCAAAACACACCAGCAAATCCACCTCTGAATGGCTGAAGAAAAACAAAATGAAGACTTTGGAGTGGCCTAGTCAAAGTCCTGACCTGAATCCTATTGAGATGTTGTGGCATGACCTTAAAAAGGCGGTTCATGCTAGAAAACCCTCAAATAAAGCTGAATTACAACAATTCTGCAAAGATGAGTGGGCCAAAATTCCTCCAGAGCGCTGTAAAAGACTCGTTGCAAGTTATCGCAAACGCTTGATTGCAGTTATTGCTGCTAAGGGTGGCCCAACCAGTTATTAGGTTCAGGGGGCAATTACTTTTTCACACAGGGCCACGTAGGTTTGGATTTTTTTTCTCCCTAAATAATAAAACCCCTCATTTAAAAACTGCATTTTGTGTTTACTTGTGTTATCTTTGACTAATAGTTAAATGTGTTTGATGATCAGAAACATTTTGTGTGACAAACATGCAAAAGAATAAGAAATCAGGAGGGGGGGCAAATAGTTTTTCACACCACTGTATATGCCCAAGTTAAAAAGAAAAGAAAAGATAGCTATCCTGCTAGCAAATGTAACACCAGCTGTGCTGCTTTCTAGCTTCTAATGCTAGTGAACACTAGCATCTTCTTTAAAAGTATAATATTTTACAGTATACTGTCCATCTAGACATAAAAGACATAGCTGTGGTGCTTGGTATTTACCTTATATATTATAGTTGAAAGTGTGTAAAGTTTATTTCTAAACAAGCAGAGTTACACTTCCATTCAGTAATGATTAGCACGCTAGCAAAGATTGCTGGTACAGTAGTAGGTAGGACCGATAGCAGAATTTTGTTTCTCAGAATGAGCTTTTTCTTGTCTTATGAGACTGAATTGTGCTGTCTCATTACAAGCTCGACTTTGTCTTTTCTTTAAGCCAAAAGCATTTTTAGCCATTCTTTGCTTTATGGTTTAATAAATAGAGATGTTCCGATACCATTTTTTCCCTCCCGATTCCGATACTTGGGCTCAGGGTATCGGCCAATACCGAGTACTGATCCGATACCTGGGCGTGTATCTGTACAGTGTGTGTGTGTGTGTGTGTGTATATATATATATACAGTGGTGTGAAAAACTATTTGCCCCCCTCCTGATTTCTTATTCTTTTGCATGTTTGTCACACAAAATGTTTCTGATCATCAAACACATTTAACTATTAGTCAAAGATAACACAAGTAAACAAAAATGCAGTTTTTAAATGAGGGGTTTTATTATTTAGGGAGAAAAAATATCCAAACCTACATGGCCCTGTGTGAAAAAGTAATTGCCCCCTGAACCTAGTAACTGGTTGGGCCACCCTTAGCAGCAATAACTGCAATCAAGCGTTTGCGATAACTTGCAATGAGTCTTTTACAGCACTCTGGAGGAATTTTGGCCCACTCATCTTTGCAGAATTGTTGTAATTCAGCTTTATTTGAGGGTTTTCTAGCATGAACCGCCTTTTTAAGGTCATGCCACAACATCTCAATAGGATTCAGGTCAGGACTTTGACTAGGCCACTCCAAAGTCTTCATTTTGTTTTTCTTCAGCCATTCAGAGGTGGATTTGCTGGTGTGTTTTGGGTCATTGTCCTGCTGCAGAACCCAAGATCGCTTCAGCTTGAGTTGACGAACAGATGGCCGGACATTCTCCTTCAGGATTTTTTGGTAGACAGTAGAATTCATGGTTCCATCTATCACAGCAAGCCTTCCAGGTCCTGAAGCAGCAAAACAACCCCAGACCATCACACTACCACCACCATATTTTACTGTTGGTATGATGTTCTTTTTCTGAAATGCTGTGTTACTTTTACACCAGATGTAACGGGACACGCACCTTCCAAAAAGTTCAACTTTTGTCTCATCGGTCCACAAGGTATTTTCCCAAAAGTCTTGGCAATCATTGAGATTTTTTTAAGCAAAATTGAGACGAGCCTTAATGTTCTTTTTGCTTAAAAGTGGTTTGCGCCTTGGAAATCTGCCATGCAGGCCGTTTTTGCCCAGTCTCTTTCTTATGGTGGAGTCGTGAACACTGACCTTAATTGAGGCAAGTGAGACCTGCAGTTCTTTAGATGTTGTCCTGGGGTCTTTTGTGGCCTCTCGGATGAGTTGTCTCTGCGCTCTTGGGGTAATTTTGGTCGGCCGGCCACTCCTGAGAAGGTTCACCACTGTTCCATGTTTTTGCCATTTGTGGATAATGGCTCTCACTGTGGTTCGCTGGAGTCCCAAAGCTTTAGAAATGGCTTTATAACCTTTACCAGACTGATAGATCTCAATTACTTTTGTTCTCATTTGTTCCTGAATGTCTTTGGATCTTGGCATGATGTCTAGCTTTTGAGGTGCTTTTGGTCTACTTCTCTGTGTCAGGTAGCTCCTATTTAAGTGATTTCTTGATTGAAACAGGTGTGGCAGTAATCAGGCCTGGGGGTGACTACAGAAATTGAACTCAGGTGTGATAAACCACAGTTAAGTTATTTTTTAACAAGGGGGGCAATCACTTTTTCACACAGGGCCATGTAGATTTGGAGTTTTATTTCTCCCTTAATAACGTAAACCTTCATTTAAAAACTGCATTTTGTGTTCAATTATGTTATCTTTGACTAATAGTTAACGGTTTTTGATGAGCAGAAACATTTAAGTGTGACAAACATGCAAAAGAATAAGAAATCAGGAAGGGGGCAAATAGTTTTTCACACCACTGTGTATATATATATATATATATATATATATATATATATATATATATATATATATATAAAATGTCTTTTTTTTTTTTTTTTTAAAGTAAAATACTACTAGCCCTGTGTAACGGGTTCGACCCTAAGTGCACGAGCGACAGCATGAAACACGGACACGAGGCCTTACAGGAAAAAGGGTCATTTATTTAGAAAAATGGGGAAGGAAAGGGTTAAAGGCACTCTGCGGTCTTTTCCCCTTCGGCGGCAGGGATGCGAAGGCGGGCTCTACGCGGAAGTGAAGGTGCCGCGGGAGCTCGCGCAGCACGTTCACACGCTCCTCTCGCGGAGATCAAAGGCGCCACCCTTTTTAAAGTCTCTGGGGCGCATCACATCGCCCCGCTCTTGTGCTACTGTCTGTCATAAAATCCAAAGTTCAGCTTCCCAACAGTCAGACCCCGAGCTACACTCCCCGCCGTGTTTTATAGCGCCGGGATCATTAGCTGCCATAGCTCATGGGCCGTTGCCTGATTCTGCCGCCTTGCTCCTTACCTTAAGGGGGGGGGGGGCGTGGGGGGGAGGCCGCCTAACTAGTGAGCGAGGAGCGATATCAATTTGGGCGCACGCCCGTCACAGGTGCACGCCGTGACATTCTGTAAGTAAGCAAAGCTAGCGGGCATAAATAGGTTATGTTTAGGAAAATGGTATCGGATCGGTACGTGGACTCAAGTACTCGCCGATTCCGATGCCAGATTTTTTTTTAGCAAAATTAGCATATTGTGATAAAGTTCATTATTTTCTGTAATGTACTGATAAACATTAGACTTTCATATATTTTAGATTCATTACACACAACTGAAGTAGTTCAAGCCTTTTATTGTTTTAATATTGATGATTGTGGCATACAGCTCATGAAAACCCAAAATCCCTATCTCAAAAAATTAGCATATCATGAAAAGGTTCTCTAAACGAGCTATTAACCTAATCATCTGAATCAACTAATTAACTCTAAACACCTGCAAAAGATTCCTGAGGCTATTAAAAACTCCCAGCCTGGTTCATTACTCAAAACCGCAATCATGGGTAAGACTGCCGACCTGACTGCTGTCCAGAAGGCCATCATTGACACCCTCAAGCAAGAGGTTAAGACACAGAAAGAAATTTCTGAACGAATAGGCTGTTCCCAGAGTGCTGTATCAAGGCACCTCAGTGGGAAGTCTGTGGGAAGGAAAAAGTGTGGCAGAAAACGCTGCACAACGAGAAGGGGTGACCGGGCCCTGAGGAAGATTGTGGAGAAGGACCGAATCCAGACCTTGGGGGACCTGCGGAAGCAGTGGACTGAGGCTGGAGTAGAAACATCCAGTGTACAGGCGTGTGCAGGAAATGGGCTACAGGTTGCAAATGTTGCATGTCATTCGGAAATCAAGGTGCCAGAGTCTGGAGGAAGACTGGGGAGAGGGAAATGCCAAAATGCCTTAAGTCCAGTGTCAAGTACCCACAGTCAGTGATGGTCTGGGGTGCCATGTCAGCAGGGTCAATGCAGCTAGCTATCAGGAGATTTTGGAGCACTTCATACTTCCATCTGCTTAAAAGCTTTATGGAGATGTTTTTTTTCAGCACGACCTGACACCTGCTCACAGTGCCAAAACCACTGGTAAATGGTTTACTGACCATGGTATTACTGTGCTCAATTGGCCTGCCAACTCTCCTGACCTGAACCCCATAGAGAATCTGTGGGATATTGTGAAGAGAAAGTTGAGAGACACAAGACACAAGAATCTGCAAAAGGATTCCCGACCAAGTATTGCGTGCATAACTGAACATAATTATTTGAAGGTTGAAAACACTTTTCTTTTATTGGTCAGATGAAATATGCTAATTTTTTGAGATAGGGATTTTGGGTTTTCATGAGCTGTATGCCACAATCATCAATATTAAAACAATAAAAGGCTTGAACTACTTCAGTTGTGTGTAATGAATCTAAAATATATGAAAGTCTAATGTTTATCAGTACATTACAGAAAATAATCAACTTTATCACAATATACAAATTTTTTGAGAAGGACCTGTATATGTGTGGGAAACACTGCTTAGGGGAAACAAAAAATATTAGTCGCGCACAAGACTCATCTCCGAGAGGTAATGAGCCATATTTGAGAAGTTGCACAAAACACCTAACTCTCTCATTCAAGTCTCAAAGACGGCTCATTTCTGTCTAGAAGACAAAGAAGAGATCAAAGAGCTTTGCTATAGGGAGGCATGTTTCCTAACAGGAAGAGATAAAACCTAACAATCTGTAAAGCCTTTTTTGTTTTAATTTGTTGTATTCTGACGGGGAAAAAATACTAAAGAAACAAAATCTAAAACCCAAATCAAAGATACATAGAAATATCAGTTGCTTACTAGCTGTGCTTCTTTCTACTTAATGCTACAGTAGCTACACTTCAATCTTAGCAAGCAAAATATATTCAATATAGTAAAAAAAAAAAAAGTATCTAAAAATTTTTACTTAAAACTTTAAATCTATATATTTGGTCTGTTATAATCTCATATTAAGAGCCTGTGGATAAATATGACTAGATGAAAGATACTTTAACTGGCTGAGATGGAATGTTTTGCTTTTTAAACACCATGCCAGCTCCAATGGCTATAATGGGCGAGCATAAATTTTTTCGTTATTCACAATTAAAACTAGATAAGATATTTAAGATGTTTTTTCCCCCAAGAACTTTAAAGCTAAATTTGGATTTACTTGGTTAAAAACGTTTTCAAAAGGTGTCAACAGAGTAGAACACGATCCTCACAGGAATTAGCTTCTACTAATCCTATAATTTTGCTCTTATGTTCCACACCTTTTCATTCCCTCTAAATCGTAAATCAGCTCATGATTATGGTTAGTTGATTTACCTCAGAATTAGGTAAAAATATCTATTACAGATATTTTAAAGGTAAACCTGTTACTGTTTGGTGCACAAATTATACATCATTATTTAAATTGATCGTCAAGTGCTCGCTCGTAGCAATGCAGGGGAGGTTCTAGACGGGGGCCACAGGGTGGCACCGCCGCCCCCCCCCCCCCCCCCCCTAAATATGATTCATTTGTATCTGTAGCTGTGTTTTTGATATCCGCAGTATGTGACATGTAGTTCCAGTTGATGGATGAAGGGAAGTGAGCAATGTATGTGTACTGTACAGTATGTGTAGGTCTTTACCAGAAACACCAGGCAATGGAGGAAGAGAGTGTAGAAGAAAGCAATTGTTCTAGCCATCTTGTTGGACAAAATGACACGACCCTGAAATACAGATGCATGAGAAATCAGCCATGTTCATTTACTGTATATACAGTAAATCTAAGCCTTGTTTGCTTGAAGAATGTACAAAAGTGCTTGACAAAACTTAAAAAATTTACATTCATGGACTTTCCATCAGATTGCCTTTATACTATAATAAGAGTTAACAGATTTCAGCCCGGGGTCAATCCACCCACATTGACGGTGTGATTGTGTCACTGGGATGCACTAATTAGATGACTCTTTATTACAGTGTATAAAGTTTGAAACAACAACAGACTTGAAAACCCCTTCCTATGCTGGGCGATGTGTGTGGGTTTCTAGCTAGTGTTTGTGTAAGACACACCAAGCTGAGGGTAGCCTTGTCCCATGGGCTGAGGCTCAGGTACCGTCTCTGGCGCTCCTAAGGATAAAAATATTGACAAGATGATTAAAGATCATATGGTAGCAAAAAGCTCTACTCTGTAGTGATGTCAGGTATACACATCAGTCTCTTCTCACCTTCTTGCTGAAGGAGGCAAAAGGGTCGAGCCTTTCCTCATACTGTGAAGAGTAGCGCATCATGGTGTCATCACTGCCTCCGCTCTACATATACACACATACAGACACGATTCACAATGAAACTTGATCACAAGCATATATGGTAATTTCACATATGCAGCACATCATTCCTTTGAAGTTTTCCAAAGATTTATTTTAAAATATTTGCACACTTGCACTATGCCGTGCAAGTGTTTCCACAGGATTTATTGAGATGTCAGAGCTGAAGGTCTGCAGACTCACTCTGGTCGGGTAACTCTGCAGGAACTTGATCTTCTCGTACAGTTTGATGTTGTCAGCACGCAGACTGTCCAGCTCCGACTGGAGGGCCTGTAGGGTCTGGTTCAGAGAGCGACTCTCCTGAGGGATAGGGGAAGTGAGATATGGAGTTAAGAATACACACATTAACATGTACAGACAGAACAGAAGGTGACTGATCGATAGGAGGAAGATAGAGACCAACAGATGCAGATAGAACAGAATGCAATGACAGAGACGTACAGCTTAGATAGAGAGACAACAACAACAAGATCAAAACAGTGAGAAAGACAGAGTGAGTGAGTGTGGACTGTTTTATCGGATTAGAAGGACATCAGTTCTGTAGAAGTCTAGAAGATTTGAGGAATAAGGGCGTACATGGACTCGAGGTATAAGTGGACATGTGGATTGATTTGAGGAATAAGGTTAGTGAACTTGAATAAGGGCACTCGTGGCCTCGAGGAACGCAGGCACTCGTTGACATGTGGACTCGAGGAATAAGGGTAAAGTGGATGGATTTGAGGAATAAGGTTAAAGTGGACTTAAATAAGGGCACACGTGGACCCGAGGAATGAGGGCACAAGTGGACCAGAGGAATGAGGGCACAAGTGGACTCGAGTAATAAGCGAATGAGTGTAAGGGCACTTACAGCCTCCAGTTCCTGGTTTCGAGCTCGGAATCGCTCTCTCTGGCTGGAGATGATGGACAGCAGAGAATCCATCTGACCCTGGGGAAGCTCAGCCTGAGAAGAGCTGATCACTCCTACACACACACACACACACACACACACACACACACACACACACACACACACACACACACACACACACACACACACTTCAGACTGCCTGCAGTCCATGCGCTGCAGAGTATATAGTTTGTGTGCTTTACCTGTGAACAGAGCTGTGGCCTCTTTAATAGGCTCAGGGATTTGTTCCATACCACTCAGGTCTGCCCCCTAGTGGACACAAATCACAAGCTTCAGCAACATCACCACTTTTTAATGCCTTTTTACTGTACATTTCACGTCACTACTGTCTCCCTCTGAGCGGACTGTGTGGTGTACCTCCGCATCAGGTCGTGCCAGGGAGGACATGGCCTGGATGGTGCTCAGGTCATGCTCCAGTTTAAATATGAGCTCCTTCTGCTCGGCACTGGTCTTCACTGCAGCTGCAAACTCCACCTGAAGCGTGGTGTAGCGTCCTGTCACACACCCACACATCATGGTGCACCCATTACATTATCACAGCACTGAATACAGACACATGAAATTCATCAAAGCAATATAATTATTCACTTTTTAAGCAACGAATACATCCTTTGTATCACTCACCTGTAGTGAGGATTTATTTTTAAATGATTGATTATACAAACACTTGGAGGGGGAAAGAGATGGAACAGGTTTCGCTGTGCAGATATTACCCAAAGAGACACCAAGCATTATTCATTATTATAACTTTGTGTTATGAGTATCTTGCTTTTATTAGTACAGTTCAATCACTTTTTAGTACCAAATACACAGCAAGGTGTATACATGGTGAGGAAGACATGAGGTCTCTCAGCCTCTAAAAAATGTGTTTATTGAATGCACTTGTAGGGGAAAGCAGTAACAGCAGAAAATAAAACCAACATTGTAATCTGTTAAGTGGAGCCAGAGAGTCCATGACCTTTTAATTTCATTACGGCGATGGAAACCATGGCCAGAATCGTACTGTAAGGCATTTTTTACTGAATTTGACTTGGCATTTCGATCAAATCTTAACAAGGGCCTATAAAAATGGATCTCAGGAATGAAACAACAAAAAAAAAAAGGCAGACTATTATTGTACATGTGTAAATGTTGCATCTGATTTTTGAATGGTTGGATGAATTCGTCATGAAACGCTTTGTGAACTTTCGTTCGTGAACTTTTTGTTCCTTGTAGTGCAAAACTACCAAGTACTGAGAGCATTTGCAATGAGCCAGTTGCATATTTAACCCAAAATTATTAAACATAACGTTTAAGGAAGGAGATCAGTATACTGTACCCAGCTTTTCGCCATTTCACTAAAAATATTCTAGCTTTTAATTTTCGAAATCTGAATAGGAAAAAACAGGAAGGAAGGAAGAAGACCCAGAATTTTGGCTTAGCAACTCCATTTTTTGCTTTTTAAACAAGTCACACTCTATACACGACTATTCACCTTACATTCCTCAACATTACCTCATACATGTTTTAGATTGTTAAATCTATAACACTAAGTGCGTTTACATGGATGCTAATATTCCACTAATAATCTGAATAACTTCCCAATCAGAAAGTGAACACCTCAGTCTGAGCTAGACCAGAACGAATTTTCAATTTGAACGAAAGGGGTAGTGTATACTGTTTGTAATTTGTTCAATTGTTCAATTTGTTCAATTACAAATTCAGATGAAGTGTAAACGCTTGATCTGATCATTTTAGTTCGATATATATATATATTGTATTCTTGCTGCGCTTTTTTATGGGATTTATGGGAAAAGACAGGAAAACTAACATAACCTTTTTCCAAGGAGAAAAATACTACGTTTTCTTTCATTTCCAGCAGATTAAACGCTTCACAGTGAGCAGACAATAAACGCACGTTTTATCGGACTAACACCCAACTAAAGAGTGAAGTTAGAATCTCTAATCGGAATAATTTCAATCAGATTGAAGAAATACCGTCCGTGTAAACGTAACCACCTACTGTATCTACTGTACAGGTGGTTTTTTTTAGTAGAGGAAAGCAAAATCATATCCATAGCATTGCAATATTGAGAATGATGTAACATAACCTTGTATTTTTAACGTTCCAATATTTAGACACTGTTTCTATGTTCCATAGCCACCAGAAATCGTGAAAAAGTGTGCATGAGAGAAAGGGAAAGAAAAAAATAAATAAAAAAGACGGACCACAAGCCATGTGTGTTTGTATAAAAGATATTTACTTCAATTATCACACCTAGGGTGCTAGTGAATAATAATAATCATAATAACAATAATAATACATTGTGAAGATTTCTTACAGTGATATTGCTTCTCCATATTGTATAAGGGACTGTCTTACAGTGCTGAGAACAGACTACATAACACACTAAAAAAAAAAAAAAATACGGGAAAAAAAAATCTCCAACAAAAGGTCAGAAAATAAAAGAAGGTGAAATCAAATCCCAAGGCGAGGCTGGGAGATGAGCGAAGAGAGGAGAAAGGCAGTACAAGTTTCAAAAACGCTCATGCAGACCGAAGTGATGAGGTCACACTGAAACACACGGGTGGAGTTCGGGAAGATCGCGTATTCTTTTGAAGTGTCACGATAAAGTCAGGGGTGAAAGTGGTGATTCAGCGGGATCTACGTTCAGAGGTATGACGGGATTGGTTTGCAGAATCAGTCTATTCCGGGTCTATGGCACCGTAACTAGTGGAAAGCATGAGGAACAAAACACTTAAACACTTGTATAAGAGCAAAACTGAAAGTCAGCGAGCGTCTGGAACGCTCTACACACACACGCACGCACGCATGACCTAACGCCTAGTGCTGACTTGTGAGTTTGGGGCAACCATGTACAGTATATGTGTACGTGTGTGTGTGTGTGTGTGTGTGTGTGTGTGTGTGTATGTGTGCACCCAAACTGGAGTCAGACTAACAAATCGCACCTGCGATACAAACCTCAGAATTACGGATGTCTATTCATGATTGAGTGAGAAAGAACACCGAGAAATGTCGGCGTCTCAAAACTTCAATGTGAAGTCGCAATTCGATGAAGCGAAAGTTAAGAGCTGAGACAGATCAATAGTGTGAAAGAGAAAGTAAAATGGCAAAAAAAGAACAAACACAAAGAAGTATATACACATCCTACGTCGAGACACACAGACCTCAACAGAGTCTCAGGGAACGTCTGACATATTCTTAGTATTTGGCATGATCCGTATCTGTCTCACACACACACACAAAAAACAAACAAAAAAAAACTAAAAGTTGTCCAACCTCCTAAAAATTTCTCAAAAATCTTCTCCATATCATGATCTGATAAAGTTTGTACATCTCATTACAGATACTATACATAAAAAGTAAGCCGTCATGTTTTTTTTATTTTTTATTATTATTATTTTTTTTTTGGGGACCGTGTCATAAACCCGTTCGTAGTGAGTGCTTATCAAATGCTAATGGACAAAATAAAAACAAAAATCCCCGTAACTAATATCCGAGGGGGCTTTGAGACCTCTGGCACTTTAAGGCTGGGTGTGGGTGTGGCCTCAAATTCCCCTGCCGTCCACTTTTTTTTCTTTTCTTTTTTTTTTCTGTTTGCTTGTTTTTTGTGTCAGTCCTGATATAATCCCACCCCTGATAATAAAGAAGTAGTGTCCCAGCTTTCCAAAGCTTCAGCTGAAAAACCGTCCTTTAGAAAAACCACTAGAAATCTGGCAGGGTGGCTTGAAGTAGTAAAGTGATCAAGGGTGACGAGCCACAAAATGGCCGATAAGTAGAGTTAGGATTTATTATTATTCTTTCTTTTTTTTTTTTTTTTTACGTCTCTTTACGTCATTTTTTAAAATTTAATACAAATGACTAACTGTAATCTCTGAAACAACATCTTACAAAATGCTTTTGTAACCCGGTTCAAACATGATGACCGATGGCGTGAGAACAAAGTTTCACGTCTGTGTACAATTTAATAAGCGACTCGTGGACGAAAAATATCATGAATCCAGTTAGCAGCAAAGACTACAATTCCCACCAAGCCACATGATCCGAGGGAACTCTAAACTAGCACGCTATTTTTCAAGGTTATAGCAAATTAGCAGTTTTGTTTCCCCACGTAAAAAAAACAACAACCAAAAAAAGTAAGTGCATCCTCTACACTTTATGATTTGGGATAATAGGCATAGTCATGACGTATTAAATTGACACGTTAGTCCTAAAGCTTATTCATATTACGCAAAAATGAAAAATAAAAACGTGTAAGTGAATCGTTTCTAATGCTTCAAATGAACGTTATAACTTAAAACAATCCATAAACGTAGAACTATGACCAGTTACACGACTCGGCGTGTCTTCGCGTCCCAGTGATTCCATTTAGTTCTGAAGAATCCACTTCATATCGAGTACAAAAACAACGGAGGCTCATTTGTCCTGATAAAGAAGCCAGTGTTGTCATGTGCACTTCCGCTACGAAAAAATCTTTTAAAATAAAAACAAACCCATACGACAAGAGCACCAACAAGAACAGCTCGACACACGGTACGATATGTCTCGGTAAAATCTGTACAACCGTTGCATGGTGGTGTATAGAATCTCTGGATTTCGGTAGAAAAATAACAGTTCATTCTTGAATTCATAAAATGCGCTCGTAAGAAATTCACTATTCGCTCTGGAGGCCAACGTGACGATGAAAGCGATGGGCGGAGCTAAAATTCGTAAAAAAAAACTCGAGTAGGCATGTATCAGGCGCGTGGATACTTTCGAATGTTGCGGATACCTTGTTTCTCAGGTTTCCCAAGTAGGGGCAGAATTTGCACGACAGCTCTTGTTTTAGTGAACTAATTTTGAAAATAAAATCGGTGCGTTGTTATAAAAATAGGGATGCATCGGTACAGTACTGAAGTGACATGGTGCATGTGTAATTCGCGCTCGTGAATGATGAGATCAACAATTTTATGTTGTCGCTTTAACAAACTAACATCAATCTGCAAAAAATTAGCTAAAGCTATAAAGTTAATAGAATTTAAGTGTCTTTTTATGATATAGAGAAGGTAAGGTGCGTAAAAATTAGCTTGTCTTGACATTTTGACATTTCCCCCAAGCATTTAAGCTCCGCCCACTTGACACTCTCCTTCACCAAAAAAGTTTTTTTGGGAAAAAAACAAAAAAAAAAGTATTGGCGTGGTACTAATTTCTGTACCAGCGATCACATGCACGATCTTCATCTGAAAAACAAACAACAAAAAAGCATTGATGCATCCCTATTGATAATGAATATATCGCAATTTCTAATTAAATCTGAGTACGTGCCTGTCTTTGAATGTTTAAAACTTAATAAATTACTTCAAAATGCCCTGATAAAGAAATAAGCAGTAGCGCATTTACAATTGTTTTTTTTTTTGCAAGCGTCTGATCCACACGCTGAAAGCTGGCCGTTCTTTACACAATGAAAGAACTTCCTTGGAATATTGAAAGGCTCCTCAGTGTGTACCTTCTCAAAAAAAAAAAAAAAAAAAAAAAACCTGGATCAGCGCCTAATGTGTAACGAAAGAAAGAAAGAAAGGAAGGAGTAGAAATTAAACGAGTAGCGTAACAGCAGTTGGGTTCTTTGATACAAGGAGCTTCGCCGTTGAATCTTTTGAGGTTTTCGTTATTTTTATTTGAAATGAAAAGAAACGAATGAACACATTAAAAAAATTTTTCCCCCTGCTCTTAGCCTGAGCTCAAGTTAAGGAGGGAATAAGACCGATCGAAAACAGGGAAGAAGCGGTACGTGATGATTAAGGAAACGAAAAAAGAAAATCATGATAAATTGTTGACCTGATAGATGCGCTCGCATGCACACAATAACCCGTTTTAGTACAGTATTTGGTTTCTTTGAAAAGAGCTGCTGTAAAGGATTTTCTTTCTTTCTCTTTCTTTTGTTTCCCCCCTGAAAAAAAAGACAAAACAGCAGATGAAATCATGGGTCTGAATTCTTCATTGAATCACGTAACAGACAAGCAGGACGAAGAAAAAAAAAAAAAAAAAACTTCAACACGGGTCCGTTCAAGTCACTTAAACTCAGTGTTCTTATCAGTGTATGAATAACTTCGCATCATAAGATAAAACTAAATCTCTTCCACTGACCAGTCAGTACAAAACAGTGACACGCAATGGTGAAAAGGAAGAAGAAGAAAAAAATAATATATATAAAATAAA